>KZ112425.1:1802-489652 GCA_002120305.1 Hypoxylon sp. CO27-5 | reverse complement strand
CCCTGTGCCCGCGACTACCTAATTAGGGGTCCTCAATGAACTCGATCATGACCGTGCCCTGCTTCAAACCCGCCTCCTCGATCGTCTTGTCAAGCTCCGTGATCAGATCCCTTCCTGCGGGCATCGCCTTCAGCTCGAACTGAACTCCCTCCTTGCCCTCGAGAGGCTCGGCCTTGAGCCACTCGTAAATACGGCGCACGGGATCCGTGATGGTGAATCTTCGAATAATGCGACCGCCTGCGTGGCGGAATTGTATCCTAGTCGTGGTAGCTTGGTTGTGCTCGGGCTCCACGTGAGGATTCGTTGATGATATTTGTGAGAATGCCGATCCGGCCGTCTCTTGGGGTGTCTGGGATGAACCGCCAGCCAAATCAATAGGCTCTTCGACGGCCTTACCCTTACCCTTTCCGATGTCAGGATTTGACTTCGTAAGAGCATCTGGATCATGAACAGTGGGCTCCGATGGGCCATCATCCTCGTTGAGGCTGTTCCGCAGAGCCATCTCGAGCATCTCCTCTTCTGTCATCCGGCCGATGTCTTTGGGTCTTGCCTTCGGCTTCGATTTCACAACCGGGTTTTTGCTGTTGGCTGCTAAGCTGTAGCGGTCGAGAAACTCGACAAGGTCTTGATAGAACTCTGCTGGAGTTGGGAACCCTTCTCCCGACCACACTTTAACTTGTTCGCCGGTGCGAGGATCAATGATAGACACGTGTGGGTAGTTGTTCTCGTCCTCATGCGCCTGGTTGGCGAAGTAGAATGTGGTGTATGACTGCGATAGAGGGTCATCAAGAGTGTATTGCAGGAAAATGAAATGTTCCCGGATTATGGATGCGATATTCTCGTTCTTCCAGTGATCTCTGTTAAGGACCTGGCATCGAAAGTCGTCTAGCTTTTGTAGATTCACGAGTATCCACTTCTTCTCTTCCTTCCCTACATCTCTAGCGGCGTCCAATGGAAGACGAGTCATCAGGCTGGTTGGGGGCGCGAATAGGTCTCTTAATCTTCGAGTGGTACTGTCTGAGGAAGATGTTGGTGGGTTACGGGGTCCTGTGCCGTCGTCCACATCGAACCATTCAACTGAAGACTGATTGAAGGGGTTGGCACTTGTACCTGAAAAGAAGAGTTAGTGAGGAATGTTAAAACAGGTCACGCAGGTTTGTAATGCTTACCTTGTGCTCTCCGTCGTCGCCGCAGTTGCTCCATGACGGCTGCTTCTCGATCGTCGTCCAGGCTCCACGACATATCCGGTGCTGCGAGGGTCTCGGTTGTTTGTGCTATAGGAGCCCTCACACCATCCTCCGACGCATGGTTTCCCGAATATATCTCTTCTTGTAGTCGTCGTGCCATAGCCGCATCTTCTTCCTCTTGAGCGTTTCTTACCGCCGTGGCGATTTCATCTTCATCGTCATCAACCACGAGTTCCTGATCGGCCATTCGCACGTCGTCGTCATCGTCTGAATCTATGTGGATGACGCCGCTAGCGTCCTCGCGACCAGTCAGGCGTTGACTTCGGGTTGTGGCAGGTTGCCTCGATGAGGTAGAGGTCGAGGTAGTAGGCGCATTAAAGCTTGCCTGTAGTTCGGGGTTCTCAAAGAAGAGCTGGATAGCTTGCATGGGGTCGCCACCGGAGATCTCGAGGTAGCCGTGAGCTACGTGATCGGCTGCGACGCCGGTTATGGCCTTGAACTGCTCTACGTCCTCATCCATTGCGGGAAGCTTGCGCAGTGTGTCTCGTGATATAATGCTAAGGTAACAGAAAGAATACTAAGCGGGCGGTCCTGATATTACTCGATGTAAGAGGACTATGGCCTATTGAAAGGAAGAAAGCCAGTCCGCAACTCGACAAGGCCTTATATTAAGAGAATTGTGGTGGGGGTTCGTTGTGTGTAAACGAGGTGAATAAAAGCAAACGAGGTTCGAATTCACAATGGACCAGCCTGGACAATCTGTTTGATGCTTGCCTAGAAGAACTTCAGGAAGAATCTAGTGTTGCGAATAAAGCCCCAAACACCGATGACCTCCGAGGTGAATGGAAATGCGAAGGTGGTTTGTATAAAGGATGGACATTGATGACTTTGTCGTGGTTTACAAGGCGGCTATTGTGACGCAACACAATTAATCCTGTGGGGCCGAGCACCGATAGGTCGATAGGGCATATAGGTTGCGAAAATAGTGGGAACAGTGGGAACGGCGTAACGGCGTTATCTTTTGCCGGGATAGATTTCCCGTTGCGGGTGCCCCGTGCTGACCGCCTTAGCTGCTTAGGTACCTAACTAGCCACTAAGTTCTGGGTAGGTGTGCATGTACCTAACGTAAGGGATTAATGGATTGCACTGTGTCCTACAAGAGGTACTCATAAGATGAACAAGGGTAAAGGAGGCACTTCAACAATAATCTTGTGAATTATTTCCTGTGATTGTGAACGATGGTGACTGGTGATGCACCAGGGTATGAAGGGTGGAGATGACTGTCCTACACCTTAGTAGGTGCAAACACGCATAATTAATCGCCAAAAGAATGCCTCTTTCCGAAAGGTGAATCAAGAACCTACCTGTACGGCAATAGTAGTCAAGAGATAGCCTGGGTAGATAGCTTCTCGATGCTTACGTGCCCAAGTCTTGATGGTGACCACACATCTTATTACAGAATCAACATCATGAATAATATCCTTCAATACTGTTCAGTACGAAATCAATGAAATGTCTATTAAATAGTCTATTCGGCTTCCATAACCCCATTATTCATTCATAGTCGCCCTCGACCTATGTGCTACCCTTCCCATCAGGCAACAAGCTGCTGAACTACCTGGCCCAGCAGCTTCTGTACATCAATTGACCGCTCCGTCTCTATCATCGACTTCAACTTCTGTTCCATCTCCTCACGTAACAAACCCTGCTCATTGACCGGCCCGAAGACACCTTTCTTCCACGCCTTCACGAAGGCATCGAGTGCTTTGGCCCGACTCGAGCGCTGGTTCTCAAGAACTGCGTCGTTGTCGTCTGCCACCAGTAACCTAAACCACCGAGTAGCTACAGCCGGAGCTGTAGAGTCCGGAGAACCTTTTGATGCCGCTGCCTGGTTCATGAGTTCAGCTGCGCTGGTGAACCACGTGTCTTTGGCGAGTGAGATTGCTTGCTTTGCTCCTTCTGCAGTGGTAGCCACATCATTGAGTACGGCAACGGGGGTGGTTCGCATCTTTTGATGATTGTATGCCGTCAAAGCAACCTTAAGCGCTGCATCGGCCGTCTTCCGCTCCAACTCCGTGACTTTATGCGCTTCATTGTCTGGTTTCAAGTATTCCGCCACAAGACCGACTACCTCTGCATACATGTCCAAGTCCTCTCGGGTGCCAGCAAACTCCGCGAGCGCTCCAAAGGCATGAGGTCGGTACTCCTCATTGTTCCGCTTTGCCTCACGGATAGCTATCTTCTTCAATTGTGCCGCGAGAGCCGAGTCAGCGCTCCAGAGCTTCTTGCCATGGAGCACAAAAAGAGGATAGGCAGTCACCAGCTTCTCCTTGCCCTTGAATGTCTTGAGCGCCAGCGCTTTATCCAGTACGGGCCAGATCTTCTGCAAATCTGTCTCGGAAAACTGACCGTCTTTCCCAACAGCGCTGCTGAGCGCTGTGATCATAGATGCAATTGTCAAGGCGGCACCATGTTGAAGGGCCCACTTTGATGTATTCAGACCCTTCGATGCAAGTTGTGTGATTTCATCGATGAAACGTTTTACACTGTGGCTTCCTCCCGCGTGTTGGTTCCATACGGCCTCGAATTCCTCGGACACATAATCATCCGTATCATGTTTTCCGAAATATGCAAAAGGTAAAAGACGAGCCTCTAGGTCGGTGAATGCATCAGGGGAAATCTTGGCTATAGCTAATACCGCATCGGCAACTTTCTGTCGTCTGGTTTCATCTTCGGCTCCGAAGTATAAGTCCAAGAGCCTCGAGGTAAAACGATCACGAGTCTCTGGGGTCGCTGATCTCAGAAGATATGCGGAGCTTCTCGCGTAGGCTTTGCTTGTTTCGTGATTCCGATCCAGGATTTGTGTTTCCATTGCCTTGAGGAATGTTGCGGTATACGGCGGCAAAAGGATGCTATGCCGAAGGGCTAGGGTACTGAGAACTTCACCACAGCCAACCTTCGTTTGCATACCAATAGCAGATTTGATCGTCGATACGAGTTGCGGAGCCAACTCCTTCATAACGTCCTCGTCAATAAACCGTAAACAGTTGACGATACATTCGAACATGGGCGATCGTGTAGCAGCGTTGCTTCGTAACTTGTCGAGGCCTTCACGATCCTCTTCGCTAACCCGTTGGTAGTAGTAATTGACCGCTTCTGGCTCCACTGTGCTAAGTAACCCGAGGAAATGGGTGATGATAGTCGGGATAAAAGGCTTCAATGCATCACCTCCGTTCTTAACAACATCTAGGACTGTACTGATTGTCATGAACTTTACGTCTTTTACTGAGTTTTCGATTCCCTTGTCAGACAATAAGAACGGAAGGACTTGGGCGATCATTGCTTTAGCGGAAGCGGAAGAGTTGTTTTCCTGGAGTTGTGTAACCAAGGTCTTCGATAAACTCATGCAGAGCTTGAGCGCCGCGGCTCTGACTGAACCTTTCTGGTCATCTAAAACTCTCAGTGTTACCCTCCAGATCTCCGTGTAGTACTTTTCGTACTTAGAAAATGGTTGTCCGTAGATGAGCTCGGCGATAGCTGCGCAGCTCGCCTCTCGTACACGCCATTCTCTTCCGTCAAGGATGCTTTTGAGGAGGTCGTTCATGATGGCGTCGAAATGTGTGTCAATAACGACAGTCTGATCCTTGACCACTGCCTTCCAAATGTCGTCCATTGACCTTCGCACATTAGAATTTGGATCGAACCGATATCGATATAATTTCGGGTAGATCTTGGGATCCAATTCTGCGTCCGACAGGATATTACTCAACCCAAACCGGCCAAATGCGGAACGAGCAGTCCACGTTGCGGCATTCGTTGCTAGGGCCATAAACTTGTAGATGAGGCTTTGATCGCCAACTTCATTGGCCAGACTGATAATGTCTTTATAGGATGTAATCGACTTCCCCTCGCCTGTTGGCAAAGCGCCAGCATCGAAAAGCTCAGTCTCCTCATCGACCTTCAGCTGTGTTTTGCTTCCAGTAAAGCTTGCTACGAGATCCTTCACAAGGTCGCCCTTGAGGGACTGGTCACCCTTTTCATACACTAGCGCTAGGCCACGCGATGCAGTTTCCTGGACGAGCTCGTCGCGAGCGGTAAGGAGTCGCATGAAAGCAACCTGGCACTCGCGCAAACGGGATTGGATCTCAGGTAGATTTGAGCAATACTGAATGATGCAGAAAAGCCATATACCAGAAGCTTTCAAAAGCGATGGCTTAGTAGTCTTACAGTCCTCAATCAATTTGTTGATGGTTGCGTCGATTCTAGAAGGACGCTTCCCAAGGGCCTCAATAATGTCGGATTTGCCAGAGCCGGAGGGCTCTACATCCAGGCTGAGCTGCACAGCTTCAGAGTCCCAGCGGGCAATTGCGCATGCAATTGCCTCTCCAGTAGCGAAATGAACTTCCGTCCTTTTGATTTCCGATAGTTCGAACAACTTATCACGGATCTTCACTATGGGTTCTGTCTCACTGCCCGATAAATCGGCTAGAGACGGAATAGCCAGTCTCCCCATAGCGCTGATGGCTTTTTCGTTTCCTGAAGCCGCAAGCTTGGCAAGCGAGTCTATTATTTTCGACAAATCGTCGTCGTTTTGAGGAAAATGAATATTCGCAGTCCATAGCTGGGAAATGGAATCTAGAGCGGCATTCTTGATATCTGCACTTCCCTTTTCCAATGCAGAAGTGACGTTCTCGTAGAGAAACTGAGCATGATCAGATACATCTTGAGGCTTGACTTTGCCGTAGTAGGCAGCTCGAGAAAAGTAAGCGCCTAAGCAAGCGAGTGAACCTTGATATTCTGCAGATTGAGAAGCTGAAGGCTCTTTACAAGACTCGATGAAGTTTCGGAGCTGGGAAATGAGCGTGGCGGACTGGCTATTCCACGGAGCCAGTATACCGAAAGTCTTTGATGCCAACTGTCTCACTTTCTGGTTGTTCGACTTGATCAAGGGAAGTAGTTCTTGTGTCCTCGCTGATAGGGGCGAGATGACGGTCACCGGCGGAGCGAATGACAGAATCTCTGCGAGACAGCTAATACATTCCTCGGCCCCTGTATCTGGATGGTCTCGAAGCCCATCAAAAGCTGCGTTGAGGATCACTAGAAGAGAGTCCTTGTTCGCAACGGCAAAATACTTCCTGATATTCTCACGTGTCGTCAGGCTATTCTGGATGTTCCGTTCTAGCTGCGATTCCCAGTCGACTTCGAATTTATTCTCATTTAAGGCTGCAAGAAACAAAATCTGCCTGACGAAGCGTATCGCTATTGGGAAAGCGCGAAGACGATTGTTGGGGAATAAAGTGTATTTGGATGTTTGATCAACAGCCATTCGATTCTCGTCCTCTTCATAATGGACATTGAAGAGCATCTCTGCCAATTTCGTCCAGTCGGGTAAGGCTAACGCATCGTCGGGATGTAATTTGGTCGCCCACCAGGGATCAAGCCCTCGCTGCCCCTCTTCTAGCACATCGCGTCGCTCAGATGATCCTCCACCTAACGCGAGGATATCGATCCACCGAGCCTGGATATTGCTGTAAGGGAGACAATTATTTGCGAAGCGCGCGGCTACATGTCGCGCTGTCCTCCTACCTTGCCCCTCTGGTAGAGTCATATACTCCAATAGTAATATCTCTAGGTCACGGTTTTCTGCTGAGGAAGTCGGCTTGAAAAGACCCATCATGCTTGATAAAGCACTCTCGATGTAGACCACAATGTCCGGGGTCGGATCAGAGACGAGAGAATCAAAAAGCCACTTCAGAAGTGAGTCTTTCGATTTGTGTTCAAAATGACTTCCCCTTGCTAAGACACCAATAGTCTCATACGCGTTAGCTCTTAGTCTCTGTTCGTCTTGAATCTGTGATTGATTTCCTCGAGGCGCGGGTTCTGGCCATCCCTGCCTTAGAATGTAGTCTTTCAGAATAAAAACGAGAGCAGGGCCCATGCTGTGATCGCTGTCACTGAGAGTAGAACTGTTTCTGGCAATCCAGCTTAGAAATCCTAGCAGTGCCTTGTTCAGTCGTAATGCCTCTAGTCCGAGAACGGAGGCGTTTTCACCGGACGCAAGATCGAAATCCTGCTTCACAGCTTCTACTACTTCATTTTTAAAGCTGCACGCAATAGTAGACTTAGAGAGTAGCCTAAGAATTTGTATCCGATGGGCAGCCGGGAATCTCTTGTGTGCATCATAGAGGGACTGAACCACACTCTCATTCTCAAGATCAACGTTGGACCGCTTTAGAATATCGTCAGCAACTGAGGTGATTCGTGAATCTGCTGAACCAGCGGCGCAAATTGTTGGTATATATCGTTCGGAGTCACTGAATGCACCACTGGCTAGGAAGCCGATGGCCTTAATTTTGCACTCTGGTAAACTCAGGCTGTTTGGACCACCTGGAAGCCAGGTTTGAGGGCTATTGTTCCTCAGGAAAGAAATATCTTCCCGAGATAGACCTGATGGCGAGGCGTGAAGCATCTCGTCAAGCTTGTCGTCGGGCGCTAGGGCCAAGTCCTGTCGCAGGAGAAAGAGCTTGCCAAGCCATTGTGCTATGTAACTAGCATCGGCCGGGTCTGAAAGACCAGTGCGCTCCCGAAGCACCAGATCTTCATTGCTGCCTCGCCCTGGTAGCTTAATGTCGAGGAGTAAACGTAAGAAGATGTTGAAAAACCCAGCTGCACTGGCTGGGCTAGTTTCTTTTGAGATTCCTCGAAGAACTACTGGGAGCAATTCTCGGCGTTTCGGTTGGTCAAGCCTTAGGACGCCCTGTTTGATAAGATTTAGGTCTAACTGCTTGACCATAGGAGAACTAGTCCTCTTATACTGATGTATAAGAGCTGCGACGGGTAGTACAACGCTGACGCCAAGTTAGCAAGAAGCGCTTCTTCTATTAGATGGCACACATACCCCACTGGCTTAACAAAATTATTGACACTTATGAATGCTTGAAAGGCCTGTCCAGGGAATTTAGCACGATTTCCTTAGTCATAAGCAAAGATGAGCTCCGTACAGCATCTCGGACAGCCTTATGCTGACTACCAGCTTTATCCAGGAGGGGAATAAGCTGAGAATTGAGTGCGTCACTAAGCTTCTGCTCGTCCCCGGATACACTGGCAAACTTGTAGCGGATTGAAGAGACGAGCTTTAGCTCTGCCCCTTCTGTAGATGAAGTCATATTAGGGTGGTAGGGTTAGAGGCTACACAAAGAGGTACGCTCATTTGCGTAGGAGATATGCTGCGCTATCGCGAATCCGATGCCGCATGTAGTCTTAACTAGGTAACCAGCTAGTCATGGATAATCGAACATCCGTTAGAAATTGCTGGGAATCCTCGTGAAGAACGTGCTGGTATCCTAGACGAACCTTGGAAGAGAAAATATTACACAACCTAGTCGCATCTCTTAAACTGGATGAATGAACTCAGAATATAATGGAATTGGTGCTTGTGTCTTTAGTGGATTTGCAACTTATTAATCTGATCCCTTTTTCATCTCAATGGCCATCACTCTTTAGCCAGCAAGATGCGCACGTCAACAAATCAGCTGGCAGCCTGATAGAAGCATGAAGAAAGTGGCGGTTGGCGTGAAGATGACCAATCGTAAGGATTCATTAGCCACTTTCATAGCCACATGTGGCTTGGATGTGACAGCCATTTGAACCAGAAGGTACCTAGGTACCTACATGCTTACATGTACCCATATACCTGATCAAGATGCCATCACGCCTTTCAGCTCTGTAGCTTCAACGCTAATCCGCCTCATGTAAATAATAACGCTGTCGCTATTACCGTTCCAATAATTCATGGTATTCATTATCGTTCATATATTTGGACTTATCTCTGTATGACTTCCTGTGTATTCCTCCGCTGCCCAACTGTTTACATTCAATCTTCATCCTTTTCCGATCGACAATGGGGAAGATTCGTCCCAAAATTTCCCAGGGGCCAGCTACTAGCTACCTAGGTAGGTAGGTATTTCATAGACAAGATGTCTCAGAGACTAATTTTCCGGAATATGCGCAGATACGTACAATGTCGACGGGGGAGATACGATCTTCATCTATAGAGGTAATCAAGTTCGCAGTGACCAACTCGTTGTGGTCCACATCGCCCTGGCCTTCTTGGAACGAATTTGCCTTCGACATCGTCAAAACTTGATGACTACCCAGATATTTTTATTCGTATGGGCACTAGTAGACTTAACTACTCTTACTCACTCTGAGTACGCTAGAGATGGGCTGCTTGATGATGACCCTCCATCACTTACGACAGCCCTCGCATCTGCAGCTAGCCGACTTTAACAGCTCATACTTTTTCACAAGATTCTTTCCCCTCCATCCGGTGCGATCATTAAGGTTTGAGGTCTAGACCAGTGTCGATTCCGGCTTGAACCTTCATGTGCATACATTACAGTTCATGACAGCACTAAGTGCTAGGGAGTGATCGAGAAGAACCCGTGCTGTCGTCGTCAACTGACAGGTTTTGGTGTCCGCACCAAAACCACCCACTAATTCAACAAATCAGCCGACAGAAACTCACGAGGCAGGCCAAGCTTAGGATTAGATGAACTTTGTCTGTTAGCTAGCAAGGACCAAAGAGCTACTCTCATGATTCTAATTAAGTTGCACTGTGGAAACCGGGCCCGTTAGGTTATTGGATTCCACGTCGCAATACGTTGTGTAAAGCTACCTATACTTATAATGCATTAGAAGTTCAAGTCTGATGTACCAAGTCCTTGACACAGTTCAGTGACTTCATTCAGACTGCAAGTAAAACTCGGAAGGCCGGGAGAACCGTTGAAGATATACGGAGCCGGCCCCACCAGCTTTATCTTGGCGTAACCACACTAAGAACTCGGCACCATCCTGATGGCGCAAAACTTGCACAAACATTTCTTTGAGCAATCAGGATGTACTGCCAACGTCTGAAAAGTTCTTACATGCCAAGATTCTGCAAACGAGTCTACATATAGTATAGATACTGATTATAGTACTATGAGACTTGAATCGATATCATATTTGAACTCGGCGTTTGCAAAGGCGGACCAGCTGAACCCACACAAGGTTGGGAGCACGAAGGAAAAAAAAAATCAGATCTGTGCCTTGCAGCTATATCTTGTACTATATACACATATAGTATGGCCGGGATAATCTTGTGCAGATAAAAAAAAGCCATTGGATCCAGATGCGGGCTAGGTGGTTAGTCGCATGCGCGTAATTGCTTGTAAGCCAGGAAATCGACGAGAGGGAATAAAGAGTTTGCTAAGAAACGAAACGGATAGATAGGGAAACGCCCCTTGCTTATTGGATGCAATGCAAAGTACTCCAACCCTAGGTGAAATGAGCTATTGTAAGACCTGTCCAGTTAGAACATTGAAGTTTAACTACACTCCGATTACAAAGACATAACAATATTACCACATTCACCTCATAATAAGAGACAGTAAGCCCCTTAAGAGCCTCCAAACTCACTGGTCACTGTATTAGAGGTACTGTAGTGTACATGACCTCCATCCATGGATGCCTGTTATTTTGCAATCTGCAATTAGGCTGCCAATCCGACAGGGATCATGCAGATCGTCGCATTTCCCGGGGTGAGAGCTATTCTGTGATTCGAGATCGGGTCCCAGAATTTATGGCTTCCCCCCTCGCACACACGTGCTGTTGCGCCGTCACACAACCAATCTCAACTCGTTTGCGGTAGTGCCCGAAACATAGTAAAGTGTTAGCTTTGGACTCCAATCAAGGCGACACCAGCAGGGTTTAATAGAAAGGTGGCATTTTCGTCGTATTAAGACGCCTCCTAAGCTGCGATTCAGTTGCTTCGTATACACTACGTGTAGCCAATGGCTTCATCAAAAGTGCTTAAGATTACCTCGGGTGTAACGAACAAACGCGAGACACCTTATAGGTTACATGGCTGGAAAAGAATATTACAAGCTATTTGAGCTCGAGGAGACATGTTTCAAAACAAGACTTGCTCAACAACTTCGAATTATCGATCCCTGACAGAAGGGGTGGCTGCAGCAAACTTCTTTCGCGAATAATGAGAGGTCTAAAGCGAATGTCGACATTTCCCGGGGTTTATATTTGAAATAAAATACGTGTAAGCATAGAGAAACCCGGTAGTAAGTAACCTGGAACAGTCATGGCTTTCTTGGCCAAAGTGCCTACCCATGTACTTAGACGCGGTGGAAAAGAGAGAATTTTACTTTTTGGAATGCGGCATTGGTACGAGACATACCTTTCACAACATTGGCTGAAAGAAAATTAATAAGTAGAGAATTTTAGACACGTTTCCTCCCGCAAGCCTCGCTGAACCAAAACAAATGTTGACGAGTACCTGTATTTTCCTCTTCCTAATTCCGATGAGCAGACAATTTACAATTTTAAAAGATGTTAATTGATGCCTTTGCTGAAGTACATAGATCGAGATTCAGAACACACGGGGCATTTAATGGCGTCTAGTGTCGATGCGAGGTAGATTTACTCTTACCCTAGTCATTGCTCTCTTCCTTAACCGAGAAAATTGTCGCCAACTATGCATGGGCATATGTAGGTGCGAATATCTTCATGTTATTTTGAATTAAAATAATGGTACCTACCGCTATGTACATTTGATGCATGCCTGCAGATTCCATCTGTTCCGTCAGCTTCAAAGTACTCTGTTGTACTGTTACGTATTGTGGTAGCATTTCACTTGAGTGGTGGGGTAGTGACCTCATCGGCAAATACATTGCAATACATCCGCTACCTACCTGTATCCTTGCCACATGCAGATGTCGAAGCTTGAGGTCATAAACCCAAAGCAACATTGAAGCAGCAGGGTACATGTCAAGGTACTTTAGATCCCTCGAATCACGTATACCTGTCGTTTACATTACCGTAGAAATGCCTTGTTGATCCTTTTTAATTCTTCTTCCGACATAAACGAAGTATATGCTTTTTTTTTCTTCTCTCGTGTCTAGCACCTATGAGGTTCCCTTGAGTTCTTGGTCTTCACAAGGCTTCGTTGTTTTTATGTGCCTCGGTATTTCTGCTAATCAAATCCAGTTAGACCGTATGTCGCATGTCATACAGAGAGGGAAAAAAAATTTCGACGCCTAAAGGAACAATTACGTACATACTTCATATAGATAGGCGGCTCACGGATGCGGTGGTGGGAAGCGTCTCGAAGCCGCGATTGCACCGTACAAGCTACATCTCGCATCCTACTGGGTAGGACTTACAACGCCGTCGCTGTTTAGTTGCAGCTACTAAAATAAAGTCGTTCACGTTATTAGCGGCACCCACAGAAGACTTTTTTTTTTAAGTTTGAAATCGTAGGTGCGCCTTGGTGTCTAGAAGCTCCACTTTAGTAACTGAATTTGGGGGGGAAGATTTGGCGGCCACTGCTTAGTTGGAGACTCCTCTCTCTCTCCTCCACCCAAGGGCCCCAACCCAGTCCAATTCCACCTTTTTCCCACTCACACACATCGATGTCCACACTACGCGCAAACCAAACCAGCACTATCGTTGTCTGCTTTTGTGTTTCTTGCTTGCTGTTTTAATTCTCCTTCTCTCTCGCTCTCTCTCACTCTCCACCCTCACACTCATTTTCCTTCTCTTCCTCTATTCTCTCCAACCCTAATTAACGTCGCGAGCCCAATCCTTCTTCTCTCGTCTGCTACGCGAATTTGTTGGTTGCGTGCGTTTTGCAAAAAAGCGTTTTCTGTGTGCGCGCGGCCTGCTCGGTATCCCGTACTTCTTCGTCCATCGCATCGTCGCAACGGTTCAGTGCGGGTTTTATTTCCCCATTATCACGGTTCCCCCAATTCTTACTGCGGCGCAATTCGAGCTCTAGGAGTCTAAAAAAAAGGATTAATCCTGTTATTTTTTTTAACGAGAAAAGACGTTCCCCCCCGGTGCCCTCGGATCTTGCTGGAGTTCGCGAAGGCGCTACATCTGCTGATTTACTCGGAACCAAAAGTGTCGTTCGGTGTCTAAAAGTAAGTTCAAATTTTCTCCTTCACGTATTCTTGCACATTGGTGCTCTTCGGTATTCGAACTCCTTCCGAGCCTCTGGATATTCCACAAGTGGTCGATATAGAAAGCCTGCAACAGTGGGACATCATCCCTGGGGGAGCTGTTCAGGTATGAAATCAGTGGATGAATCCGAACTGCACACCTTTGCTACATCGACTTGATCCCACCCCTCGGATCCCACATCTCCCCGAACCGAAGCTGCGTCATCGAGCCCAAGCTCTCCCTAGACAAACAGAAACACCAAATCGGGTCATCGTGAGCACGGCAATTGGCCATGTTGTCGTAGAACCAGTTAAGCACCACGGCATGGTTTTCAAGTGCCCAATGCCCCGCATCGCACAGCATCTAGCTGCGCGCGCAAACTTCTCGATCGACTTGAGCTTTTGAAAATCCTCGGCGATCAGCCCCACCTTCCACCGGACCATCTCTAAACGACGACCGAATCTTCTCCGTTATGCACGACGTCCTAGGTCGCATTGCTGTCGCTGAGATCAAATATCATTGTTGCGAGTACAATAATATATCCGATGAAATTGGACTACGTTCTCGCATGAGTGGTTCTCAGCCGTCTTGACTCGAATTCCAACATGCACCTAAGTTCTTCCTATATCCGAACGTAAACTGGAGCCTCCTTACCTATTGTCGGGGGGTAGTCGATAGTTTGAATAGACCGCATATCAATATCAATCGCCTTATCGACTTTTACTATATCCATATACGTCGTCGCAGAATGATTTCCAATCGAGGTTCATAGGAAGGATTGAATGGCTGCTCAAGGTATGACTTAGGCTACCGCTTGCCGTTTCAAAACATGAGCATAAATGCGAAAGTCATACTCTCGTCGGGAACAAGGGATGTTGTCGTACACCGAATCCCTATGGGTACTTAAACACGAATCTCGGGTAGTCTCGTCACATATTTCGTGTTTGTCGCCTCTCGGCATACGATTCGCGGGGTGCAACCGTCAAAGATATCTTCCTTGAGGAGCTTCGTGCCCTTGGGTCCTCTCGGCTAGAGACTCTATTGATACGCTGGATTGGCCAGCCGTGATAAAAGCTGAAATTCGAAGCTCCTTCAGTGTTGGGTCATTGGCCAGGGGACCTTTTCAGAATTTGATGCAACTGGTACGATTACTCCTGTCATCCCGAGACGAGACTATTCTAATCATCTACAAGCGTTCTAGAATATATTCATATACATCCAACGGTCGTGGTTTGGTCATTCTTGGCACAGGGTGCGGCGGAAATGAATCCAGAAGTTGGCGAAGAAGTTGACAAGTTTATTATATCAGTCTATTCTCTGGCGTTCCCGTGATGGATGGTCCAGTCCGGTATGTATTATGTTCATTCCCATAGCAATATCATGCTAGGTACCAGAGAACATCCCTGAATATCGCCCTCATCTAGGCGGTACCTCCGCCGTATGTCTTGCAAGTAGCATGGCATTACCCCTATTTCCAATTCAGAGAGCTTATCACATATCCCTTCCCAACTTAAAACCCTTAGCATGTCATTCACATCATCCGCCATTATATCGAAACAAGTCTTCTGTACGCTTCTCCGAGTCTATTTGGCGCTATTGTATAGCTTTATAATCTCGCTTTCTTGTATAGTACTCGAGACACGATGTCGCAGCTACTGTCAGAAAGTTTTATTTGCTTGTTTTTCTACTGAATTCATACACAACTTCCTTTCCACCAGCAGCCTACGTGTATTCAAACTGTCATTCTCAGACTGGCACTTCACTCATCAGCAGTGCCCACTATAGCGGCCATATCCCCTAAAGGCGCTGAGGCCTCATGTTACCCTTTCGCCTATCTTGAATTATAATATCTTCCTCCTAGCTTACATGATAGGACTTCCACATCAAAATTCGACTTCTGCAAATATTTAGGGAGAACTGACTATTCTATTCTATTTAGGGTACTATGGCGAGCTGGAGTTCGAATGCTGAAGGCACTCTTTATATACGGAATGATTTCAAATTTATCTGCTCATAGGGAACTAATTTGAGTATAGGTTTTCAGAATCTTGACCGTATTATTAGACCCTGTCACACGACTTCGAGGCTTGGTCCCATCATCTTAGTTGATCAAGTGTCCATTAATACCACGGTTGGCGAAACGGGAATTTAGGAACTCGGCTTCAGATTTCGACAGTCGCATTCTCATCTGTATCCAGAAAAGAAGTCCGTGGCGTTGGCGTTTGGTTCCTAGTCTCTGGCTTACAGGATCAAGAGATATTAGTCCGGTGTTTGCTACAGGTGAGTTTTTTTATCTTCACTATCCGTTCCTGCGTAGTTGCAGTGAAATTTTCATTGCCACAGTTACCCTTTCTATATCACGTCTGTATAATCAACATCTTGCAACCCCCTAGCTGTATCATCCCTCCACTAGCTGAATAGAGCTACCCTTACGCGGTGCTGTTATGCTAGTGATAGCCGTATACTTGATGTTGAATTAATCGAACCCTGTCCTTTACTCCGTGTACCCTCCAATCCCTATCCAAATTATACATCAATGGGCATAGTTGCCATGTTTCCCTCTTTATCAAGCTCCCTTGGACACTTCACGGACGGTCATAAACTTTATCTGGTTGGAAATGGGTATGTGCACAAGCCAACTCTTGGTTAGTGACTAGAGGGGGATATTGGTGGCGCAACGAGCCAGATTGCAAGCCGACTGTTGCCATGGCTCGAGTGTTGGCGTAGGGCAATTGCCTACTGATACTCCCCTTGGCACTTGTTCGCGGCTGTACGCCACTCGGTTACCTAGGAATTAACCGTGGCATAACAATTGTCAACTGGTCACTATCGGCGATTGAGCGTTGGGCTTGCCATATTCTAGGCTGCTGTGGGAGACACTTGACTATGGCCTGACGCCACTACATGATACAAATAAGCTTTTCACTTCGTATCCCAACAATCCCCTAAGCAATGCCACCTCTTATCTCTTGGAAGCGTTCACTATCCTGACTACATTCTATCAACCTGACCAGTGGTCTCATCCCAATCCATACCTTCCTACCTTGTCACCAGGCCTCACAAGAGCTTTCGTCTAATCTGTTCCTAGTACCCGAGCATTAAAAGTCTTTGACTTCGACAAATCTTCCATCAATTATATCGTGCCCTCCGTGTGCGGTATATTCAAGCGTATCAGTATGTATTCCACGTAGCTCCCTATGAACGCCTGTCAAATTTTACTATTTCGTCCTCAACTATACCATCTTTTTGTCCCGAATCACAAGCATCCCATCTAGCCCATACTCATTTTCTCATCTTCATCGTCGAAGGGTTGGCAAAGCTCCTTGCCCTCATCCTCATCTTCATCACACTTTCTTGTATGTCGCTTTGCGTATGGAAACGCGATTGCGCACTGTTATCTCTAGCTCGCTATATCATTATTTGATGGGTTTCCTAGACCCGATGTACTTGAGACCAACGCGATCTCTTCATCAAGTCATTGTAGCTTCTTCTTGATTATACGAGTACTGTGCTTTTGATGAGATTGCGTCCTAACCTCGTTAGTAGGATATCTAGGTACACTTGTCACGCACAGTGTTTATTGTCTCGATAAATACGTGAGTCATTCCTTTGAAATTTTTTATCATGGACCTTGTTGCCCATTCCCACACCTGTTTCCTATTGTGTACATTTAACCAGCACACAAACTCTTTATTTTCTACTCTTAACGTTCTCAACCATTTCTCCCCTACCTGCCTGTTCACCTTTCCCTACATCCTTACTATTCTCCAGCATCATACACAGCTTTCGGCGTTGTCTCTTCTTCGTTTGTTTGATGCTAGGGTTCCTCTAGTCCCCACACGCTACATTTGATTTCATCGCGATTATTTCTTTTTCCATTTCATCGGTTGCGACATCGTCGGTTTATTACTAACCAAAGACTTCTTCGTGCAGGCACTCATTCAAGCAGTGCCTCAACCATTACCTAGTCGTTCTATTCCAGGCTTACCGACTTGCACTCTGACTTGGTATGCCCATCTCTCCTGTATCCCTTCACAGGTCGCCGTCATATGCCACCTTGATATATTAACCCCATCCTTACTTCTTTCATCACTCCCTTCGGCCTATCCTTGTCTTGATCATATCACTATAGGTAATGTCTCTCAGTCTCATCTAACATGAATCATAGGTCGTCATGGACGGATTTAATCCTTACAACGGCAAGCCTCCGTCGAACGGATCTGGCTCTCAGGGCGATGCCGGCTCCCAAGGCGCTAGTGGTGCCCCCGGCGTCCCTCAGTCTGGTCTTCCCCTAGCGCCAACTAACGGTCAAGCGGGTGGTGACATCACCCAGAACTTCCCATCCGACTCTGCTCGCCAGACCCTTTGGTATGCATTTTCCTATGGATCGTTTTCATAGTTATGAAATAGGCTAACCTAAATCTTGTAGGATGGGTGAGCTAGCTGGCTGGATGGATGAAGGCTTCATCCGTACTCTGTTCCAGTCGACTCTAAGCGAGAACGTTCAAGTCAAGATCATTCGAGATCGTCATTCTGGGTATGAAGACCCCTATTTTTTTATATATCACCCTCCCACGTTCTCAATCCTTTCTGGAGTCTTTTATATGACTCCTAGAATTGAAAACAATCCCAACACTGGTTGTCGTTCCTGCCCATTTGAGTTCTGCACTATAAGACAAACCCAGTGGTTACTAATATGTATATAGAAGCGCTGGTTACTGCTTTGTGGAGTTCGCTAGCCCTGATGCCGCTCAGAAGGCCCTTCAACTAAATGGCTCTCCCATCCCCAACACGGATCGTGTCTTTCGTCTTAACTGGGCTTCTGGTGGAGGCCTCATTGATCGTCGAGATGATCGAACTCCGGAGTACTCCATCTTCGTTGGGGATCTTGGCCATGAAGTCAACGAGTTTGTTCTCGTTGCCCTATTCCAGGCGCGATTCCCCAGCTGCAAGTCAGCTAAGATCATGACTGACCAGCAAACTGGGCAATCGCGCGGTTATGGCTTTGTTCGATTCTCCGATGAGCAGGACCAGCAGAGAGCTCTGGTTGAAATGCAGGGTGTCTATTGTGGCAACAGACCCATGCGTGTTTCCCCGGCGACTCCCAAGAATCGGTATGTATCACCATCCCATTGATTGTGCTTCTTTACTAACATTATACTAGCGGTCACCAAGGAGGCAACCAGTTCAACCAATACGGACATCAAATGATGCCGCCGACTCAAGTTGCTCACCATGGTGGCATGGGTGGCCAATGGATGCAGCAGCAGCCCGCCAACTATGCGTACCAACAACCCGGCACGTTCAATCCTCTGACAATGAACCAATTCACCGACCCCAACAACACTACCGTATTCGTCGGAGGTCTGTCGGGTTACGTTACCGAGGATGAGCTGAGATCCTTCTTCCAAGGTTTCGGCGAGATCACCTACGTCAAGATTCCTCCTGGAAAGGGTTGTGGCTTTGTCCAATTCGTTCATCGCCACGCAGCTGAGATGGCCATCAACCAGATGCAGGGCTATCCGATTGGCAACTCTCGGGTTCGTCTGTCTTGGGGCCGTTCCCAAAACAACTCCGGCGTAGGCACACCCTACCGACCTGCGCCTCCTCCTCCTCACTACTTCCCTCCTGGTCCTCCCGGCCCGCCCGGCCCCGGTCCTTTCGGCGGCCCTGGCTTTGGTGCCAGTGGTCACCAGGGTCCTCCTCCTACTGGGTTGGGTCCCCAGGTACGACATACAACAATCCTTACGTTTATCGCTTAAGCTAACTTCGTTCTTAGTAAACCAGTTCTCAACGACTCAGCATAACCGGCATGATTTAGCATAACCGGCGTCCTGCGTTTCTGGCGTTTCGGCATGCTTCTCCCCCTTGTGCATCTATCTCTGGTTTCAGCTATTTGGTATTCTCCCTCGATTTGTTTCCCTTCCTCATGTGACACCATCCAGCGACGGTTGTTCGATGGTATTTCTCCGCGTTATGACTTCTGGCGTTGGTGAATTCGATACGACAAGCGGACGGGTGCTCTGGGGGCGTTTGGGGGAACAACATACAATGGGTGCTCTTGTCTTGCATTGACTTTATGATGCATGCCTAAAGTCGACGCATTGACGAGGAGAGCCGTGTACGGTTTGCTTCATTTGCTACGACGCCGATTTCGTCTCACGATTTCCATACGTTCCACCCCATCCGACCTGACCGACATAACCTTTGATCCCAATTTCATGGCATATAATTCTTAGATGTCACGAAAAGCTTGGCGATTGCAATTGTGTTTTCTGCAACTGCTTTCCGTCCTGATGCCTTGGCATTTTGAACACAAAGTCTAAGCGAATTGCGCAACCACTTTCGTTCATCTTGGCATGTTTCCTCGCCAGATACCCATGTTCGCCTAAGTTTTTCGGACTTTATGAAAACCAAAAACGAGCTGGGAACAAGATGAGAGGTCCTCAATTACAGGATCT
Organism: Hypoxylon sp. CO27-5; assembly: GCA_002120305.1. Lineage (NCBI taxonomy): Eukaryota > Fungi > Ascomycota > Sordariomycetes > Xylariales > Hypoxylaceae > Hypoxylon > Hypoxylon sp. CO27-5. The sequence goes on along the minus strand of KZ112425.1, from coordinate 470,010 downwards.
TCTATCGCAATTTCGCCCCAGTTCGGCACAGAGTACGGAGGATAAGATGAAATCTACACTCAGAACTGCCATTCACAAGAAACCGGATAATTTCACAGCTTTAGTTTGGTTGGGATGACGTTCCCCACACAAATTCTTCGTCTCATTATGGACTACATGATGGATGGAGAACTACCCTACTCGTCTTTAGTTTCTCAACCATTCATAGCCAGCTGCAGACGGTTTTTGGAAGTAGAGTGCCACATTTCTCCCTAAACTTGCTGCGGTGACGTTCTTTCACCACCAACACACAAAACTAGTTTCATAGTCGGTCAGTTTTCCTTTCGTCAATACATTGAGTTCTATTTATCTTGTCTCATGCACATATGTGATGTGATTGCCAGTAGAATACGAGCTCATTTCTATATATCGTAACAGTCACCCATCGTAAGCTTTTGGTGCTTGTCTAGTATTATGTGCGCGTATCACATTTAAAAGGTGCTTACTTCTAGCATGACCAATAGCGTTGATTAGCAGTTCTAGTGCAATGCCACTCAATGTGCTTGAAGAACAAAGCACCAATAGTCCATCGACAGCAATATAGATAACTTAAGTAGGTAGGAATCCATCGAGATCCTCCTCTTACCAAATAGCAACAAATCTCTAAGCTTAAATTCATCCTTGGCTACTTACTACCTTAGCTACCATACTCCCGGGACCCGTTCTTTGACGACCACGACGGGGCGCGGGGGGGGGGGGCCAGGTTCGCACGGTCACACAAAGGCCCTCTCCGTTACGCGTCACCTAGGGCTATATCGATGCTAGGGGGGAACAATGGGGGGACAGCGAAACATCGAACACTGACGTAATCGCCCTGTCTTGGCGAGCTGCAGCACCAATTGTGCGACGGACGAAACGAAAAGAGGGTTCCCAAACGTATTAGTAGTACCACAGATACATATACTACAAACGGCGCGGCGCTGAGTGGTTGGCTGGCTGCGGGAAAGGATTTGCGCGCGGGGGCTGCTGCTGCGCGGACGCTCGGTCCCGAAAAGCTGAGGAAGAAGGGGGGGAGGGGGACAACCCGCGGCATCTCCCCAGCTCAGATATCCGAGACAAGGAAAAAAAAAACTAATAGGGGACGTTGAGCTCATAGGTGTGACGGAGGGACGGGATGCGTTGCTCTTTTTTTTGCGCTTTGGGGGCGTTTCTAGTGTTGTGTACATATGTAGTAGATAGGTATGTACCTGTAGGTAGGAGGATGACAGCCCGCGGACTTCGAGATCGCCGGGATGCGAAGGTGTAAAAGAAGGTTCGCTTCCCGTCCATTTTTCCCTCTTTTTTTTTTCATTCTTACTCTTTCCTTTTAATTCGGACGTACATATATGCATGTCTCATATCCTTGAAGGTTTTCCGGTGCGTCTCGCTTATGACAGAACCTTGTGTGTAAGCTTGATGCGGTATTATATCAATCAACATCGTATGACTGCCCTTGGGGTTATGTTGGACTGATCTAGATAGTATTGGTTCGTTATTACTGAGGGAACACCGTGTCACTATGAAGTCGATAGTTGCTCTCGGCTTATGTCTCGCTTTGCTAGGTAAGTAGGGTCTATTTATGTCCGCACGGGTTGGTATGTGTAGATGAGAGTTGGTTAAATAGAACTAACCATCTTTACGCAGTGGGGGATGTGTATGCCCAGTTCCCATACTTTGGCGGCGGCGAGGGCACCTTCTGGGGAGGATGGGGAGGGACCCGAGGAGGCGGAAGTAGCGGCGATGGCTCTGGTTCCGGGTCCAGTTCCGGGTCAACAAGTAGCAGTTCTGAAAGCGCATATGCAGACTTCGACGTCAACCAGGCGATGCGGTATAGAACAGCCCATGGTATCATCGCTGCTCTGTGCTTCACTATCCTCTTCCCTGTCGGAGCGATCATCATGCGTGTTATACCCGGCCGCTATACCTGGCTAATTCACGGCCTCTTCCAAGGCTTCGCCTACCTTCTCTACGTGGCCGGCGCGGCTCTTGGAATTCGGCTCATCCAAATAATCAGGATCCCTCCGAACAATACCAGCTTGGTGAGTATTCCGTTTTGTTCCGTCCCCACATTCCCTTTCCTCGAGAATAGACTTATTGACGAATGTAACAGTTACAATTGTCCTCTTCTAACGCACACCCAATCATCGGCATCGTCATTCTTGCCGTATTGTTCTTCATGCCACCGCTGGGCTTCGCGCACCATTCCAAATTCAAGCAACTGAAACGTCGAACTATATACTCGCACGCCCATCTATGGCTTGGCCGCGCCTCTCTCACTCTCGGAATCATCAACGGTGGACTCGGTTTACAACTAGCCAGGGCATCGCAGAGTGTCATCGTTGCATATTCCATCGTTGGGGGTATTCTATGGCTGATCTGGCTCATGGTTGCTGTGCTCGGGGAATTCCGGCGTGGTCGTGGGAAATGGGGTCAAGATGCCGAAGCTCGAACCCGCAGGGGTGACCTTCCACCTACCCGCTCTATTGCTCCGGGTATGGCTCCGTATCCCGGGAGGGACCACCACCATCATCATCATGGAAGCAGCTCGGATGATCACGATCCTAGCCCTCCGTATACGCCCCGTCCCATATATGGCGGGCCTCCGGGGTATACTAGGTCCGAAGGGAGCCATGTGGAAATGGGGCACGTGAAGAGTCCTACGAGAGGGAGCGGATCACTATCGTCATTCTCGTCTGAGCACGTGCCGAGGGATGGAGGACGGGGGCATTGACTGGTATTTTCAGAACTTTTCTCCTTTTGTTATGGCGAGGAAATGGTCGGGAGTTAGGCCATTTTAGGCAATGGAGGGATTCGGTTGTTACATTTACCTAAGATATTTGTTGGTTTTGGATGAAATTTCAAATTCAGTTCCATTTCGCCCCCAAGTTGCATAGCAGGACATTCATTCAACCACTAATATGACCTACATATATACAACAAAGATGCTGTGGAACAAGACAAGAGGGGTCAGCAGGATGCCTTACGACTACCCTACTTACGAACTCATCCTCACTCGAAGAGGAGAATGTGTGGCACGGCACGAAAATGTGTCCAGAATCATCTAACGCCTCCTAGCCTTAACATCACACGCAACACTCAGTTTACGCCCGGACACACGCACATATCATGGATCCGCTTTCAGCCACCGCGAGCATCGTTAGTCTTGTCCAAGCAGTAGTAGGAATATCGAAAGGCATCCAGTTTCTTCGCTCGCTCGGCCAAATTTCTCTCGAATTCGTCGTGTTGGCAAATGAGCTTACCACATTACAGGCTGTCGCGGAACAAGTTAAGGCAGCATTAACGGACTTCGAGGGTCAATCGAAGGAGAAGAGACTGGACGCCAGCTTTCCAGAGCTTGATCCGAGCATCCTAATTTCCCTGAAAGATGATCTCGCTCATATTGTCAATGAGCTGAATTCCCTCTGCGACAGACTTAAGAAGCCCCGGAGGCATAATAAAGCGACAGTCCAGCCTAGCAACCAGGACATCTCAACAATAAGATGGCAGAAAGAGAAGAGCAACATCGCCATGTTGAAACAGAAGGCCAAAAATATAAGAGGATATTTAAATTTATGTTTTTCTGTCCTCAATTCCGCCCAGCTGTATGATAATCAGGCCCCTATACCTGCTTACTTTTCAGGTAATAACCACCTGTCAATATCCAGACACCGACAAACAAAACTCGCATTCTACATTAAAGAAGTAGTGTGCACCTCAGCCCAAGTACATGAGAAGAATCATGCGCTCCTCGAAGCGCTTCATGGCTCCATTAATCGGCTCAACGACAATTTACTTAATAGAGAACAGACCTTGGCCGTAAACCAGCCTGCCAATGGACTAGGCATGGAGAATGAACTCCCAGAAACCGAGAGTATCAGACCAAACATGACGCCGATGGTATATTTCGAGGCCGCTCTTATCCAAGGCTGCCCATCTTTCTGTAATTGCAACTGTCATCGGCTTCAACACTGTCGATTACCGACTTGGCTCAGTTCCGTGGTAGGGAACTTATTCATACAATACAGCGCCATCCCACTCCTCCAAATTCCGCGTTGCGACGTCGCAGCCTGTAGGATGAAGTCTATCTCTTCCCTTCGTTTGCATTATGCATTTCCACAATGGCTGTTGGCGCGTCAGATTGAGTTCGCGGTTTCATGGTCTAGTATAACTGGAGCTGGCTCCTCTCTTTACCTTAGAGTTCCTAGGGTAATTAATGTAGGCCAGGCTTTCCACGCCATGTTGCATAATGATATACAATGGCTCAGGTATCGCGTAGCTGAGAAATCTATCCTTCCTACAGACGTCGATGATTACGGAAGCACACTTCTGAATGTAGGCATCGTTCAGACCTGGCAAGCATCATCTCTAATAGTTTATAGATTGCGCTACGAAACTGTATGTTTGAAGTCGCTCAATTTCTAGTCGAGCAAGGTAGCGACACACAATCAAGAGCTATGTTTGGCCGGTACAGAAATATCATAGCCGCATCTATAGGTAGAGCCGCTTATACTTAATTAGGACAGCGGCAAATATGTCTCGCATTTATCTTTATATAAGTGACGACTGGGGCCCGTGGACAGGTTTCCTATACAGCCTCTCCATAGGCCATGTGAAGAACGAAGCGGTACTCTCTTCCAAGATACATCGGGCCATATTGCACCCAAGTAAAGAGCCGTTGTCCGCTATCATCTCCCAAAACTTGGCTTATATAGACAGTTTGGATAGCGGCGGGTACTCGCCATTACACTGGGCCGTTATCCGTGATGATTCCCTCGCTGTTAAGATGCTACTGAGAGCAGGTGCTAACCCTAACATTCTATCTACACTAGGCACCATTCCTCTTAGAGAAGCTGTGAGACACGGAAATATCCAAATAGCACAGTTGCTACTTGATGCTAAAGCTGATGTAAATTTCGTTAGTCCAATGTTGACGACACCGCCTTTATTGCATGCATTTGGCAAGCCGAAATTGCTTCGTCTTCTCGTTGACCACGGCGCTCCTCTAATGTATAAAAGCAGATATGGGTTCGAGACTCCACTAGATAGGGCAGCGCGCGTTTATAATGACTGGTTGAATAACAACAGGACCCGCGCTTCATGGAAAGAGTCTCTGGATTATCTTATCAGTCAAGGCGTCGACATCAACAATCAATGCAACCTAAATCGGTTATCCCCAATTATGTGGGCGTTACGGAACAGGAATGATCTGCTCTTAGACTTGCTTATTGAGGCCGGCGCTCGATTAGATCTTGTGAATTCTGATGGATGGGGCATATTGCATTGGGCAGCCGCTTCGACCCAAATTGAATCCATCGAGGTTCTCCGTCGTGCCAAGATAAGCGAGATCGACCCCGAGGTACCCGGCAACGACGGCGATACTCCGCTCATGATTCTTGATCGACGAAAATCAAGGCCGGAGCACAAATTCATACCTGGTGAACGCCGGATAACGGATGACGAGACTGAGGCTTTCAAAAAGCTTCTGGATGAGATACGGGAGCGAAATAAGGAGAGAAAACCCTTAGACTTGGCAAACATAAAGCCGGATGTTCGTATCTTCGAGCTCGACACCGAGCTAGTTGACCCTGGCAAGGACGGGTCTTCTATTGGCATTGTCAGCGATAGCGCGGAACGGGAAGGTAGCCAGCGAAGAGGATCGAACCGTGCCGAATCTGAATCCGAATCCAGTGATTCCGAGGAGTTTTTCGACTTCGAGGACGATTAACGTTGGAAATGGTTAGTGAAGGAACTAGCTTATAGAGCATAGAGCGAGAACTGACGGACGTATAGGGTTCCTCTGGAGGATTTCTCACAAGAAATGGGCTTTATTCTGGTTTCTTCGATACTGCTACAATTCATACATCATTAGGACGGTTAGGTATGGGCGGCATGGTTGCGTGGCGAAGTCTAACTTATCCTCTGGATGCCTTGACATACAACTATGATAGACTTATGATGGGAAGTGCGAAGATTGATAAAGAGCTAAGTCGAAAGCTTGATATATACGGGAGGGCTCCTAAACTTATCAGATTGCTCATGTTTTCCCAGTCTGGACAAGATACCACTCGTTCATTTAACCAAGCTCAAAGCCGTAATGAGTAGCAGAATAAACTACCGCTAAATCTACCTACTGGAGCCTCACATATATCATACTGTGATGCGAGTAACTCGAGCGCCGTGCGCTAAGACTGTCAGAGGTATGGTCTACGGATGTCGCCTTCAAAAGTTCTGTCTATAAGGAAATTGCAATGTATCACCTGACAGACAGCTGCGTTATACCTGGCGCTACATGATCACCCCTAAAGTAACCTTATAAATAGTATTTACGCATTATTATTGTTTTAAATATATTATAAATTAATTTAATTTTAATAATCCCTTTCTTATAATATTTTATAAGGGAGGAAATTTATTTTAATAATCCTCTTGCGTAGCTGTTGGCAGCTGCTTGTCAGGTGATAACCATTTTCCTATGGACAGAACTTTTGAAGGCGAATATCACACCCTCGGCCTAGATATGTGAGTAGCCCCTTGTAGGACGAGTTTCTTCCCATCATCCTAGGTGCGCCGCGTGACGAAAGCATAGGCGCAAGGTTATTCTCGGTACCTATGGAAATTGGCTGGTTAGTACACCCAGAGTAAGGTCTTACGCATAATTATAGATGGGTTATGATTATCATAGATAGTAGGCCTAGGTACCCATCTACCATCTACCCCAGCCCTCCGAGAAGCACAACATCAGAGTCTGTGTGCTACGCTACCTAGATCCAAGTACCCACGAACTGCTTGGAGAAGTAGAAACTGATGGTCGTTATGATTCCCTTTTCACTATATTCCATTATTCTCCATCTACCTCTTGGCTTTGGGCTTCCTTACGTCTCGAAGAGGGCCGAAGCTATTAAATACCCTAGCCGGACCGAAGGATTCAAGGGGCGCAGCGCGCACTGCTTTTTTTCGATTGGAAAAGGGGGCCGAAATTCACATCGAACGTGGACTAAATCCACCCCAACATACTCTCGTTTCAGGGATGCCTCTACTTAGAAAGTTTCTAACACATAATCGAATCATTCAACGGGCATAAGCCATCGAAAAATTTCTTAATAATCTCTCATTAATGCTTCGCAGCGTAAGCCAGTTTCTCCAGAACTCACTGGGTACCTAATTTACAGTGTTTTTCTCCTTCTGCCATCATGACCGACCGCAGCACTGCCGATGCCCTTGCCAATGAAACCTTCTTAAACGCACTCATAGTAACACCGGGGGAAATATAATACACATTATTAGGGGAGAAAAAAGCCTGCCTTGGGACCTTCAGCAATGGTCGATGGCAAAGAACATGGTCCTTGCTACAACAAGTCCCTGTAGAATCTCCTAGTGAATTACGAATGCAGGAGGCACGTCATGGGCTTAGAAATCCCACTCATCGTCATCGTCATAGTAATCGCCTTCGTTTTCTGCTCCGAGTTGCTGCTTAATCAAGTCGTCGGCGTCAACCAGCGATTCATCGTCGTCCGTGTCCTGCATGGAGTCTTCCATTTCCACGTCTCCCTCAGTGTCTGTTGGGACTTCATCGTCGAAAGGGGCTTCACGCTTGATGGATACTGCTTCTCCTGGAACGTCGTCCTCTTCATCTTCCTCCTCCATCACCGGGTCAGCTGCACCCGCCGGAGTCGCGCCTCCAGCCTGCTGAGGTTCCTCGATGCCAGGCTCACCTAGAGCGGGCCCAAACATGGAGTCACTGCGCGCAATAACATTGTTAACGGCTGCGCGCATGCTGAGCTCCCGGGGCGACAACTTCGCATGGCGATCGACTGTTGTGCCGACTGTGACAAGGTTAGTATTATATGTGTAAGAGGTGGCTATCCATGTACTCACCGATAACCTTCATGTAATCACGGAAGATGATGCTAAACATATCTTCAGTTTCATCTGCCAGTTTTTTCTGAACATTACGGCACATAGCTTCCAGCTGTGTTTTAACGGTGTCAGTAGCTTCCGTAAACATAGTGTGCCGTGAAGCCTCGACGTGAGTCGTCATGGCATATTTCATACGATTGAAAGAACCTTGTCCTCTTTCGGCTACGCATGTATCGTACGCATAACTCATGGCGCTGCAGATGGCGGGGGTGAATTGGCGACTGGCTTCTCTCTGAAGCTCAGTAATCATGGCACGCAAATTATCTGGAAATTGCTCCAGTGTACGCATGTGGGCCAGGATTTGGCTTGACAGTGTAACCATTCCGGATACGGTCGTGTGGCGATCTCGAGCGCGGGCTTGTACGGCGTCGTGAAACTCCTTGAGTTGCTTCTTCGTCTTCGCCGCGAATTCGTTCAGCACGGCAGGAAGTCGATGTTGGAAAGCCCGCTCCCATCCCGTTGCTAGATTACGAGAGATTGGATCGAAGAGTTCTTGGTTAAAGTCATGAGGACCTGCTGCGCCGCAATAAACACCATTGCGTCGAACGGTCGCCTTATAAGTCGCCCAAGCCAAGCCGCCCAATGATTTGTGTGCTCCCCAACCATACGCAGTGTCGAGTGCTGCATTGACTGCCAACGGGATGGACGAGTCGAATACGCGATAGACATTATCATACAGGGACTGCTTAACCAGCATTACTGCTTCTTTGACAGATGTTTCAAACCCCTAGAGGTAGGGTTAGTTATTGCATGAGTTAGGAGAAGAGAAAAAAAAGAGTTGGCCGAATTGGTAGTAGAATTGCATAAGACACGATCACACCGATGGCAAAAACTAATTAGGCGTATGACGACAGAATCGAGGCATTTATTACATACCTTTTCTAAGTCGTTCAGAAGCTTGCGCAAGTGCATTTCTTCCCGTCGTCTCTCGACGTCCGTTAGTGTTGATTGCGTTCCGTCACTAGAAGCCCAAAGCTTCATCGAGTTGGTCAATTGGGTTAGATCATTCAGAAATTTGCGGCAGCTGCTCGCTCGTCCGGCCTCTGTTAGTTTCTTCGCGTGCTGCTGAAGTTGCGGGATCTCCGTATCTTCTGGAGACATGAAGCCTTGGCTCTGGAAGTCATCCTTCCGGAGTCTCCCGCTGAGCTTTTGGTACGCACGACTACTGACACAGAATACGGGTAGGCTACGGGCGACTTCGTCGTAGTCTCGGAGATCTTGGTCGGGGTCGAATGTCGTGTCGTCTTCTTCAGCTGCGTTTTCTTGATCGAGCCTAGAGATTGTCAGCCGAGGAAGCTTTGTACGGAATCTAGTAGTATAGGTTCTTACTCTCTAATTCCCATTGCGAAATCCTGCTTGATCGCACCTCGGGAATAGTTGTTGCGTCCTTGAATACAGCGCGCTTTGATTTCAGCAAGGATCGCTTGTCGCTCGGCTTCAGTCTCCTCTATTTGCTTGCGGACGTCAGCAATCTGCGCATCGAGCTCTCGTCTTTCTTCGCGTTTCTTCTTCCGCTGAGACTTGAATGATGCAATTTTCTCCTCGATTTCCTGTTCAGTGAGTGGCTTAGCTGACTCCGAATTTTCCTTATCACTCGAGTCATTGCCATAGTCATCATCCACCTCGGATTCGTATGAGCTGCGGCTCTTACGGCTCTGGAAACTCTTCCGAGACCGCTTTCTCTTCTTGGAGAAATCGGTTGGTGCATATACAGTCTTTCCCATGAAAAGTTCATCTTGAATTTCATCCCATAAGTCACAACTGTTATCGATCACATCAATCTGTTGGCTCAATACTCTCTTCTGTTCCTTCAACCCTGCAAGACGTGACTGCAGAACTTTCTTGGACTTCTCCAGTTCCTCCGTCTTGTTCCACGACTCGGATATCTCTTCCTCGAGACTGAGGCTATCAACGGCTTCCGTGATGGAAATGTCGTCGGTCTTGGAACAGATAAAACTGACAGCAGAATACGTGCCGTCATACTTTAACTGTCGCTTGAAAGAGTCGCCGAGCAGCGATTTGGCTGTTTTGTCATCAACAGCACGGGTGATGGGGGCCACAATCCACAGGCCAGTGCAAGATTTCATATACTTCTCCGCTACCGCAGCTCGGGCGGCATTGGAATCTTGTACACCGGGCTGAGTTGATTAGGGTAAGCAGAAAAAGAAGCGGGAAGACTAGATAAACTTACCAAATCGACTATGACGGCTCCTGTAGACAAAGCGGTTGCCTTGGTATAGATTCGGACAACTTTGATCAGGGGCCAATATTCCATCATAGTGTCCCGCTTTTTGTGGTCGTTGTCGATTGCCTTCTCCTTGCTATCGACATAATACTGGAGTCGTCTGTAAAGGTCCTTTGCGGAACCTTCTTTGAGGGTCTTGACGCTGCCAAGGACCCCTCGAATGAAGGGCTCGGCTGCGAATCGCTCAGGCGATCCTTGAGCAATCATCTCCCTAGTCTTCAGCGGATAAACTGCCTTCAACTTTGCATAAGCAACACCAGCCTCGCTGTCGGCATTCGAGGCGTCTCGTGAAACATGGCCAGTGCCATCCAACAGGTCGTTGAACAGGACCTCGAGCTCCTTAATCCATTCTTCAGCAGTAATGAATTCAATCTCGGCTCGGTACAGCTCGGTAGGATCATCCGAGTAGTTGTACGAGATCTCAGTTGGCGACGCAGTGCACGCGCGCAAGCAGTTAGTGGGAAGCAATCTAGATGTTTGTTAATAAGAGTTAGGAGTGCTACGTGATGAGATAATACATACCTCTCTTCATCAAGGAGAGCATTGATGACAGAACTCTTGCCAGCGCCGGTGTTGCCCACAACACCTACGACGGTGCGAGTGGGCTTCGCGCGCGCCCTAAGCTCGTCGATCGACTTGAGCCATGCATCAACTTCGGGAGTGATGAAAGTGCTCAGCGTGGTTTTAAGCTTGTCTAGTAAGTCGACACCAATTGCGACGCCAGACTCGAGGACTTCGGGAGCGGTCTCAGCGACCAATCTCTCAAGATAATTAGTGTCCTTCACGTGTCTCTCATGTGATTCACGTTGCTGATCCGACTCTGTCTCGGGATCCGCTTTGATAGCAACATCTGGGGATGTAGTTGCTTCTGTACCAGCGTGATGGGAAGGTGACAAGGGTGCAGACGGAGCGTCTGATTGGACTGCATCGGGATCCGGAAAGGATTCTGGGAATGCAGCTTCGGGGATTGAGGGGAATGTAGATGAGTTGTCTAAAGGCTCCGATTTGACAAATGGAGCCTCAGACGCCGAGGTGTCGGCATCGATAGGCTGATCTGAGTTCATTGTGGGAACTCCTTCATCACCTTAGTCGCGCTTTGGCTGCCTTAATTAGTTGCCTTTAGTTGAGACAAGTGCTATTCTCACATCAAAACTAAAGCTAATGTTTTGTCAGATGAGACAACTTTGACAAAACTAGGTAGTTTCAATTATTTACGAGGACGGCGTCGAAGAAGTAGAACTTGGAAGCCTTGTTGCCTGGGCTGCCTGGGGTATGTAGCTTCAAATGTTCGCCGTGGAAATAAGTTGAAACGGCAAGAAATGCCCATCTACGCGTTTGCTACCAAACGCGTCGTCACGCCACAAACGCGCACAAACGCTCCTACCATACATGTAGGTACTTAGGTACATAAAACGTCAACATCAATATTATGACTCGCCATTGCAACTGCCCGTTGCGGCACGACCACGCACAAGTAATTATGTACGTACATATACGTTAATGCATTTCAGCATAACTTTATACAGCTTATTATGTATCTTATGTATGTGTAGGATCCGTGCAATGAGTACATCGGGCTAGCCTTTCTGCTTACATAAACCATTATCTGTAGGTATTACCTAAGATGGCCAGAACGTCGTCGACCGCCGGTACTTGGAAATGGTGTCAAACATGCACGTACATACATACATACATGTAGGTACCTACTTCAATGTTGTTAGGTTTCATCGATCTCCGTCAAAGACATCGAGTCCAGCAAAGTACCTAAGTACTTTATGTTGGAAGGCACTTCCTAATCTCGTCTTTTAATCATGCCTCTATGATCCCAAGCTGTATAAGTCTACGCAGGGTCCGAGACACTTATATTACAACCGATTGTTGTGTTGGCTGAAAAAGAATACGCCATCATTATGTTGTATATGGCATCTTCAATTTCAAACACACATTATTATCCTCATTTTCAGTCCTTCGTCCTACTCTACGTTCTCCCAACTTACGTGTCCTCTCACTCAATGGCATCTATCCAAACTTCGCCTGAATTTGCAAGGTGGGAGCATCGGACAGAATACATAATCAATTGGCCGAAAGGTTGCAGTCATATATGCCTGCTGTCTTCTTTTACGTAACAGATGAAAATGTTGATATTAATCTCGGTAGCTAGGTACGAAGAGCATCACTTCTGTGAAGCTATTGTCGGCTACTACATGACAGGCACGTCATGTAGCAGTAGCATCGCACCACTCACCTAACCCTCAAAGATGCTCATCTCAGATCTCCTCAGATGGTGGTATTCTAGCAGAGCGATGGCCTACATCCACTTACGATGCCATCGTCTACACGGTGCTACTGGTCTGCCAAGCAGCAGACTCGTTATGCGTATATTGACCACACTTCGCAAAATTTTCTCACCAAGACTTATGTTCGGCAATCCTACCCTCGCAATACGGATTGTGCGACATCGCCTCTTCCAAGACTAAGGAGAAATGCCGTCCGCATAACCAATATATATACGTTGGCAACCAAGGGTTCTGACTTGGTACAATTTACCCGGCCCATTCTGCTTCTGTCCCCTTCCCTGACGACGATCCGGATCTGGCTATTCCCCGCAAGTCATCCCCTGCAAAAAAAGCTTATTTCTTCGCTATATTCATTGTGCATTTGTGTATTGCCCTATAGCCGCGCGGCGTTGTACGGTAGAACCCTTTTTTTCCGACCAGTTCTAGATTTCTTAGAAACATGATGTTAGCTGTTAGCCTCACATCGAATGTTCGACCGAGAGACAAGATATAGCTGGGCCCGGCATGAAGATATTTGACATGGATTTCCTCTTATTTTCCCTTGTTTGCTGTGTTCTATCTTAATTATAGGTGCACTGTGTTATCTGATCTAAATCCATATTTCATCCCGTAGCCTCGCTCACCTGCACCTTCTTCTAAGGCACACTAAATTCAAGTGGGACTGAGAGGTCTAGAAAACTATCAAAATCAATAGTCCTCGCATCTAAATAATAAGGTCTTCGGCTTCAAGTCTTTAACATGGCGGGAAATTGGGGACTCGCGACTGCGTTGGCAGTCATCTCCTCGGTGCTGTCTAGAGTCTATGCGCAAAACTACCCGCTGGTCACCGATTCGAGATGCAACTGTTACAGAACCAACACATCGACTTCACACTACTTCACACACCATCGATTCTTCGATTTCAGAGATATGTCCCAATACGCTCGTGTACCGGCACCCATCAACGACCCACAAGGTGCCGCCGACGCACCTGTCACGAACAACTACTTCAACGATCCCGCGTGGACGAGCATGTGGTCTATTCAGACATGGAATAACAGCGCCCTCATGAATGGGAGCTCAGATGTCACTGGAAGCGATGCCACGGTGCTCATGGTGAACTCGGCGAACAACATCTACTTCGACAGAAACACGGATCTCCGCGCAGCCTCTAAAACGTACCTCGTGATGCGGACCATGCGACACGATCAATTCCAGTCCGCCTCGGAGATCGAGTCCGTCTCCCTTGGCTACCGCTACCTGTCGATTCGCATGTATGCTCGGACTAGGGGTGCCCCGGGAGCTGTCACGGCTATGTTCACGTTCCGCGAAGCGCCGCAGATCGCCCAAGTGCAAGAGGCCGACCTCGAGATCAGGACCGTGGACCCGAAATACTCGATCCAGTACACGAACCAGCCATCGTGGAACGAGGCCGGCGACATCCCCCAAGCGACGCGCAACGTCTCGATGCCGAACCGCGTTGACTGGTCCGACTGGCAGTACCATCGGATGGACTGGACTCCCGGCTCCACCAGCTGGTTCGTCGATGGGCAGCTCATGTCTTCTATTCAGTTCCAAGCCCCGCGAGATGCAAGCCGTATCATGTTCAACAGCTGGAGTGATGGCGGTAGCTGGAGCGGCAACATGAGTATCGGCGCACAGGCGGAGATGCAGATCCAGTGGATCGACATCGTCTACAACAGCACAGACCCGACCCCTGGGAACCCATTCACGAACCCGGGTGCCGGTGGATCTTGCGCGAACACCTGCAGTATCGATCTGACTACGAAGACTGGTACCCCGGTGCTGATTTCTGGACCCTCAGGTATGAAGATTCGTTCAGTTTACATTCTTCCCAAATTGCGATCAGTCGTGAAGTTGTTGACGCTCAATAACTCTAGGTAACAATCCCGCCCCCGGAAACGGCAATTCGCCCGGTGCTTGTACTTCGGCCAAGTACGGGCAATGCGCTGGCAAGACATGGAATGGATGCACGGCTTGTGCTGCTGGAACGACTTGCAGATTCCAAAACGATTATTACTCGCAGTGCTTGTAAAGGATTCTTAAGTCTGTTGGCGTTGATATCCATTTGTTTAGCTTTTAATTTTGCTTTAATCAGCTGATACCAAGAATAAACACCTATACCCCCATTTTCAATCAGAGTAGATCATCCACTAGATCATATTCTGGTGTGTGCCATACAGGGGGTTTGAAGATGAATATAGAAGTAATCCTACATAGGCATGTTAGGGGGTGTAGAACACTATCTCAATAACTACCCACAGACATGATGTTGTTGGTAAGTCGTAGGCATCAATGATGGCGCTGACTAGGTGCCCAGTACCCTGCCTTATTAGTGCTTATCCCTCCTCAGCCACCAGGTGCAGAACACCCTAACCTACCTCCTAAGGGGTAGCCACGTTTCTGACCCCTGGCACAGTCTAGAATATTGATTTGCTAGTATACGGTGTTCAGGGTCGCTCCAGCTCCTCCATAGCATAGAGCCTTTGCGAGAGAACGGAACAAACGAGACTCGTGCTACGATATCACTCTTCGAGAACTTGCCGAGAGACAAGGTGAACACATATAATGGAGAAAGGAAATAAACAAGGAGATTGCATCAACTTTCGTAAATAACAAACCAGATATTAAGCCTTTCATGAGAATTAAATACCCATATAATGTTAATTCACTCTTAATACCATAGCTCTGTATCCATTTCCTCGTTGTACTAATATGTAAGGACCTATGATTGATTCAATCTCTACCAAAGGCTATAGCATATAGCTTCTGTATTACATTAGGCCAGTCCCTTAAAAGGAACATTTTTCCCTTTCTAAAATACGTCAAGTGTTTGTATTGCCGCGAATAAGCGATACAAAAAAAATCCCGTGAGCCAGATCGAGGCTAACTTGGCTCTCACTAATATTATTGCTACGTCTATGCTCTCGATCACCTTTTAAAAATCCTTGATTTCTAGCAATTAGTAATATAGACACAAATTACGAGGCTGGATGTTAAGAGACTGATCTGGATCGATCTGTTGTAGGTCTAGACCCATTGTCAGGATAGAATCTGAGACAACATAGACCAAGGTCGTCCGCTTTATGTGTACCGCGATCCTTAGCAGATACGTATTTCCGCGCAACAATTTTATGTTTTCACACCCCTTAATAAGGCCAGCATTGTATATCAGTATCCCTCTCACGTAACGGCGAGAGGATGCGTGTTACTAAAAGAATGTCGCTGCTTGAACCGTACAGCAGACGAGACACCTTTTCCAGCCGCAAATCTGGCAATATTTGCTATTAAAATTGCAAGTACAAGTACCTACTTGTACAGAGCTCGGCTCCTAGCAGGGCCCTGTATCGGCATGGCACTATTGAAGCGAGGCTTTGCGAATGCATTCAAAGTAGGTACGGATCGACAATGTGCTCATCCCCCATTGATAATTATTTAATGACTGCATGTTGAACTATCATTTCTGTAGGTATGCAGAAGCCTACAAGGGCGGCTTACAAGCCACTTTGGGACAGGGTCTTATCTCTGAATAATTCACGCCAGCTTTTACGCAGATGATTATCTCCGTCCGTCTTGCTCTTGTAATAGATCAAGTCTGGGCCTCTCGGCCCGTCTATATCGAATGATTAAACCCTAAGCTAAGACAAAATGCGAATCGTATGTCAGCGCGATAAGTGAGTTTCGATTAAATAAATGCACGTTAATAGTAAGTAAGGAATCTATAGCCGTGCCGAGCCGTGCCTTTGAATCTGCAGCCTGTGTGTCACCCAGATCTTACCGGTTATTCGAGAAGCTTTGACGATCACCCGATAAACCGAATGTTGGGATGGCCTT
Organism: Hypoxylon sp. CO27-5; assembly: GCA_002120305.1. Taxonomy (NCBI): domain Eukaryota; kingdom Fungi; phylum Ascomycota; class Sordariomycetes; order Xylariales; family Hypoxylaceae; genus Hypoxylon; species Hypoxylon sp. CO27-5. The sequence goes on along the minus strand of KZ112425.1, from coordinate 453,699 downwards.
CATTGGTCGGGAGGGCACGGCTAGTGGTCATGTGCATGAAGGACCCAATAACCTTATATCTTGCATGTAGCTAGACGAGCCAGATTAACAGGTATCGTGGGCGATCTCTGCTAATAAGGCTGCAGCTCTCGCTGAGTTTCCAGGTGGCTAATGAATTTCCATTATGTTATAGGGCCTGAATCTTACCGAAAACATAGCTGCATGAACTTCAGCCCAAGTCCCGTGTTATTTGCTCCCCGCTACTTGTCCCGTCCTTTCTAGCGGCGACGCTAGATGCTGTGGAATGGAATTGGTGGCATAGGGCTGACGGTATCTATATGCTGGGCTCTTCACGATAATAATGTGGCCTGAGGTTTAGATTACTCCATGATGAATCATCATACGACATACTTTACACGAAGCAACGCACATTATCGACTTTGCTGCCTAATTGCTCGAAAATCCGGAATCTGCTCCGGTCATAAGAAGAGCCAGGGTTGGCAGTACAGCGCGGTTTAATAGGTAGAGCTGGAGTGATCACTGCAGATCCGAGTCTGACATAAGGTGACACGGTGACACAGGGGAAATAAGGGCGTGGGGGTTTCGTCATTCGAGAAATATTAGTAACCGAGAAAACGAATTCCCGCTTCCCGCTCTGACCAAATATGCGAACGAGGGGAGTACAAGCCACATGGAACCCCAGTCGAACGACGTAATGAGGTACCTAAGGAGTGGGAATGCGTCTTTTATTTCTTTCTTTTTCTCGTTTCCCATTAACGAGGTAGCCGTCACCGCAGCGCTGATTTGCTGGGCTTCAAGCAGTAAGACAGACATCCAATAGCTGCCGTCACTCCTGCAGCTCGCAGCCCCAGGCTTTACGTATGTATGTTCGCGAGACACGCGACGGGAGCATCCGCTTTTCACATTCCCCCAAACCCGGTCTCGACCGCCGGAACCCCATTCCGGTATCAGGGGGTCTTGGATCCCAGCAAGCGCTCCGCCAATCCACGTCGGCGCCAGTGGTGCGGTACGAGATATACGGAAGGGGGGACCCATGCCGCTATAACCGAATGAATGGCTGATCGCTGGCTCACGCCTCATTGATGACGAAGAGATGATGGGATTCTGACATTTCCTGTTCTCGACATTGTGCATTTCGTCAAGTGCAGAATACCGTAGGCATAATTATGCGAGTAATCATTGAGATTTCATCAAGAGAATGACAGAAGTTGAATGATTGCGCGGCCTCCGGCCAGCCCCTATCGTTCGAAAAGCAAGGCCGGCTCCAACCAGTCTCAAGCGAGAGATAAGAAGGCGACGAGTAAGAGGTAACGCATTGCGCGCCGGTGCTGGATAGGGCTTCCAATTCGCAGAGTTCGGATAGACTGATGCCGTGGTTTCTTTTCAATCAATCCGTTAGCGAGCGAGACGCATCATATCTCTTCGCGGGTTTCACTCAAATGAAACCGGCTCGCACGGTTTATTACCTAACCGCAGTCACCTCGTGGGAGTTACCCCCTTTTCAGTGCTGACTGCATATTGATTGCAGCAATTTTGCGTCTCCCCAGAAACCTTTGCCACGCAGCCGAGGCAAACGTAAACCCCACGCTACTCCTATGCATATTATGTGAGTAGTTCGATTGCCGGGTGCCGGCATGCTTGCGTTGCATCATGTTGCCCCCAACGTGCAACGTATTTAAAGGTAACGCAAAGTGTTCATAACGATGTATCAGACGGTTTCTCGTGTCCGCATACATGCGGTTTGAGAAGGTGGATAAGGGGAGGAGGGGAGGGGGGACGATCAGGCAAGAATAATGGCTGCAGCTGGACATATTTGTCACTTTATAATTAGATAATTACCTGTACATGAGCGGCTACTCCGTTTCAGGGAAGCGTGGGGGGAAAGTTAGCACACCTCCGACATAGTCTAACTCCCTTTTCTTCTATCGTGGGGGTCATAAAACCCCGTCCATTTGTTTGGGTTCGGGGAATAGATCGCTGGTTGGTAATCTGACCGGTAGTCTGGAGAAGCTACTACGCGGTCCCCGCGAAGGAAGGGCCAGAGGATCCGATGATGAGGTATTGTTTGCTTAAGCACTAACAGGCGTAAGCCCTAACTCCCTCGAGTTTCCCAATCCGGACTCGTCGAGCCCGTCGTCCAATAGGGGTCACGCGACTAACCCGAGCGCTGTGCCATATGATATACGAATCCCCTCAGCATCACATAATCCGTGTCATCATATCACGGCCACTTATGCCCGTTTGGAGGCCTTTTTCGAAAAGGAAGCCTGAAACCGCTAGCTAGAGCTGGCCAGGGTGAGGGGGAATATGTCCGAAGTTGGATTTCCCTTACCTACAAGTCTGTTGCCACGCTCTCTTTTCGAAATAGTCTCTCCGCAATCGCAACACGCAGACGTAACTTTTTCTGGACTCCGGCCCCTAGGATCTCGTCCTATTACTAAACGATGTTGCAGTCATGCCAGGCTCGTAAGACTGAGGATCAAGTCTGTCCGGCGGAGATGGTCAGCAGCATGATTTAAGGCCTTTGAATGGGCCGGAAAGCCAGGTCGCGGAGAATAGTTACCGAAGGATGCCCTATCCGCATGTGGTTGTTGTTGTTACGGTTGGTGATGGTGGTAGTGGCGGCGGTCTTGTTCGTATGGATATAGTGGATAGCGCGGTGGTGCTGTTGTTGGTTGGAAATAGGTATGTGGTACTTTGGCCATTGCATACATACCCGAGGTACAGTACCAGGATGCTACCGCTTGCTGCATGACATCCATTCGCCAGCTCGGGTAAATAATACGGGCGGCTTGGTAGGCAAGGAAGTAGTGAGAACAGACGATAGGTATAGCGCGACAAACGCTGGTATTGAGGATCGTATCATGCGTTAGGTATTCTTTGCATTTTCTCTCGTATCAACCCCCAAAGTTCAACCCCCAACGATGCCGATTTACAGGACTAGCGCGGCATGGGCCTGCAGGTCCGGGCTGTGGACTGCGGGGTACAGGGTTAGGAAGAAAAGAACTTTGGGCTGATCTGCAACGACCGCATTTTATGAAGGACTGACTGGTGATCCACCGAGGATTGACTCGATTACATGATGCAGAAGGGTCTTGTGTTCCTGTCCATCCTGCGAGTGTCTCGGGTGATGGACGTGTTTCCAATGGATGGATGTTGCGAGGATCGGCTATGTTGTACGCGGCATGCGATGTGCCGTCATGATGTGAAGCTGGGTTGGGGTAATGTGGCAGCATGGATCATGCGTGATGCTGTGGCATAGAAGAATTGGTGGCGTTGCTGCTAGCCCGGGAGTAGGGGGCAATGATAGCCGACGTTCTAACCGCCGTGGTTGCCGCCGTCTGGGGTCTCGACGAGACTCTAGTCGTGCAAAGAATAGAGAACTTGGAAATAGGTCCGTAGGATGGTTTCAAGTTTGGACTTGGCCACTTACCTACCTCAATTGCCGATGCCTGTAGCTCGTAACGTTCCTCGCAGTATCATGAAGCCCGCGTTATAGTGTTGTATGCAAGGGAGTGAAAGTGTACGCACCAAGCAAAATGTGGATATGGGTATCCTCGCGGATCGTATTCATACTGAAGGTCTACGGTCTAGGCTCTTGACATCAGCTCATATCAATTCGAACATCCATTTTGAGAGCCGCACAACAATAAGCATTCTGCACCACTAGTCGAAGAAGCTGGCGAATCTTTCTTGTTTCCAATAGATTTTGCGCTATTCCGTCCTCATAAACGCCGTTCAATCTCGTAACGCCAAGCGTGTGATCCACTCAACAGCAAAGTCCTATTGAGCCCCATGATCCCTTGTAGGACAAAATATCCCCAGATTTTCCATTAGACAAAGCTCTGTTCTAAAGCCATTACCTCTGCAAATCCATTTGTAATCATGTCCATCTGCTCCCTGTTCGGCAGTCCACATGGTTTCCTCGGTTCCCCGCCGTAGCCCTTGAAGTGCTGCAAGGCAGCCTTCACACCGGCAAAGCCGGTCTGAATGGCGATCCAATCTGCCTTGGCAACGGTGGCCTGTAATCGTCTCGCCTCCTTTAGCTCGCCAGCGTGGAACAGCTCGCAGATACGAACACAGGCTCGTGGTACAAGGTTGGCCGTTCCGGCAATGGTTCCGTTTCCGCCAACAACGAGACCTTGTAGGATAAAGTCTGCACTACCTCCAGCGACGAAGAAGCCGGGTCTAGCCCCGTCAACGATGCGAGCCAGTTTACCTGTGTTCCCACAAGTGAGTTTGACACCGTGAACGTTGGGATGCTTCGCAATCTCGAGGATTGCGTCGGAGGACAAGTCTAGACCAGAGCAAGCCCCCGGGTAGTTGTAGACCATGATTGGAATGGGACTGGAGTCGGCAACATCATGGAAATGCTGAACGATCTTGGATGTGTTGAGAAGACCGCCATAGTAGGCGGGAGGAAGTATGATGGCATAGTTAGCACCAGCATTGGCTGCATCCCGGCAGAGCTGAATCGTCTCGCGAGTAGATTGTGCTCCACAACCAGCGATCAAAGGCATGAGGTGGTGGTCAGATTGGTCCAAAGCAGCTCTCGTTGTCTTAATGACAAGGCTGCGCTCTTCCCTGCTTAAATGAACCGCTTCCCCATTTGAGCCATGCACAACAAGGCCAGCAACACCAGCTTCAGCAAGGTGAATAGCGTGGCGTTGGGTGGCTTCTAAGTCAATGTCGTCATCATCCTTGAAGAAGGCCACGGTGGGAACATAGACCCCATCGGGCAGAGGGCGGGTTTGAGCTGGAGACTCCGTCATCGGGCTTATTTAGATTTAGGATGTAATGAAGTCAGGGGCAATAGGTAAGGTAATAGGTGTGTAAGTAAGAGGAGTTTGTAAGTGTAGAGGGAATTCTACCAAGGTGGCGAGGTTCTCAGATTTAGATAGTGGAAGACGTGTGGTATAATCGAATAAAGGAAGAAGAAATCTACCTAAGTCAAGTTGAAAAGGGCGAAAGACAATGGAAGTACTTAAACCTTTCAACGGCAGGGGGGAACAATGACTTAAATACCTTTAGATTTTAGATTGGCAAGAAAGTGCGCGTCCAGGTTGTTTGCTATGCTTGAACCGATGAGACTATAAGGCGAAGGGCGACTAAGCACAAGCCTAGACTGGCTAGCTATCGGATCCTCCTCTCATCGAGGCAGCCCAATGAGCTTGCATAGTATCGAAGCAAAGGCCGAAAGAGCCGCTAAGCACTTGTAAGATTACCGATGTTACTCGTAGACCTGATCTGACTGGGCAATGATCAAGAGGCTACCTAGGTACTAGCCAAGGCAGGTGGCCGAGAGTTGAGCGTGGGGGGTTGTCATGTGGCTACTGAGCTTTTCCCCTGACCAGGGGAACTAAGCCGACTCAGCTAATGAGGCAGCATGATTGATTGTACCACCAAGGACTCGTCGGTGGCTTGGATGCACTTCTGACACGGAGAATCCCAAAGCTTGCACTGCATCGGCTTGTGCTACAGTGATTGGCTCAATTGGTACAATTCAGGCAGGCAAGCATAAGGAAATGTAAGGCATGCGGGATGCAAGCCTGCATGCTCTAGGTTCCTTCTAGGTCTTTTCGATTTTGTTAAAGGTTGCGACCAATCTGGGGCTGGCCTAGCCAGGCCAGACCAGTTAATGATACACACATAGTACATAGTACAGAGCCTGGCTGTCTTGTTGGATGAACTACGGGGCGAAGAATCCATGTTAACGAAATGCGGTGAAGCCCTTTATTTTAATCGAGAAAGAGAAATTGGAAGTGAGGGGCACTTCTGGGCAGTGGGATAGTTCAAGCGGATCCTCCTAGTCAGCGTGGGGGGGAAGCATGAGCAACCTTAACAGCAGCCTGAGGTAACCAAAACAGAGGTTAATGATGGTGAGGTAGGTACGGTAGGCAGTGTACATCCGCAAATAATAGCCCTGTAAAAATGGCAAGGGATCCATAGTAGCCCTGTCTTACCTACCTACGGCCTAACTAAGTATAGCGAGACCAACCTGAGAGTTGCCCCGGTTGTGGAAGGTTAACTGGGGTTAGCTGGGTTAATCCACCCCCACGCTCCATCAGAACGAACCTAAAACATCGTAAATGCCCTAGCGTCTCTCCCCGGCTCCATTTTTATTCCGGCTTCGACTTAAAACTGGAACTTCTTCCCAAATCATCAACCACTATATCCACTATGTACGTGACCCGAGCCCGCCCTTTTCCCTGCCAAGCCAAGTCCCGGACCTGGGGCATGCCCCAAAGTGCGGGCAACCTGGTTATTAGCTTTACTGAGGATCCATTTGCGTGGGAGAGCGAAGAGGGGCGATCTGTCTGGTTACACCTCGTGCCCTGATGCAACATATCAACGACAAACACGACGCCACTAATCTACGGTGCACCAACCACGGCGCAAAACGCACGTTCAACCTACACAGTGCAGGAGGCCGCGCAAGCTAAGTAAGTCAAACGTGAATATTACTCTTGAATTTTCAAGGATGCCCGGTACGTATATCGGCTCAGTGGTCAGGCCAAGAGATCCGCAAGTTGGTGTGCGGTTCAGTCTTAGTACCCGTCAGGCCATCGAAATCAATAGCCGTTCTAGTAACAGTTTAGTTGCGGGCAAATATTTACGTTGTCTTCGGTGTTCCATTACCTCGGTTTCTCCTTCACGGAGACTCGGATTTGGTATGCCGAGCAGTCCGGCCTAGACTTTCCTGAGGTTGGCTGCGAGCTTCACTGCACAAGCATCCTACTGAATTATCAGACCACCATGCCACAAGGCTGCGATGGAGCCCGGTGGTCTGGCTCAGGGTATTTGTCTTGGGGGGTATGACCGCGTGCTACACATTCTTGGCGATCTATTCGTTCGTATCTGGCTTCGGATCCGTTGATACTGCCGCCCCAACGCCCGGGTCTCACATCATTCAACCTGACAGCGGCAAGTCGGCTCCGAGCATATTATTTGCGATATTACGAATGGGCTCCCCGCAACAAAAGTTCTGGTCTTAACATTTTACCCCTTCCGCGGTATTATAAGACGTGCTCGACTAGGGAGGAGACAATTCTCACGTGAGAACTCTTAAAAAGGGTGGGGGTCATGGAGCCAATAACGGTACGATCGACGCAGGGGGGTAGAATAGGTTATTTCCGGGAGCCTGTCCCTCGGGAGAACAAGTTATTGGTTCGTCTTGTGACATCTCAAATTAATATCGTTGCCTCACTACCTGCCAGGCGATTAGAGGTATACAAAGCTTTCCAATTGCCAAGAATAGTTATAAGATACTAATTTAACGACTACGTAACAAAATAATCAGAGCGTCGCTGATAAAAAGTGAATGCTTACCTACCTAATGTATCATCAGATGACCCTGTTTCAAACCCGTGTGCATACCGGAAGGCTCTAGCGCAACCCGGAAACCCCGGAAAGAGTTCCCTATGTGTGAAGTCACATATCAAGTGAGAGCTTTAGCATTATCTGCCATAAAAATACGCGAGCTAACAATCGCAAGAATGCGCAATAAAGGAGAAGTGGGGTAGGCAGCCGGGGAATAGGTTCTAACCCTAGACTCGCTGAGACTTGCAGAATTCAGGAAGACCCTGCTTCTGATACAACAATTATTAACAGTTTATTCTCGCGGCGTGATAAGGCTGTAATATAGATTCAGAAATAGGCTAGCAGTGAGCGAAGGGACGCGCTTAGAGGACGGAGTATTGCAATTAGATGACTTTGAAGATGGTTGATAGCCTGCCGGGGTGTAGACCTGACATGGACATAAAACAGGGATCATGGCGACAGCGGTGGGCCGGATGTGGTTCTTTGACATCCCCTTGAAGCGATAGCATCAGCAACCGCATACCACTTGAGTCTCTCATCGTATGCAGCCTGCTTAATATGACGCTTCTCAGTACGACACAAGGCGTCGATCTCTTTGTATCTGGGAAAATGAGGTATTTAACCTCTGACCACTGTTTGTCTGACACCTGCATCAAATATTGCCAGGCTTTCTACTCCTAGAGTGGTGGCTGCAACCGGCTGTATTCATCTACAGCTTATAAATGTTAATCTCTCTCTTTATGGCGGGGCTTGGCTTCGACCCCTAAGGCTGACCTTAGACGCAATCAAACCGTTGTGCCGCATGCCAAAGTCCCAGGGCTGGACTCCAGAAATTCAAGCAAGTTTCAAGCACCGGATAGGGTTGAACCCATCAGGATTCCAATTGAGCAGGATATTTTGGCTCTAATCGGCGTGAGTCCTCATCTGATACTTCGCACTCGCATTTAGAGTCGCTCAACGCTACTTTCCGATTGTTTTTTGTCTTCTTAAAATTCACCTTCCCTCATTCTTATCTATTACTACGAGAACTTTGCCATATTTCCAATTCTTAGCCCAAAGTGCGGATTTAATTAGGCACAGATCCTATATACTACAATTACATTCGTGAGAAAGATACGAGGATGTCCCTGGGGTTCGGTTTTGATTTGATTGTTCCCAATTGATCATTCTCTGTCTCCCCTTCCTAACCAGATGACCAGAACCGCATCTCTTGACCCATTCGAAGCCTAGCTCTGTATTATTGATCTTGAAGCACTTCGATAATTCTCAACCAAACACACATTCGGCTTCCAGTGGCCTACTCTAGCCGATAACACGTCACTGTCGTAACTTTCGCCCCAAACCGTGCTCCTTGAGGCAATTGTCTCATTATAAATTTTAAACTTCTCTAAATCACCTAGTCTGTTTAGCCTTCAAATTATTTATTAAAATTTACTTCATTTCCATTCAAGACGTCATAACCAACGCTTCAGAATCTATCCACCTAGTCCTAGAGATCTTGATTATGATACCTCCCGAGGTTAAAGCACGAAGATTTCTAGGTATGTAACTCGAATTGGATAAAACCAATCGATGTCTCCTTCTTATCAGTAATTCAGAAGCATCCAGTTAGTCCTTGCGATATAACTTACTCCCCCATCACGTGTCAAATTGAACTCATTATTTTAATTTAGTTACAAGGACCATTCTCTAACATCTCAGCCGACGTTTGCTCCTCGAGGCCTGTAGACATATGTATATCTATGTCTCTCTAGGTGTTTCTAGTCAACGTTGACACCTCAAGTTAAAACTCCTAGAGCCCTGTTAGATTCGATAACGTATAATTAGATCCATGATGGGAACAAATGACACGAAATTCATGCCCATATGCTAGCTTCAAGACACATACACTAGGTACTGGGTTTTCCGACAACTCACATTGCAACGTCCGGTCGCTTGACAATACCACTGCGATAGCGAAATCTGTACATTTCCTTTCAAAATACTATGCAATAATGTTGATAATGCTATAATATGAGTACCTATGCAAATATATTATATATAAAATACCCATTCATACTGCTACAGTATATCGTAGGATGAGTTGATTACCATCACTTGAAGCGATCCGGCAGGACCGATCCGGATGCCCCACTCAGTCGGCTTAAGTGGGTCTGGAGACTCTTTAGGAATTGGAGAGCTTTATGGATCTGATTAGTTGGAATAGGTGGAGCATCTCAAAGACAGAATGGACGGCTCTGTAGTTAAAGCTGATTGGTCAGAGAATTGCTTCATATACTTACAGAGACTTGCAGAGACTTGCAGAGACGGTGAGCTCATTCACATCGCTACGTAGTAAAGCCCGGGGTATTTTATTCCAATTTATATTGAGTCATCAATGGATTCATCGTATTTGTGCTATATATCTTGGTGGTCGAGCAGGAACTCTCGCATCTGTCGACGTAGAAGTGTGATAAACTCTACTCGGTCACCTTTGTGAGAATCATGTAGCTCTAAATCATAAACATAAAGTAATAAATACATGTAGGAAGAGCTATCAATAAAGAACGCCTAAGAATCCCTGTGATCAACTAGTACTAGGTTATAGGGTATACATTTACATCGAGATAGGACATTTACGTATGCAGATATTTGACATCTACGAGAGCTTCACTCATTAGCAATACCCCAGCCCCTCCAACGTCATTGAAAGCATCTCATAAGGAGAAAGCAATGGGAACCAACGCCTCGAGCATATGAAAACGAACCTGCAGGAAGGAACACCGAATATTACCTGTTTGTTTCCCTACCAAACATTCCCGCCTTTTCCTTTACTTGCCCCCCTCTCAACACCTGTTTCCAACTGAAGACTCAGTCTGTGTGCAACTGACTCTTGCATACAAACACTAAATTTCTTATTTCTCAATTATTTCTGTGATCTCTCAGATTACGAAGTACGTAATCCACCTTCTTCTTAACTTCCTGTCTCATCAGTCATCTCAATACTAGGTATCTGCCTAATTCTTACCCTGCACCCTGTAACAAACGAACACGCAACCACGCTAGCCCGAGACCTGCACAGTGTTGTCAATCGTTTCTTTGCAAGGCGCTTACAAGTCCTCGCGCCTCTTTGTTAACTTTACATACGCCTCTTCTATCGACTTACGCGTTGTATCTACTTCCTGCGCGTTTTAATGGGCGTATTCAGGAGCAAGATGGGTAGGCAAAATCCAAATCATCCTCTTATAAAGATTTAGTAAGAAAAAGCTCACAAGGATATCTATAGGATCCACATACACTTGCACCCTCAATCCTTGCACGCGAAGGACATGCGTGATCCACGGTAGGCCTGTGGCGTATAAGATTGACGCTGCCACGACGTCTGAGACGGCGTCTAAAAAGCCTTCACACCTGCAAGACCTAGAAGGAGATACTTCAGAAAGTATCGGCGACTATGCTGTACGTAGCTTGGGACTTTATAACGTAGAACAACGGTTCGTGCTACCGGACTACGAGTACGTTTTTGGGTTCGATGACAAACACAACCACAGGATTATCGGTGACTACGTGTTCGGCTTGGATGAGAAGGCTCGTCTCTATGCCTCCCGGGAGAGACCGCTTGCCCGGAAAGACTACAAACATCTTTCGCGGCTAATTTCTCGCCATGGGATCCAATATCTCCCGGAGGAGCCAGTGGGCACGTTCTTATCGCGACAGGTTATCATTACCGGCGCGAATCCTGACATGGAGGCTTACGACATCATGGCAAGGGTCCGGGGCGGAATGATTCTTCGAATGCTGACGGCCACCAGCCCGAACCCTGTTAACCACACCATAATTATCGATTTTGCCCGTCCCAATGATGCCGCAGGCTATGCAGTGTATGCAACGAGGTATTCTCGCGTTTTATGGGGGAGTGCTAAGGTTAGTCTCACTAAAACGCCCAGCTATCCCCTATCGTATGAGACGCTCGGCGACATGACGTCGGGCTTTACACGGCTTCTAGTATTCCTCGACTTCACTGATTACGATTTGGTAACTTTCCTGAACCATTTCAAGCAAATCTATAGAGACCCGGAGGAGGTTCTTGAAGATGCGTGGGCTGATGACAAGGGTGTTTTGTTCCTCCTGTTCAAACAACTTTCACACGCCAGTCTTTTCTTCAAGATAATCATGTGGAGAGAGGAAATTCTCAACTGGGGAACTTATAAGAGTGCGCGGAACTTGTGGCGATTTGCGCCAGACCCTTGTGACAAGCCCCTTCCATCTCCGTTTCTAGGACCGCGAGCACCAGTTAGGGCAAGAGAACCATACTTTAGCCTTTTGGAAGTATGGATCGAAAACAAGAACAAAGGTGTACCTACCACTGCTCCTTCCCTAGATTGCGATAATCCCCACCGGTCCTTATCACCCCTCAAACAACCCACAGATTTTGAGGTCTTCGAGGCCTTAGAAAAATTGGATGGTAAATTCTGTAATGCTCGAGAGTGGAATGCGGACATGGAGCACGCCGACAATATCGTTGAAGAGCCCACGAAAGATTCTATCTCCGCACGACCTTCAAGTCCTGAGACAATCCACTACCCACGCGCTCCTCATTCAACACCAACTATGGAGCGCCCTAGCGTGCAGCCTTTGCTCCTTGGAGAGGATTTCTCGGCAATTTTGAGCGAGTCATCCATGTCGTGCAGCAGCCCAACCCGTTCTAGTCCTGCAGAGTGCAGTCTCCTAGAAGCACAAGTCGAAACCGAGAAACCCGACTATAAGGGCAAAGGCAAAGAGAAGCAGGGCTCGTCGACTCAAGACACCTCTACAACTCCTAGTCCTAGCTCCCTCCTTGACTCGCAAGACGTCCCTGATGCCTCTAGCGGTGAGATCAGCCAATCTAACCCCGAGCCCAACGCTTCCAGTGGCCCCGCGAGCGCCAACTCGACGATCCTCGCTACCCCCCACCGGCATCTCCTCGCAGAAGAATGCGAGGATCTGATACCAAAGTACATGCTCCCGCAGAACGACCCCGCCTACTACGAGCTCCTGAACCGGGAACCAACCGACCTAGTCTCCCTAGCCGAGGCCAAGGCCATTTTCGCTAAACAGCCGTTCCGTACGATTCCTATGGCGGAGATGCGTGCCCGCTACAGTGCGTTCATCCGGGTCCGCGACCAGATGGCTGCCTGGGATCGAGGCGAGGAGTACGACCCGGATGCTCCTGTGAAGGAGCCTGGTCGGAATTTCCTTTAGAGTATTATGTGTTCTTGACTTTTGCGGATTTCTTTTCACACGGATACCACACGACGTACCGTTTGACACGGCTATGCACTACGCACTACGTAATACGCGTCTCTGGACGCACACTTAACACTTTCTGTTCGGGTTTTTTCATTTCGGTTTTCGCGCCAGACTACGGCCATACGGACCTTGTCGACTCTTCTAATGTAATAATACAGTCTGCAGCACCCGCTTCTCCTCTTCCCGACCTTAGGACTTACGAACCACACCTCACGTCTCTACCTCACGGATACATAGGGAGATCGTGGTAACAGGAGGAGGATCGACAATCTGGGTTGTTTCGACGGATACGTCCCATGCAACTAATGTTCACTGACGCTAGGGGAGGCATCGAGTAGCTGCAAACGATGGAGTTAATTACGGTTGCTTTTTTTTTTTTTTTTTTTTTTCCTTTTCAGATTCGTAGATGAATTGACACTTCGTTGTTTTACATTAAAGTCTCCGTTTATCTCTATTTTTACGTAATGAATTAGGTTGGTATGGCCTCGTACTTCACAAGTTGAAAGGGGCTGATGAAATAGTTAAATTTCGTAATGGTATTATTTGTATTCAACGAGGCTTGACGGCCCAGCAACTAGCTGGCGCAAACCTAGCTACTTCGCGAACAAAGTCCGAATTGATACAGTGGTAGGGGCATCTAAGTAGTAGCTAGCAGCTAATACATTTATGCCCATATTCCATGAGGCAGCCTACATAGAGGATCGTTTGCCCTCTTTGCCTTCCTAATAGAATTCAGCTTCAAGGCACCCCTAACCTAATCTCCTTTCTCATTCGTGAGATGAATGGCCGCAGCGAGGTCTCTCATAAAAACCGCGCCTAGGTCCACCGGTCTCGGTCTGAGGTTCGGTCTGTGTCCACGTTCTCGAGGGCTATTCTCCTGTTCCGTTGCGACGACAAGTAATTCATCACCCTCATCAACATCACCACCGTAATTATCATTACTCCCCGATCCGTTCATATAAGCGTCTCCATCCGACTCCGCGCTAATCCGCAGCTCGTCTAGATCATCATCGCCGGCAAACGCCTCCGCGACGCTCGAGTACTTCCTCTTTAGAGTTAACGGCTGTCGCGGCGTGCTCTTCCTAGGTGTATTATTATTGCGATTGCCATTAGTCGAAGAAGAAGCGGTGTTGCGACGGGAGGCTTTTCTATTTAAATACTGATTAATGAGGGCTGGCGGGATATTCTCTTCCGGCTCCCAAGTCGGGTTCTGGTTCGGTGGCCAGTCGCCCTCCCAGCGTACCTTGAAATAGCGCTTGCGTCTGCCGTCGATAATTACTATCCTGTCACCTTCTAGCCTATTTACGACCCATTTTTGGTCTTGCTCCTCTTCTGCTGAGTTTTGCTTGGACTTGGGCGTTCTCTTGGGCTGCGAGGAGCTTTTGCGCTGACTGCCGATAGGTGATAATTGGGATGATTTGTCGCCTGGGGACTGTGGTGCTGGCGACGGCCATTTGCCAGAACTCCGTGCCGCGGGCGTGAAGCCATGAGGTGGAGGGCTGGCTTTCGGTGGCTGTTGTGGTGGGTTTGGTGTTGGTTTTTCAGTCTTCCCACTTATTGGACGCGGCCATGAAGGGACTGGAATTGGAGTCGTTGAATACCTTACGCCACAAGGCTTTGCTCGTGGGGGGTCTTTCTTCGACGCCAACGATGTAGGTACCGGAGCGGAGGCGGCGGAGCATTTTCCGTCGAAAAGTTTGGGCGTGGGTACGGTCGTGGTCGATTTGAAAGGGTGAGGTACTGGGATTGGTGTTCGCTGTGGCTGGCTGCCTAGCGGTTTGGGCGGCGGTTGTGGAATTTGCTTGTTGGATCGAAGTACCTCCGGTACGGGGACATGGCTCGTGGACGACTTCAGTGCAAGACTGCCGTTAGCGCGCTTGATCAACGTCGATTCCTTGTTGAGCCATAGTGTTTTAGCATACGATCTAATTTCGAGGCCTGTGGACATTGATTTGGGAATATTGCCCGATAGTATGTCCTCATCCTCGTCCTCATCCTCTTCATTCTCATCCACGTCCATATCCTCTCCACACAGCTGTTTGTATATCGCGTCATCTGGATCCGGCTCATCGATATCTTCTTCCACATCGGTTATGATCTCTCCAGCTCGCTTCTTTTGCGGAGTGGATAGCGAAGGGCCCGATGTACTCGCAGGGGGAAGGGCTACTTCAATATTCTTAGACTTGCCGACGCTGGCTTGCTGGGAAAGTTGACGCGCTTGAAGTTCTGCCTTGCTGGGTCGGCCACGTCTCTTCTGACCAGGGCCTCTTGGCGTGCCTGGTGTCGTCGGGGTAGTTATTGCATTTGTAGATTTTAGCTTTTTCTTCTTTGCCGCTATCGCCTCTGCCTTGCGCTTCTTCTCTGCTTCTTGTTTCTCTATCTCCTCGTCTCTCTCAAGCAATATTTTATATTCGAAGTCCTCTACCTGCCGAGGTGAAACGTATTCGTGTATTTTGGTCGCGAGGATAGTCACGCGCGCAGCTGGCAGATCCCGCCATCCCACCACGTAGTACATCTGCAGCTGCAGATCGCCATTGGCAGTCGTACCAGGCAGGACGCGCTTGTCGAGTATGAATGCGGTAGAGTCGTCTTCGGGGACAATCGTTATAGGCGCTAACGGGGGTCCATCGCCAGGTCTGTATGGAGGGGGCTTTGAGTGCATAGGTATCTCGACTTGAGACATTCGCGCTTGTTCTCGATCCATTGGGTTGGTTTAATCGTGTTCTGCTGGGGAACAATTCCTAGAGTAAAGCTTGCAGAAAGTGATGGCGTTGGAACGCGCGAGTTGTCCAGGGTAGCTAGTCCCACAAATGGCTCGGCGCGGCCAACCCCAGACTTAGGCGAGAGTCATTTAAACAGCCGTTTCATGAGCTTAATTATTGTGCGATAGATGTGAAAATAGTGTCTTTGCGATAGGGTAGTGGGTTGACTTATTATCCTCGAAGCTTGTTTGCCCTTTGTTGGGTTGGAATTGGCTGAACTTACGCTACATTATTATTAACCCTTGAAAGACATTTCGAACTTGATACCGCTTACCCTGACGGTTTCGGCAACCCAACTGGTCTAAACTGTACGAAGCTATGGCCGCTTACAACGATGTACTTCAACTTATGATTCCGTCAGACGGTTTAGAATAATACATGTATTAAACTGATTGACTTTCATGGAGACAAAATTGAAGTCCTTATTTTTAGGACAGTACATATTTATTAGTTGAACATTGCTTACAGCAGCTGCGGCAGGGGCAGGGGCAGGTAGTACCGTATTAGGTACCTACATGTATTTTAGGGAATAACGTGCCTGAATTACGTCCACCGCCTTCCATTTCTGTACACACGTCAAATCTGTACTGTGCCCCTTACGCTTTCTGCCAGTTTTGTGTCATTTTTGTGACTCAGTGCCCCTCCCCCTCCATCACATATAACCACGCCTGTTCCTGTCGGAGCTTCTCAGTTTTTCTCTTTTTTTACCAAATCCTCCTGTCAACGCTTTCGCAACTCCTTCTGAAAGTAAACCAGTCTCGACGACGATTGCAACAGCGTTGTGAAAATGACTGAGTCGAATGCGACACCGTTGCTCCCCCAGCCGGGAAAGCAAAATATTTTAGTCACTAGTGCCCTACCGTACGCCAACAACGTCCCCCATCTTGGCAATATCATTGGCAGTGTTCTGGTAAGTCAAGTCGAGTTACAATTCCAAACCAGACACATGCACTAGCTAATGCACCAAACCAACAGTCTGCCGATGTCTTCGCTCGTTTCTCTAGAGCACGAGGCTTCCCGACGTTATACGTCTGCGGCACTGACGAATATGGCACGGCTACCGAGACGCAGGCTCTCGCCGAAGGTGTAGATCCTGCTACCCTGTGCGCCAAGTACAATGCCATTCACCGGGACATCTACTCCTGGTTCAAGATCGACTTTGACATCTTCGGTCGTACTCCTACCCCCCAGCACACCGAGATCGTCCAAGAAATCTTCACTCGACTCTGGGAAAATGGATTCATCGAGGAACGAGAGACCGAACAGGCTTACTGCCCGGCGCATTCATCTTTCCTGGCTGACCGTTTTGTTGAGGGCGAGTGCAGCTTGTGTCATGCAGCTGGAGCCCGTGGTGATCAGGTATATTTCACATCTCCCTTGTCTATCGCTTATCGCGCTAACCCGATCGATAGTGTGACGCCTGTGGAAATCTTCTAGATCCCCTAGAGCCAGTTGAGGACACCAAAGCGGAGTCTGGAGAGGACCGGAAGGCCACTGGATGGCTTCTGAATCCTCGTTGTAAGCTCGACGGTGCTACACCAGAGAGACGAAAGACGAAGCATCTCTATCTCCGCCTGGATGCGCTGCAACCGGAAGTCCAATCCTGGCTTGATAATGCTAGTGGCAGCAAGGATTGGAGCTCCAATGCTGCGGCCATCACCCACTCGTGGATTCATGATGGACTTAAACCGCGTAGTATCACGCGTGATCTCAAATGGGGCGTACCAGGTATGTTTCGTCCTGAGACTAGGTAGTGAAGAAAGCCGCTAATTTGAATATCATGTAGTCCCCACGAATATCCCTGAACTATCAGGGGGTGATTATGACGGGAAGGTCTTCTACGTTTGGTTCGATGCATGCAGTATGCCGTACCCCACAGATTTTCATCCCATGTGGATACATACTAACTTCAAATAGTTGGTTATCCCTCCATTACCAAGTGCTATACCGACAGAGATGACCCGTCTGGCAAGAACTGGGAGAAATGGTGGAAGAATCCAGACAATGTTACCCTTTACCAGTTCATGGGCAAGGACAATGTCCCGTATGTAACCCCGTTCTAATTAACGATTATCGGCCTTAGCTAACCTATCAATTTAGGTTCCACAGCATTATCTTCCCTGGCTCTCAGCTTGGTACCCGAGAAAAGTGGACCCAAGTCC
This sequence comes from Hypoxylon sp. CO27-5, assembly GCA_002120305.1. Lineage (NCBI taxonomy): Eukaryota > Fungi > Ascomycota > Sordariomycetes > Xylariales > Hypoxylaceae > Hypoxylon > Hypoxylon sp. CO27-5. The sequence continues at coordinate 436,187 of KZ112425.1, read as the reverse complement.
ATAAATTATCTGCTGCGGAGTATCTCAACTATGAGGGCGGAAAGTTCAGTAAATCGAAGAGTGTTGGTGTATTTGGTAACAGCGCCAAAGACACCGGCGTTCCCGTTGACGTGTGGAGATATTACTTGCTCTCGAGACGTCCTGAGACCAGTGATTCCGAGTTCAGTTGGCGGTAAGTCCTATTGAACTCATCAATCACTGCTACCGAGACTAATTGCCCTGCGTACCATAGAGAATTTGTCGATGCCAACAACAATGATCTACTGAAGAATCTTGGAAACTTCTGCAACCGCGTGGTCAAGTTTGCCCATGCGAAGTTGAATGCTGTTGTCCCTGACTATCGCACATATAAGGATGCTGATGGTTCTCTGAAGAAGTACAAGGAGGAGGTTAACAGCCTTCTCCAGACGTACATTGAGAACCTCAAAGCTACCAAGTTACGAGCTGGTCTTTCTATAGTTCTCAGGTATGTATTATAAAGCGTCCGAGTATCTACTGTTTTTGCGACTAACACGGTATTTCACCTTTAGCATTTCTGCTGTAGGCAACAAGTTATTGCAAGACAATAAGCTTAGCAACCAGCTTCTATCCGAGGACCCAGAACGATGCAACGCTATTGTTGGAGTCGCTCTAAACCACTTGCACCTCCTTGCGAATGTGCTCTTCCCATACATGCCGGTTACAGCTGAGGCGATTCTCGACCAGATTGGTGTTCCAGGCTCAGGCACCACCCGGTTCTACATTCCCGATTTGTGGACGGCCGATACCATCCAACCTGGACAGGCCCTCGGAGAGCCGAAGCTCCTATTCTCTGCTATCCCCGCAGAGAAAGCAGACGAGTGGCGTGAAGCGTTTGGTGGAGAAGAGCTACGAAAGCAGAAACAGATAGAGTTGGAGAAGGCCGCAGCAAAGAAAGCCCAGAAGGAGAAGGATAAGGAGCGTAAGCGGCTGAAGAAGTTGGGTCTTGCAGGCGGCGCTGCAGGTGAATCAACACAGGCAACGACGGAGAAACTCCAGAATCTGGATCTTACAGACGGTGTAGACGGTAAGGCGCCGCAAGAGCCGTCGAGACAAGAGTCGACTTAGACCCCCTATCCATTTGTTTCTTCATAGATTCGATGTTGTTAGTAGGGCGCTGGTATAGAGGTTTCTACAGAGACACCTTCGGTTGATTTGACGGGACTGTTAGGTGTCTAGAGTTGCAAGTAGCCTGGCTAGAGCATTGATAGGTCTGTCTAGGTTTGACAAAATAAAATCGGTTATTTTTTACATTTTGTTTCTTTCTTATTGTTCTTATTTGTGAGCCGCTTAACGTATGATCCTTTCCTCCTAGAGCGCAACTCTGAATATTACTCAGCTTTTGTTTAGTTGTGAGCCTAAGAATTGTATGAGGTGTAGCAGGGTTGGTGTCGACCTCTGTTCCATATTGGGAATTCTGGTCGAATAGTTCGGGCGCCATCCAATGTGGCGTTTCGATGAAGGTTGATCGGATGAAGGTTAATCGTTTGTCGAGTTTTGTCTCCATCATACCAGCAACACTGAAATCGCAGAGTTGGACTGCTCCCGTTTCGGTAACTAAGACATTAGCACCTATCCGCTATTAATCCACTGCAAACTAGGATCTGGACGCCCTTAATAGGTATTACTCACCTAGGTTACCTAGACATTTATGAAGTATTACCATAGGTAGTGCTCCTTAGCTTGACATAGATGTCCAAATTACATTAGGTCGTGCGCTAAGGAGGCTCAAGTCGCCAGCGTTTGGTCAAAAGCGTGGAACCTGACGCGTTATTTCTTTCTGTCGCCGTTCCCTGCGTTTTTGCGAACCGTATATCCCTTAAATGTGCCAAGAGCTTGAAAGAGTTCTCCCTAGGGACATTGTGTATCGATTGATTTAGGACTCGCTGTGTTAGCGCGAGTTCGTTCGTACCTAGGTTATATAGACAAGGAGACCTAGTTCGTATTAGACGAAGAGCTTTTTGTTCGTGTTCACTTACGCCGTGTAGCCATCTCCTCGTCGCTGAAGCCTACACGGCAGTGTTCGTGATAGTATAGTCTCGTATAATTGTGTATTCCACGTAGCTCGGTGGCGCTTTGGAGAGGGAGGGTAGTCTCGAGGACTGACAGTGAAGACAGGAAATTATTAATGGTGGCTGTTATCTTGTCTTAGGGGTAATGGATTGCTGATCTCTGGTCTTGAAAGATATCTCTAGTACCGCCCTACTGTAGAAAAAACACAATGGGAGGGAGTGAACGAATTGTACCGCGCCACTCCATTCCCAGCTTCAGTTGAGAAGCATTGAAAAACGCCGCGGATCAAAATCAGGAACGTATTTTCACTGATGTAAGTGTCGTATGCTGTTCCAAGGGACGTAGAGGATCCTTTGTCTCGTTCTAAACACTCCCCCTTATATTGAAGATTTGTGCCAGCTTCGTTCAATTTGTCATATCGGCTTCTAAGAGGAGCTAGGTACTGGTATAGTCATTGGAATAGACTTCAGGTATAGTATCTTTATGAATAACGGGAAAGACGCGTTGTTTGTGACTTTGTTTAATGCGACCGGTTCTCTGTCTCGATGGAGTCGTCGGGTTCGTGCATGTATCTAGTAGGAGAATACAAATTAGCACAAATTGCACTATGAGCATCTTCGCCGCAGAGAGAAGCAAGATGTCTTGCGCAGCCGATTCAGCGGGACATAAAACTTGCCTTGTTAGTGGTCGTAGATGCTAACATCTCGATGTGTTGCTTGTAATCACCAACATGTTTCTTTTGTTTAAAAGTATTTCAATGTAGTTCCTCATCTTATCTAGTGGTCCAATGCATTAATCGAACGCGTCTTCGTCTTAAAATACGTAGGGAATCTCTACGCTTCTCGGAACTGGCTGTCGGTGTAGTTGAATATCGAGTCTGGCGGCGGTAGCTGTTAGGGGCAGGCAGGAGTATTAGCAGGTGAGCTTAATCGTCGTAGAAGCTTTCGGCACAAAATTTCCAAAACAGCCAGCAGTTCTCCGCGAACGACAAGGCTCAAGTTGCAAAATGTCGGCGTCTGCAGCTCTAAACAGAGATTTCTCCTACCAGGGGACGTCGTTCTCAGGGAGTGGTATCTGTAAGCAGCTGGAAACAAGGGCTTGATAGGAGTTCAGAAGACCGAAGGAACGGTTGTCGGATCTGAAAATGGAAGTGGAATAAGGCAGGACCGTAGAGGACTGGGTGTCTTGGAAGATCGCGACCGTAGCAAGGGGCTAGAAGATCGAGTTTCTCGTGTATCTCGTTTCGCCTATTAAATTCTGTGTCAAATGCTGTGGGATCTAAGTCTGTGGAGAGTAAAACCAATACCTTACGCGTCTGCTTGTTGATATTTGTTCTTAGAGTTGGATGACAAAAATCGATATTGTAGGAATTATCCTATAGGGGATTGTAGCTTTATGGTGTTTTTAATTTTTAACCATCGTCATGTAAAGATCTCTAGTAGCCTTCCACGAAATATGACGCGTATCTAGAAATGTTCGACTAGCAATGTTAGATGGACAGAATACATGTATGTCGAGAGCGCGGTTTGCCAAGGCAACGTTCCTACCTCCTCAAGTATATATAAGTGGAATATAAGCACCCTCTTCTAATTTAAAAATTCGCTGTGCTTTCCTTGGACGTGCTGGAAAATGACTGTGGAAGGGAAAGAAAGAACATACGCTAAGCAATAAGGGGCAGGCAGCCGCTGTACGTTAGTACTCTGCCATTTATACATATGTGCTCACATACAATGGATGTAGTACGTACTACAGTTTCTTCTTGCATTGTAATGCTCCAGCTACAGTGATTTCTAAGTAATTAGAGGAGTTTACTTAATGACATAGGTCCTTGCTATAGATATACCTATTAAGGGATACGGAAGAAGGAGGCGAAAACTGCCAACAACCAGATTTTTCTTGCATGTACATATCTAGGTAATCTCTCTGTGACATGTTAAAGTCTTACTACGGGCTTTCTTTCTGAACTCTAGTTACTGCGTAGGTACCTATTACCCATTGGCCCTATGAGAACCTACATATACTTAAACTCAAGTTGTTAGTCGATGGAAGTATCCAATGACTCACAGGGCGACCAGTGGACTATCTCAAGAGAGGAACGCCATAATATGGTTTAGAAATAGAGGTAAATAATGCACACGGCATATACAGAGTCTACTACCAACGGCCACGCCCCTTTGTACTGTACACCCTACACTTTCGCCATACATAATTAGGACAAAGGGGTAAGGCACAACCTGGATCGGCGACTCCTATTATGACACTTGCAATTATTCCGTTCTTGCACCATAATAATCTTACGACGAAAAAGTTAGTTTCTTCTCATTTCCCACATTTCTTCTCATTCTCCATTTCCTTGCCCTTTCCCTGCCCTTTCCCACAACTCGCCTACACATCACCTTTCTGTTGAGCTCTAGCTCTCTCTCCCTATATCATCAGGACACACAAAAGTCCTAAAATTCTACACATAACAGTTATACGGTCTACAATTAGAAAAGACATATAAAGGGGCATGCGACTATTTTCATGACCGCAACCCAAGATATCATGGCTTTCAGCTATGGTACACTACTGAGGCCAATCATGGTAAGTCTTTGATAGGGTAGTGACAAGCAGCTCCTACAAGAGTAATTCCAAACAGTAGTCTTTCTACTGCTTCTGGAGTTACTCTGGATGTTTTTGCCAACCATTATAAGGTACGCGACAGCACTTCATAACATACTTACTAAGAGAATACAACTAATCACTCAATATAGGCAGGATTAATTGTTACATTTACTAACGTAGCTTCTATCTAGTAACTACCACGAAACTGTGCTTGCAGCTATTACTACTTACTTAGGTAGGTAGTCAAGGCTAGCAAGACACTTCGATGGCCCTTATTCAAAGGAGAACACAGAGTGAGTATGTCTTGAGGCATGGGTCTTATTGTAATTTTACTAAAGACTATTGATAGGGCTTCCACCTCATTAACGGTGCATTTAGACCCTCTTCCATCCAATACCTAATCACCCCTCCCATCAGCGACTTTTCCAAAAGGATTATATAACAGGACTACATACAATTCATCGTCGCTACACTTGCAGATAAGAGGATTGAACAAAAGGGGCTGGTTGAATAACCATGCCCATTGAAGCGAACACTAAACCCCTTATCTTCAATAAATGAGAAAGGTAAAGGTGTACAAGAATTTGACCGAAGCCATTAGTCCTTGATCACCAAGTCACTAGGAATACAGCTAAGTCAGTCTTCCCTTTATTATTCCCCCCTGAAGGTGTATCTTTATGGACCACCCGTCTTACATCACCTTTCGTGGTCAAGCAAGGCTAATATTATATGGTATTATAGGATGCTATGAAAAATTAGCGCTAGGAGTCACTCCTTAAAATATACCAAAACGAAAAAAAAAAGAAAAGAAAGAAAACGACGGAGGCATTACATCCGCCACTCTCAACTAACACCTTACGCTACCACCAAGCCGATGAAACCTACAATTGATGTCGTTCCAACTCAGCCAGCAATCCTCCTTCACCCCATACCCCAAAATGAAGAGACCCGGCATCGTATTCCGCCAAGTCTCGGGACCTTCGGGTCAATGGCAACAACGCAGTTAAGGAGTAGAACTAGGGGAGAGCAAAGACTCTGTAAGTATTTATATGCAAGATTAAAGATCGAACTAGGTAAGTACTAAACGAGTTCATAGGTACACCAGAGCTATACTCGCCGCTAAGACGACTGAGGAGGAGCAGCTGGCTCGTCTTAACTGCGCTCTCGTTAATCTCCATCTCGACAGACCGGAGAAAGCCCTGAACGAAGCACATAAGGCCATGATAGGAGTCTGCATGTCAGAATCGTTATTGCCTTACTTTCTTTCACGTCATAAGGAGACGAGCCTCGAACAACATGGCATCTATCATTCTATTGATAGCAAAATCTCGCAGCCTTAGATCAAGCCAAGGGGAGAGGTCAAGTGGTTAAGAGGTCCAAAGTATGTTATTTACAAGTCCCATACCAGTCTTCGGAACGGCATGCTTACAGAAGTCCCTACAGCGAAGTGTGAAGATCAGCTAGGAGCTTCTAGGAGCTTCTAGCCAGACTATAGTTGTCTTCTACATCGAAGACCAGATGAAGAGTAAGAGTACCTAAGGTTAGTGACTCCAGTATCCCAGTCCCATAGCTCAGCCACTTCATAAAACATTGATTCGTACTTATTCAAGATATATTTAGGGCCCACGGTGGGAGTGATTAACAGCTCGAGAGATCCCCAGCATGAAGGAGAGCTTGCGATGTTTCGGTAAGTATTCATCTTCAGTAACGGCATATTGAAGTCTTTCTAACGCTGCTTTATAGCACCGAGTACCCATCAGTATAGGATGTCAGGCTACGGTGACAACTATATATTTCACCTGCGGTATTGGAGACTAGGCCCGGAATACGACATGATAAACAGGCTATAACCTTTTCTCGTCGCTAGTCACTTTGGAGTAATTGATCATCGCGACAACGGGGTCGTTTCAAGGCCTTCTTGATGCGGAGACATAACATCAATAGCCGACGAAGTCCCCTGAGTGTAAATGCTCGATATCACTATACTCACGGTCGACTAACTTGAAGCTGGTTAACTAGAGACACATGGACCCTAAGCCCTCCAAATTCTTAGCACGAAGTTGCACCGTGTCTCACTCAGCTAACACTCAACAAGAACACCAGAAGTCATTTACCTCCATTCGAGAGGAAATAAAAACTCCTAGGAGATGAAATAGCATTATTTCACCTTAAGTCTGGCTGGTGAACCCGAGGCAGCGGCACACAAGGGAAGAAATCAAATGGAGAAGACAACGGGAATGAGATAGGGATTGAACTTGGGAAAGAGGATGAAGGTACAAATTCTCATCCTGTCCAGGTGTTAGCTCTGGAACTCAAACTAATCATATATTTAGGCTCGGGTTGATGGCAGGGAGTAACAAATCGGCTCGAAGTGATCATTGTTGGCACTCACTAAACGACACTCCACGAGCATCTCTTCTGTGCAGTTCCAAAGGATGAAGTTGTACTTGGTATTATTTGATTGTCACCACCAACACCAGTACCAACGATGCTTCTCTTGCCTACTCATCAAGACAAATGAGTAAGCACAACCGCGGAGAAGTGCTTAATGATGAAGACTATAAGGAGATATCCACAAGCCTAAAATTCCAAGGCACGAAGGCAAGAGCGAGAAAAGCCATCCCAGGCTTGTCAACTACGAGCAATCTTCATCACAAGTGCAATTTCGTTCCAACGAACGAGGCATACTTGACCGGTGCACCAATACAAGGGGCTTTGCACATTTGGACATCCGCTCATGGGGAGATACTGTCTTCAAGATCGCCACACCTTAGAGGGAGCATATATGAGGCCATTTCAGGACAGATCTTTCAGCTGAGTGGTCAACTACCTAGACGTTCGAGAGTGTCAACCCCAACACCTAGCTGCAACCGTGGGGGAGTTGATGGTGTATCGGTAACTCGTGCTGGAACCCTCGAGAAGATCTAGTGGGAAGTACGCTCCGAAGGGGTTGTGAACTCCTGGCCCCCTTATCCAACAGACAGTCTCGGATTATTCCGATGATGATGCGGATGGTCTTACACTGTTGGTCCAATCAACTGCTAGACGCATACGAGGTCGCTTCCAGTAAATCAACCCGTTCTATAAAGTCACCAGCCACGACCTCTGGATACGAATGGCTAGGATCGACACGTTAGCCTCAATGTGGATTTGGGTGACTTTGGCGATGTGATCTGGATTGATCCTATTTTTCTGGACTTACTGATTTACACTCAACGACCTATTAAGCTCGAATCGGAAGGCTTCTTTAACGAGGGCCAATATCAGCACACTTAAAAGCTCTCCCAATCATAAGGAGGCCGGCCGCGTAAGACTGAGGCTCCTATACCGAAACGCCAACTCGCCCTTGAACCAGTCGTGTGATGATAGAGCAGCATCCAAACGCAACAAATGCGCCCGAAAGCGGTTATTATAAGACATACCTTTCGATCTTGACCAATACTCCAGAGGTTGCGCATTTGCGTGCCACCAATGGTACGATGATACCAATTCACTTAGTTCCAAAGTTCCGAAGTTCCTAAGATTGCTCTAGGTTTTTCGATTGTCCCAGGTCGTCAAATATGGCAACGATAGCTTTAGAATCAAGGACGCTTCCCAGAGCAACGATGAAAGGCAACTTTTGAGGCAGAAGCACATGCCCTAAGAAGGGTATTAGTCTTATCTCATTGACAGGCCAAACTAGGCGTTGACGAAAAGGGGTAAACGACCGTTGAATCCGTCGTAACCCGACCGACTACACGCCAACATCAGGTGCTACCAGCAACGATACTACGCGAGACACTGGCCAATTTCTGGTAAGTCCTTTTTTTTTACCCAACCATATGAGATGAGATTTCGACTAGCGTGTGTTGGGTCTTGGATACCTAACTAATACTAATCCATGGCAGACGATCGACCAGCGGCTCCATTGTTCCTCATGGTCAAACTCGGATACATGGCTGAAGCTTGGTAAAAGTCCTCGTGTAAAGACGTGGACTTTACCGAGGTCTAGGCTCCTCTTCGGCCTTAGTCTTAAGCTTGACCTTATTCTTGCGGGTAGACTTACGTTCCTCGTAAATCTCGCTAGTAGACTTTCCTGAGACCTTAGCTTTATAGGTAGGAGAGGCGAAACTACCCAATGTTGCGGTAATTTGGGTTGTGGTCTTCTATCTATAAAGCTAAAGTTTTAGGAAAGTTTACTAACGAGATTTACGAGGAACGTAAGTCTGCCCGTAAGGGTAAGGTCAAGTCTCAGGTACAAGATAACGAAAAACCCGATTCCGAAGATGCCGAAAACGCCGAGGAACTTAGCGGTAATAATGGAGATAAATTATTCATGTTTCCGAGGTCAATATTGATAAAAATATCAAAAGAATTATGTTACCTAATGGCGACGAACTAGAAGTGCCGGCTCCTGGAAAGGAACGTATAAGTTCAGAATCAGAATTGGAAAATCCTCACGACTAGGTACCATTTCCTTTCATTCTCCCTGGATCAGCTTCGTCTAGTGCCGACCTCCCGCGCACTTGTCACCCCACGGCCACTACATAGCGTCTAGTTACCGCCCGACAATGCTGGCGTGGCTGTTGGCCATCTTCCGACCAACATTCCGGGACCAGTGGTTATTTAGCCACTACACCATTGCCCCAAAGCTATCAAGGCTCCGAAGACGCCGAAAAACGGCACCCAGGCTTACGACTCTAATTCTGCCGACGTTGAAGCCGAAGCAGTGGCCATATCGGAACGTAAGGTTTCCCATGCCACCCCAACACCCGAGAGCCCCGGCGACCGGGGGGGTATGAATTGTTGCGGGATGGGTCACGGGACGGCGCGCATTCGCGGACGAGGCACCAGGAAACGATTTCGTCAAGCTCAGCAACTTCTGTCTTCGAGCGGTCTAAGGAGGACCTTTCCCATACACATCGAGAGTTTAAGTGTAGTATTTAAGAGGTGTCTGAATGAATCGTATGGATATACCATCGTTGAAGCTTGGATTTCTCACTCCGTTACACCTCTTCTATACTGGCATCTTCGGCGTCGGGGTTGAACCTCTATGGCTCTGATGAGGTCCGCTATTGCATACCGACAACGGGTATAAAATTTGGCGCAGGATAGTGCTCAGTCTCATTGCCCATGCCACGCCTAAGCCTTGTGTTATTTCCTGAGAGGATGAACGTCCTATAGATGAGACGTTCTTCAAGCACGTGGTAATGTGGCAGGCTCGCCATGTGGAGCTTCGACGTGTATGCATCGCCGGATAAGGCCTTGCTACATTGATACGTTGGGTCGTATTGCCGTTTGCTACCTTGTTGATAAGGGCTGGCCTTCTTACTCAAGGATGCGCTGCTGTGCAACACAAGGTGGAGGTGAAGTGAAAGACTCCCCGGCGTAGCCTTGAGGCAAAGGGCACAAAGGATTAAGAAACTGAATCGGAGATAAAGGAGACTCAAATGCCGAAAGTACAATTGTACTCCTGCTCTCGAATTTGTCGACGGCCACCGCTCCTGGGGAGCGGGGGGGCCTTCGAGAATGCTTCAAAAGAAAAAGGCTACCGCCATTGATGAGAAGGCTCTCGTTGCAGAAGTCTTAGAAGTCATAATTGCCCAAGTCCCTGCATAACTCAGCTTATCATCAGGATGGCTGCAATTAACTCTGATACTCGTCAGAGTGGTCTGACCGAGCTTGGACACAAGTACGCTGGTACTCCAAACATCAAACAAGTTATCCTCAATCAAGCACAACCGGAAACCAAAATAGCTCCGGATGCACCACATATTCCGATGGATGGAGTTATTGTTGCCTGGAATCTTTCATGGAATGTCGTCGTGGACACTCATCGAACTAAGTTGGACTTGGGTCGTCCCATCTTCATTGATCAAGGTTACACTTTTTCAAAGGAGGAAATTCGGTTACATGAGATAATTAAAGGTCCTCCCGCTGGAAACAATTATCCTTCTGACTTGGTATCGCCCAAGATCAATAGTTACGTCAACATTATTACTCGTACTGTTACGATCTCAACTCATTACATCGTCGCGATGGTCAACTCACTCATCGTCATCTGTTCTAAAAGAACACGACAAACTCCCCTTTTCTCAAGAAACACCTTTTGATACAGAAAATCCTTCGACTCGTCGCACCCCCCCGAGGGGGGGGGTGGGGGCCCGGGGGCAGTAGAGTGCCTGCCTTGGAAGTGTGATTAGTGAGTCGAGATCCCACAATATACCTCTCAACATGCAGGATGATGAGAGAAATACAATATACCCCGTCTACGCCATAGAGGCGAAATTGGTGGTGACATATTGGCTGTTCATTGTGATCATGCCACCGAGCCACTCAGACACCGTGTGCTTAGGTCGCTTAATAAGTCCAGTCGGAGAATACGGTCTCAAGTCAACAGTCCTCAGTCAGGTGAGGACGTATAGATCAGGAACTCCACCTTAAAATAGCGTACCTGGTCACACGCGCTTCTTGACCATAATCCTGTTGATGGCGACCTTAGTGCTGAGGGACTTCCTCAGACCGCATTGCGAGTAGTTCGTCTCCCTGGCCTTCTTGGTTTGCTTGTCGACAATTATGGCTGTATGACGGACGAACGAGTCGAAGACGGTCTCTAATCACTTATTTCAGAGGAAAAGACCTCCATCCACATCATATTTGAACAAAGAAAGTCTCAAAAGAGCTATCAATATGCAACGAAGGTGCGCAAATTGATATGAACAGATCAGGAAAAACAACACCGAGACAACCAAGAACGGACATCGTCGATTTATAGAAATTCTGGAAGACGTACTTGAAAAGCTTGACTCAAATGAGAATCAGGAAAATATCGAAGAAACCAGCAAGACAGAGTGCAAAAATCTGGACAAGAACTGTACCAGACATTCTGTGAGGTAGCGCATGAAGTTCAACATTGCTATACATGGCGGAGTGACTAGTTAACACATTAATAAGCAACGTTACGAATAATATGGACATATTATCTTGAGACGGCCGACGTGACTGTTCTATGAAATTCAGGCGTACAAGTGGAACCATGCTAAAGTACCCATATAAAAGGGGTGCTGTGCCCAAGAGAATCGGCGTTAATATGGAGAGAACTAATTATTGACACCTGCCACCTACTATGCAGTGAGGTGGCTTCGGGATATTCACTACCTACAGACTATCACATTGCCGATGACTCAGCTCATAAGAGCTACTTTCCCTAACAGGGCTCAATAGGTGTAACTCGGGCAAGCTTTAACTACGACGATCCACTCAATCCGACTGTAAACTTTAGTCCTGTTTCCCAACAGCCCAAACGATTTAATATCCATTATATCTGGCACTTGCTATTTTCACGGCCATAGAACCTATATTCGTTCTTCTCGTCAAACAGTTAGTCCTTGGAAGACAGCAATTCTTAGACTTCATACTTAGTAGGCAAGAGTTAATCCTACTTCAATAAAAAGGCGCACAGTGACGGTAGGAATTTCCGTAGCTGTTCGTAAAAGCCTCTTATAATACCCATACAATATATTTCTCAAGCTATTAAAATTCGCGAATGAATTCGAATCCTAAACGGCATACCAAATACACCTTATGGTGATTGCCCGCCGTAAGGCTTGGTTTTCTTGTAGTCTGGGAACTTAGTAAACAAATCGCGAATCTTGTCAATTGGCGCAGTCATCAGACCGACAACCGTCTCAAAGGGTGGCTTGTCAGGAGCACTAGGATGACTACGTGTCGGCGTAAAATATTTCGTCTTCTCGAACTTCTGGCAGAGTTCCTTGGACTGAGTCAAGCCGAGCGCCTCCTCTAGCTTAACCAGATCCTCCTCCTCTTCCTGCTTGATGTGGTGCTTCAGGTCTTTGAAAAGTGCCTCTAGCGTAGGTATAAAATTCTCATCTCCTGGTTTCATGTTCTGGAATTCATAGAGTTGCTCCTTAACCTTTCCGATGTGTTAACAGTGATGTCCCTTAGCGCTGGTTGAGAACAATACCTTTTGATGTTCCGCCCGATCATGGTCAGCCCTCTGAGCCCCATCAGAGACTGCTTTCTCAAGGGTGGGATACACGACAAGTTCCTCGGCAATTGAATGGCGAGCTAGCTCCCAGACAAATGCATTTTGAAACCGCCTCTGCTCGTCGCGGTCCTTGGAGTTGATTATACGGTTATAGTAGTCTTCCAGTTCGTGATGATCTTCCTGTATAGCTTGGCTTATTTTGAAGATCTCGCTGTGCTCAAGGGATTCGGCCTTGTTGCCTGGGAAATGATATTCCGAGTACGTGCGTTGTGGCACGCGCGGTAGAACCTGGCCATGGGCTCTCGCCGCAGGTCTTACAAACCGGACGAGACGGATTGGTCGCCGAAGCATTTTGGTAATAATTGTGAAACGTTTTTGTTTGAACTATATATGTAATCATCGCAACCCAGAATTATATTAGCCGTTACGACTATATAATTCTACACGTTTGTCCTCTGACTAAAGTATATGACGGTATCTCGTCGTCATTGTCGCGTCTTCGATTTAAGTGGGTCACGATGTGGTGACGATACCAAGTTCCTATTATTAGAAGAAAATAGTAAGGTTCTCGGGACGGTCCGCCAAGCACACCGCATAAGGCAGCTAATTAGTTCACGCGTAATAAACAAAGAAGACTGCGTTATTAGTTGTTTAAAATTTCTTTGTAATATCAAATCGATATTTCGTTGCTACAAAGGTCCTTTTGTTGATTGTCCTAGGCGCTGGTAAACGCAAACCACGGGCTTACATAAGCTAAATTTCCTAATTAGGAAACTATCTCGCATTCTGACTGGTGGCCTTAGGGCGGCTTTGTTACTCTAGCCTCATCACACAGGCGGTGATCTTCGACTGAATGTTTAGAATCTCCTATGAAGACCATTTACTTTCCTGGAACCAGCATTTATATTACCGAGTTCATTAGCTGTCAGCTTGTAGCCCTCACATCTTTGCTGTCCCGCGGCACCAGGGATATACTCCCTTTTTCTACATAACGGCCATATGGTTCATGAAACCTGATACATAACACCTTTTTGACGGTGTTATAATGTAGGAACTACACCAATGGAGTATCTATAATCTGCTGCCTGATCTTTTCAGCATTTTCAACTGCCTCTGCAGGCCAATCTAGCCAGAAGACATAGTCTGAATCCAGCGTATCTCTGATGCTCGCCAAAATATGACTGGCCCAGCCTTTCAGGCACCATACATACTCTAACGAGTGGAATAGGACAGCAAAGTGTGCTAAAATGATCAGGGAGATGGGTTGTCTCTCTTTAAGCCGTGCGGCAAAGTCGTCTTCCATCCGGTAGAGCCATCCAATCACGACCTCAAATCTCCCGTTCAGACTGCCAGTCGGGCTTTCTGTTGTGCCGTATGTCTCGCAAAAACATCTTGACAAGTCAGTCAAGGCCTTTTGATAGGGTTCCATGTCGGGATGCGAAGATTGAGATATTAAGTCCGCAATTTTGCTGACGGGTTCTTCCCAGTTCACGGCTCGGCTCGCCGGTGGCTCGTTATGTTGCTCCTCTACGTTTACAGGGAGCGGTTTGACAGCATCTAAAACATTCTCAATCCCTACTGTTTCAATGACGTAGCGGACACCTCGAAACATGTTCCACCATGCCACTTCCCAGCCGTCGGCCATGATTAACAGATGACCACGAGTCGACCTTTTCCCCAAGGTCACGAAACAGACGAGAGATGTGGCAAAGTATAGGGCATGGCAGTTGTCCCTATTCAGGTCCGGCAAGAGGTCTGTTACTAGACGCAACCCTAGAGCGGAATGAGAATCGGCGAGTTCTTCGTATTTCGTTGACTGAGAGGGTCTCAGGGTGGCGAGATGAAGCGCAGATAGGGCAAGTACCAGGTGCAAGATGTAATTATGCTCAAAACCTAAGCGAATAACTTCATCGCGCCAAATTTCTCCGTTGCCCAAACTTAGAGCGTCATCCCTCGTGAAGTGGTGTATGAGCTCAAGGTCGTCCACGTTGAGCGCCCGAGAGTCTTCAAAGGAAGCCGAGCTAGACGTTGGAGTTTCGCTGAGCCGACGCTCTGTGTTTTGTGTACCAGTATTGGTGAGAGAGGCCCAGTCTCTACGGGGTCTACCTCGTTTAGGCCGGAAGAAAGGGTTGTCATGTTCTCGAGTTGGTTCAGGGGGCAAAAAAGGAAAATAGCAGGGTAAGGAGAACCTTGTACAACTGCCGCAGGTAGGTTTGACTTCGTCGCACTGCTCACTGTGTCAGTAATAGGACTAATGAAGGGAGAGGGAAATAGTTGAAATAGATAAAGTTGAAGGAAAGATTCGCTCGTGATTTACCTTGACTTTTCGCATTTTGCAGCTTTGACACCCGGCGCGGGATTTCTTATGCGACCGTCTTTTCTTAGTCGTTTGTTGATCGCCGCCCCCATCATGCACCGCATCACCAGGGGGCGTCATGGTGCGTAACTTAGGTTGGAGCCTCAACCTCTTACCCACGACCAAACACTTGTATCTAATAAACCAATGACCTCGCTTTAATAATATGGATTGGAATTAGCGGCTGTAAAAACTTCCAATGGATTGTGGCTGTCGCACATTTAGTAGATTAGTCGTAGCTTCGGGAGTTGTTAACATCTGCTCAGGGGCGATAGGGCTGATTAGTATACGAAAATCTTCATTCAAATCCGATTGCGTATGCCTTCCAGGATAATATGCGTCTCTTCCAACTATCGCAACAATTCTGGAGCCAGACCCGAAACATTACCAAATACTTTTAAGCCCCTTAGCTCCGTCGTATTCGATACGAAAATTATGGATCCGCAAGCGATTGGCCGTCTTCTCATCCCGACATCCCTACTAGGTTGCATTCTTGAGCTCTATTCAAAGCAATTCACCATGAATCTGGCTGTTTCTCGCTAATCGGCTTGCTTTTGCTCCATTTAGAGGGTTCCGCCTCATGATCAGCGGCTCCAAGATGAGGAATATGCTTTGGTTTCCGAAAAATACATCCCGGTTACGATATCGCAGAAGTCATCGTCGTGTGTTGCCGACTAATAAAACGGCAGAGCACCTACGAGACACAATGGTGTAGCTCACCCTTTAATATTCTAACATTCATTAGAAGCCTCTCTTTTTATGTGTATTTAACTAGATTATCTAAGATACTTCATAATTTCGAGCGTCATATCACTTCGAGCTACAATGGACTCAGACGGTCCCTATGGCCCTATCGTAAACGGCACGCAGATTGTATTCTACGAGTACCGACCCAATAAGGCCGCCGCTTTGTCCTTCGTCGTTCTCTTCGGGCTCGCAACACTAGGACATCTAATCTACTTCTTCGCTCTCCGAGCCTGGTTTTTCCTTCCTTTTCTGCTGGGTGGCATGGGTCGGTTCCCTTTCCGAGTCTTAGATTATACACATGATTATGAACTAATATCTATATTTTCGCAGCCGAAAACTTTGGATATTATGGCCGAGCCTGGGCCTCAGATGAGCCTAATACAGGCGGTCCATATATCATGCAGATGCTGCTCATTCTCGCCGCTCCCCCCTTCCTCGCCGCAACGATTTATATGACGTTGGGCCGCATCATCACAGCCCTCGATGCACAGCGCCACTCATGGGTCAGACCTAGCTGGATAACAAAAATCTACGTCCTCATCGACCTTGGTTGCATCGTCACTCAATTAGCGGGTTCTGCGATAATGGCGTCAGGAGACCCGACAGCCATTAACACGAGCGAGACCATCCTGCTAGCTGGCTTGATCACCCAGATTGTTGCGCTTTCGTTCTTCGTGCTGAACTGCTGGCATGTGTACAGCCGATGCAAACGGGATACAACTTTGACTATGGAGAAAGGCATATCATTCAACTGGCAGAACCACTTTAGGGCTATCTTGATCGTGGCACCGGTGATGATCGTTCGGAGTATAGTACGGACTGTCGAGTTTCTTCAGGGAAACACGGGGTTTGTAGCTTCACATGAGGTCTTCATCTATCTTTTCGACGCGTTTCTTATGTTTACTATAATGGCTGTTTTCCTCATCCTTCATCCGGCGAGACTTATTCGGGACGCTCATCGGCTCTGAGGGCTGTGTGGATTGGGGATATTTGATAGCGCATATAGAGGTCAATCATTTCGGACGCATGCGGAATCTGAATTGGAAGGAGGATGCTTAGTAGATACTCGAGCCGCAAGAACTACACCACTATAATATAGTTGGGCGTTCAGATTCATCTGATATTTCTTGGAGAATGACGACTGAGAACACTTCAGTGTGAGCTCAGCGAAAGAGTAGGTCATATAGTGCTAGAAATCACTATACCGATGCAGGTGGCGATTACAGCGCAGAGTCCCTAAATTCAACTGGTTGGTTTGGTCGCTAAAAATACACGGGATCTGCGTTAGAACCCCTGTAGCCATGGTAGACGACAGCACACTATGCCCGATCTTGCGATTGAATTCGCTAACCTAGTCGCTAAAAATTACATGGGGTTATCCACTGTAGCCCCTATATCTACGATGATATTAGCGCTAAACTCCCTGTGTCTATAGCGTACTCATGCTAATCGAGCTAAATAAATCACTAAAAAAAAATACAAAAACATACAACACTGGGGATTCGCTGGTCGTCACCGACCCAACTACTAATCCAGCGATATCCGGCTTATCTATGGGAGAGCGGACGGGATCCCGAGTTTTCTAGATTCTATGGTCGTATGTGATGGTTTGGAGGGTAGTTTTTCATTATGTAGAACGTTGTCCTACCTACCTAGGTACCGTGAAGGACGTTGCTTGCTAGGGGCATCCCTAAGAGGCCGCACAGCCACGCAGTATCAGTATCGAAACTTTACGGAAGCACATTTTTGTAGGAATTCATCATATTTTGACACATACGTAAAATTTATCAAGATGACGGCCGTGGAGAACTTGTCTAGTGTCATAGCATCATCACTAAGGGTGTCACATGGCGCACCATGCATAAAAGAATAGAACATGTTGTTCCCCGAGGAGCTGGAAACTATCCGGTTAAGGCTGAGAGATATATAATGCTTCTTTGTCCAAGGTGAAACATGACAAAGGGTAAACTTTTTCGTAACATTTAACAGAAAATCATAAGTCCCTGGGGACCGTATTGTCTTTGTCATCTACTCGGGCTTTCGTTACCCCATATTTTACGCAAAAATTTTGAAAAAAAAAAAAGTTGTATTATTGAGGTCCTTCTCTAGTGTCCACACGTTTAATCGGTCGTTGCGGCTACAATTATAGCAAGGTATGCACTATAGCTTGTCAAAATTACAGTGATATATAGCGTGTGATTGTTTCTAATTAGCGGGTGGGTCACACATCTACACTATGGCGCTATATGCCCTGTATTTTACAGGACAATAAAAGAAATAGGGGGACAAAATTCAAATCATCAATTACAAGTTCACCGCATGAAAGAATTTTACACTCAATACCTAGGCACACACACCATGGTACTGAATTTATTCGTATACTTGTGACTAACTTGAGAAATAATACCTATACTAGATAAAATAAGGAATTACCTAGGTAGACTTATGAACAACGAAGGTGGAAACCAAGTCACACGTTCTCGTATAGTCCCATATCCTCCAGCCCATCATACCTTCAGCCCTTCAAAGTGAAATCCTTGTATCCGTTTGAAATACAGTTCCTCAGTCTCTCATGGTAACCCGGCAAGCCACCCAAGTACATCAGTGACGCCCTTGGCTTGCCTGGGATGTTATCACCCATGTACCACTATTCATTCGATCTTGTCAGCCGAATACCCCATAGCTATTATAATTAGATTGCTTGAGATCGGTATCAACTTACAGACTTAGCTTTAGGGAGCAGCGACGAGTACGCCACGGCCTCCACGTGATCGACCCAAGCCTTCTCACCCGCTTCATCGGCTACAATACTACTTATCTCGGCGCGGCGAAGATCGTTCATCACGTCGGCAATCCAATCGCACTGCACCTCAGCACTCGTGGGGCCATTGGAGAAGGCAGCCGGAGATTGCGGCCCGTAGGAGAAAAACATGTTCGGGAACCCAGCAACGCAAATGCCGCAGTATGTAGTGGGCCCGTGTTTTGAGAATTTCTCCTTTATACTCTGGTTGCCGATGCCGCGGATGTCGATAGTGGTGAGGCCTCCAGTGACTGCGTCAAACCCCGTGGCTAGGACTATAGAGTTTCAGGTTAGAATGTATTGTCCAGCAGAACATCCTATTTTAAGGGCTTTATTAGATATCGCAACTCACTAATTACGTCAAATTCCCACTCCTTCTCGGTCGTCCTGATGCCTTTCTCTGTCACCTCAACGACTGGAGATTTGTTAATGTCGACGAGGTGCACATTCGGCTTGTTAAAAATCTCATAGAAGCCCCTCTCGAGCGGAACCCGTTTGCAACCAAACGGGTAAGGTTGCTCCTCAGGGGCTAGGAGGTCCTGGATCCTCGGGTCATTGATACGGGCTCGCGTCTTCTCTCGCCAGAACTTGTACGCCTCATTATTGGCCTTAGCGTCGAAAAGTAAGTCCATGTAGCTGCCGAGCCAGTATTTGAAGTCGCCTTCTTCCCATAGTGCCTCATAGGTTGCTCGACGCTGGACCTCATCATCATCAAAGGTTTTCTTATTGAGTAAACCAAATTCGAAGCCCCAGTAACCGTTATTGCGCACCTCGAAGAACTCCTTGAGTTTCGACTTTTCGATGGCCCCTTCGTCGGTGGCGTAGTCTACCTGCCTCATGGGCAAACATAAGGCGGGCGTGCGCTGGAAGACGACGAGTTCACCAGCTACCTCGCTCACGGCGTGGGACAGCTGGACACCAGTTGAACCTGTCCCAACTACAGCGACTCTCTTTCCCTTGAGATCCGGTTCGTCATGTGGCCAGTATGAGGAATGGACCATCAAGCCTTTGAAGGAAGAGATTCCCTTCCAATCGGGGAATGATCGACTAGCCGAAATTCCAGTGTGCGCTAAAAAGAAAGTCGCTTTAAAGATTCTGCCATCATTGGCTTTGATAATCCACTTGTACTGGGCTTCATCCCAAGTTGCCGAGCTGATGTAAGTGTTGAAGTAGGTGTCTTTTCTAAGATCCCATTTCTCGGCCACGAATTGAAAATACTCTCGTAATTGCTTGTGATTGGGGAATCTTTGCTTCCAGTGGTAGTTCTGCCACAGCTCGGGGTCCGAGAATTGGTAGTTAGGTGCATGACTGTCAACACGAGCACCTGGATATCGGTTCCAGTACCAGATTCCACCGTAGTCGGAGCCGGCATCCACAAGTTTGGCTTTGAAGCCGTCGTCACGTAGCCTCTTGAGCTGATACACCCCGCTGAACCCGGCTCCAATAATGAGGGCATCTAGCTCCTCGACACTAGTCGTTTCAATAGAACCCATCTTTGATACACCTTGACTTGGAACTTAAGTTATAACGGTAATATACACCCTTTAGTGAAGACAACATCTAATGCCTAGAAACAAACTTGTCTGGATCATGAGGCGGATTCGAATTTAACGATCCAGTGACCTGAGACCTAACCTATCCTCATCCGTAGAGGATCAAGACAAAGTACTTATAACACAAAGTGAAATATGAGACTAAGCTCGGGAAAGAAGCTGCAATAAGGAATATGGTCACGGGCATTGCCGGCACCTGCAAGCCCGAGGGTGCACTCAAGCCAACTCTTTGAGCGATGTGGTCCTGGCTTGACAAAGATTCTACATGGGGCAAAGAAGACAAGACTATACCTAGCACGCCACATGGCCAATGAAGGAAATATCAAAGTTCGGGAATTAGACTACAGATCGTCCCACCTAGTCGCCCACGTTTTCTTGGGCTCCTATATGCGGTACGCTCATTGTTGGAGAGGGCCAATGATTGGACATACGAAAGCGTAGCTGACTTCATTGTTGTACAACTCAGATGTGGTCTTTTCCGGCTTTTTGTTAATTGGTTTGTTCTTCCTTTATCACCAGTTTATTACCGGAAGCAGCCTCAATGTTAGTAGATAAAGGAGCTTTATTTCGTACGGCTTAGTAAAAAGATATTCTAGAAGACTACCTTATTCTTTATTGTCGACTTATTACCGACGTCTGGTCAACTCTCCAACTTATCAAGTGTCGAAATGCAAGCTCTAATTGGCTCTTTACCGGCCTATGTAGGTACCAAGGATTCCATACGCAAATGTGGCAATTTATTGCGATGCAAAGTCATTGCCAAACTATGCTTTTTTGAGAACGACTGTGTCGTCACCTTTCGAGAATTGCCACTAACGGTTGCATTCAATGGTCGTCTTCGGTGTGATTTCCAATCATCAACCGCCAAAGCTACTTCCCCAAGGCCTTGGCCCGGGGACAAGGTCATGTAGACCTCCTTTTGCAAAGAAGCTATAGCAGAAGGTGGAAATGGTGTACATGTGCAACCCAAGTAGTCAGCCCGTATACACAACGCCGAGAAGGCGCATATGCACAATCCCTTCAATACGCACCTCGGATAATGTGCCCCGGATAAGGATAGCTTACCATTTTCTCTTAAAACCAAACTTACCCCACGGCATTTCTATCAGTATTCATTGGGTTGGCGGACTTTTAATTGGGGATGCCGCCCATTCACCGCTTCGCATTGGACGCCACGAACATAGCTTGGTATAGGTAGGTGAGACATGTGTATCTTACCGGTCTCGATGTCTACACCACAACACGAACCTATGTGATATGGGAATTTCAACGTGATTACATAAGTAGTTCAAGGTGTAATAATCGAGGTTGCTATAGAGGTAAGCATATAGAATAATCCTCCATGACATTAAGAAAAGCATGGGCCCAAAAATTCGAGATAGCGAATTATCAAGACGTTACCGAGAATGGCCCGTCGGAGCCCGAAACTTGACTATCAGATTTGCTTGGAATACCAGAGTTGCTCATGGGGACATGAAGCAGAGGGTAACTACTCGCAGATAGGTCTGGTGGGCTTATCGACCTGTCTTACTCCAGAAAATGGCTACCTGGATCGTCCGGACTTCAGTTTTCGAGCCATATATCACTTGGTTTTGGCTGGACTTCCTGCCGTGATACTTGAATCATATAATACCTAATGTAAGCGAAACAAATAGCGAATTTTCACCGAGATGTATTAAGTGCCAATTCTGCAAGGCTTCCAATGGAAGCCTTCACCAGAGAACTCGGGCCTCACAGCCCAAAACTCGGTGCTCCCCAGTTCCACTTCTAGCAGCGATATTCCATTTCCTTGATGAAACCCAAAAGCTAATCGCGTAAAGTCGTTTCCAAGCTCGCTAACAGTCGGGCTCTCGGGGAGGCGAGCGCGTCGCGTCGCGTCGCGTCAACAGGAGTCTTCGAAGGAGCTTAGATGACGTAGCGCACCATAAATGAAGGGAAGAAATATGTTGTTCCCCGGCGAGTTAGAAACTACCTATCTAGCTGCGGTCGTGTATACATACACAGTATCTCTTCGTCTACCATGTCTTAGGTAACCTCTAAGTGAAACCTCTGACAAAGAGATCGCATGAGTTTAATCATGCGACCCTTTGCAACGTGATCCAACGCGCGAAGCTCAAGATCGATATTCTTGTCCAGTTTATCGTCGACATCATCTCTGCTATCACTGGAAGATTCTTTGGAAGTTTCTATACTGGCCTTCAAATGCATACGATTTACAGAGTGACAATAGCTCGTTTGCAGAGCGGCTACAAATAAACTGAGGGAATATATGTCACCCGTATAAGTGACAATATTCTCATAAAATCTACATTAGCTTGCCGCCTCTATTCTCAAAAGAAGGTATCCAAATAAAACTCAGTATTAAGATTTGCTCGCTTTCCTCAATCAATCAATCAACGCCCAACCGTGATCAGCCCAATATATTGGATGCATTATATTTGCGTGGAAAGACTTTTAAATATAGCAAGTAAAGCAGCTATTAGTCAATATTTATTCTTTGGGAATTTTCCTCAGTAGACGAGGGCGAATCTACGAGTACACATTTCGTCAATCTAGTACGTTTACACTGTCACGAAGTAGACGTAATTTCCGTGATCAAATGCTCTCCCAGCCACAGCGATGGCTAACAAAGATCATGATTTATATGACCCGGCTATTCCCGAGGATGAACTCAAAGGCTTGCAGCCATTCAGCCAAAGATCCAGGATCTGCATAGTTAAAGAAGTGGCGTGGCAACAGGTGAGACCGTTTCTTTGCTAAAGCCTTGTGGAAGTTTGGTCTAGAATTAGCGCTTGAACAGGGGATCAACCTGGAGGAATACTTGAGGTTGTGGAATGTATATCAACATGAAGCTAGAAATTCGAGTAAGGTCTATCCCAAGACGCAGGGAAGACTTTTGATCTGCTTCGAATAGTAACTATCGGATAGTTACTAGGTCTCTCGATGAAACGAAGCCACGCTCGAGCTTCGCCTTGCAACGCCTTGCAATACGTAGTGTTATTGGCCGAAATAGATCGCAAAGGTATGGATCGAGAAAATTGATTGAATCAGAGCATAGAAACAGTACTCGAGCTTGCTATTTTGCTTTTTATTCAAAGTCAGCCAATTATGCTTACATAAGCTATGATGTGACGCCACATGTGGCTAGTGAGCGTTTCACATGTACATTTGTACTGTATCCGTACAACGGCCACCAAAGCATCAGCCACACCCAAGTCAAGAAACCTTTAGCTAATGCAGCTCCAACTGGCAACGCGCAGCTTCGAGTTGCCTAATGAATGAAGCTCCCTCATCAAACATCACCAAATCCGCCGAGCTTCACTCCCCCTCCATTTTTCCACCGAGTCCTTAAATTACATAAGTCTTTATTGTTGTCCGCGCATACAAATCAACATGGTAGGCTCAAATATCTGCATTGTGCCCTTTCAAGGCTAACCTTTCTTTCTCAATAGACGTCGATAGGAACAGGCTACGATCTCGCCAACTCCATCTTTTCGCCCGACGGACGAAACTTCCAAGTCGAATATGCAGTGAAGGCGGTAGAGAACGGCGGCACGTCGATTGGCATCCGAGCCAAGGACGGCATTGTCCTAGCAGTCGAGAAGGTCATCACGTCGAAACTGCTGAAGCCCGGCGCAAACAAGCGAATCGCAACTGTCGACAGACATCTCGGAGTTGTACGCTGCTTCCCTTTACCTTGTCCTCCGCTACAACTTGTAAGGACTGCTTCTAACCACCCTGGTGTAACAGGTCTACTCAGGTATGGTACCCGACGGCAACCACTTCGTCGACAGAGCCCGAGATGAGGCACGCTCCTGGCGTGATACCTTCAAGACGCCGATTTCGACGTCTGACTTAGCAAGCCGCATGGGCGGTTACCTACAAGCCTACACTCTCTACCAGTCTGTTCGTCCATTTGGAATCACGGCTATCATAGGCGGATTTGACTCGGAGCTCGAAGCACCCGTCGACGGCCAGGTCGGCTCCGGACCCTCTGTCGGTGCTGGTGGCAAGGTAGAAGGCAACCACGGCGGCCCGGGTCTCTACATGATCGAGCCAAGCGGAATGTACTGGGGATACTACGGCGCGGCAACGGGTAAGGGCAGGCAAGCAGCCAAGGCCGAGCTGGAGAAGCTGAACCTGGCCGAGGGCAAGCTCGACCTCAAGCAGGCGGTCAAGGAGGCGGCGAGGATCATCTACGTGGCGCAGCAAGATAACAAGGACAAGGAGTTCGAGCTGGAGATGAGCTGGATCAGCGGCGCCGACGGCCCGACCAAGGGCCGGCACCAGGAAGTCCCCAAGGACCTCCTCGAGGAGGCCGAGCGCTTAGCGAAGAAGGCTATCTCGGAAGACGACGATGAAGAGGAAGAGAATAAGGAAGACGATAAGATGGAGGAATAAAAGAACATTGAAGACAGGCGGTCCCTGGTTGGGGACTGCAGGACTTGTACTTGTACAACAAACATGGCGAAGCGCTCGGGATAGAGCGAGGGTCATAGACTAATTTCATCTGAGAGCCATGGTCTTCAATTAAACATCGTGCTGATGGTGACTGGTCATCCCCCACTGTGAATTAAACTGACTACGGGCTTCTCACTATCAAGTAGAGGATTCCGAAGTGTGCCTCACTCATCGCACTCAATCCTCAATTTCGGTAATACTTACGATTCTAACAGTCAAACCCATAATTCATCCATCTAACGCCTAAGGGGTGATATAAAGAAAAAAAAAATCCCAATGCAGACACTTGAGGGATTCATTATAAGGCAGCTAATGATTTTTAAGAATGAGCAATTCGATTATGTGGCTATCTACTAACTACTAAGTTCCAACACAATAACACCAGACTCCATGCTGGCTATGATTGCCGGGATCTTATCGAAGGGAACAATTTGCTGGAGCAAAGGGGGCTGGCACGGAAGTTGTTGGACGTTTGCGTCCATGCCAGGAGCCCCGGAGCCGGGGCTGAGGAGGGGGTGGGATAGACGTAGTATATCTCCAAAGAGAGCAATCCTCCCTAGTATGTAGTAGACACCGCAAGGACACGCGTAAAGCATCGCAGGAAAGCTCGACTCATCCTTGCAAAGCCCCAAGGTGGACCGACTGTCACAGCAGCCGCGGTGAGGTCCCACAGACAGCCGGCCGTCCAGCACGACTAATGTCTTGCGTCGTTGGTTGGTGGTATCTCGGGACCCGACCGTAATTCTTGTCTAGAGAAGTGGTTGGGGGGGTAATAGAAAGATGAGGAGCGATGACGATACACGAAAATGCAATCGAGTACAAACAGCTGAGACAGGAGCAGGTTGCAAAAGGAATTGCGCTGTCTGGTGGTGGTGAGGTTATACACCTCACCGTTTGTGTACCACCGTAACGACGAGTCGAGCTTTCCTGCGATGCTTTACGCGTGTCCTTGCGGTGTCTACTACTAGGGAGGATTGCTCTCTTTGTTCTGCTCCACCTGCTCAGCTTCTTGAAGAACTGAAAGTCGTCCGTCGTGAGTGCTAAGTTTAGATTAGCTAAGCTGATTTCTCGTGCCAAGGGTACTTCCAATCCCAACTTACTTGACTCCGCGGTGACGGGCATCATCTCGACGTGGCCTGACCGCCGGTGTTCCGACCTCCTGTGGCAAGCACGCGCAGTGACCCAGGCAGAGCCACTGCGTGTGCTTGCCACAGAGGCAGGAACGCCGACGATCAGACCACACTTTGCCTCCTCCATGTTGGTAGGAGAGCCGGCGCCCGGCTCCATCCTCCACTGATCCGTTGAACAAACCCCCTAACGCAAGCTCGGTGGAATCGTGTGTGAACCAGCTCTCTGGCGCACTAGGCACACAGCCCTGTGCAGGGCCCATGCCAACACAGCATCAAGGAACTTTTGTGATGTGCAGAGGCGACACCCCCCAGAATCCAGGCGCTGAACACCAGGGGTCTCCGTGACAAGGAGTGCTTTGAGGGCCTGCTCATCATCAAGATCACTGTCTTCATCGCTCTCAAGTGGGAAATGCCCATGGAAGATCATGCAGACCCTTGTCATGTAGACCTAGAGACCTAGACCCCTAGACCCCTAAGTCTACATGACAAGGGTCTGCATGATCCCCCATGGACATTTCCCACTTGAGAGCGATGAAGACAGTGACCTTGATGACGAGCAGACCCTCAAGGCACTCCTTGTCCTAGAAACCCCTAGTGTTCAGCGCAACAGGATGGCTGGTCCCACGATTTTTTTGGCGATGATGTAGGCTTTGCATCTGTAGGGGATGCATCTCCTATGATCTTATCCACAAGGCTCTGGCTTTCCACTTGAAGCTGCACAGCGTCTTCTGAGCCGCGTAGTGAAGCGTCTTTCTGCTTGAAGCAGTATACTGTCTTCACTGCCACGTATTTGAAGTTCCTGCCGCCATGTTGGCAGGAGGAAGTTTGACTCTTAGGTGACGCGTCGGCTCGTCGATGTTTCCTTGTGGGGGAATTGTGAAGTTGGAGCAAGGGTATAGGGGGATGGGATTTGCTCGTGCTAGAAGGCCCATGTGTGCTTGACGGCAATAAGGGGTATGCAATGATTGGGAAGGTCGGGCATCTCGAGACTAGCTTTCGCACTCCACACGACCGCAATGTTATCTCCGTACCTGTCGGCGGCCACGCGCTCTGTCCCTACAGGATGATGGGACGAGCTGTCGCTCTCCCTGACGTTAACTCATATGTGCCGATCTGGCTTCATATGCTTGTAAGCTATGTTTATCGTGGTTCCAGTCTGGTGTTGTACCACTCTTGTAGTTGAGCTTTATACTTGTTAGCAGATTGCGTTATAATATTAGAACGACGATAACTCACTTCAGTAGTAGTAGTCCCAAGAGCCAGAGCCAACGATGGGGTTGGCGTTGGCGATACCCCTGCCAGAATGCTAGGTTCAGGAGAAAGTTGTTGTGGTATGCCACACAGACTTTCGTCTCAGCCAGTCTTGCAACATAATGTGAGCAGTTGATAATCCTTCTCGTCAAGTTTTCCTGTCTTCTCTTCCTTCTCTTCCTTCTTTCTCTCCTCTCTCCTCTGTTTTTTTTTTTTTTTT
This sequence comes from Hypoxylon sp. CO27-5, assembly GCA_002120305.1. Classification (NCBI taxonomy): domain Eukaryota; kingdom Fungi; phylum Ascomycota; class Sordariomycetes; order Xylariales; family Hypoxylaceae; genus Hypoxylon; species Hypoxylon sp. CO27-5. Next base: position 409,047 of record KZ112425.1, on the reverse strand, counting down.
TTTTTTTTTTTTTTTTTTTTTTTGCACTGGACGATCCCGCCAGCATTGCAGCGATCGTCCTCTCCTTGTAGATGGTGGAGTTTTGCGGCCACCTCTAGAGTTGGTACTCTAGAATTCTCAATATCTCAGTCAGTCTCATGCCGGGTACCGAATGGCCAACGCCCGGGTAAGTCGACCTTCTTGTATGGTCCCTTATTGATATAGGCAAGGGAACCAAGATCAGGGGCACCCGGAACGGCGCAGAATGAGATGGAAACCGAGATCAAAGCTCTCGTCCTCTACAAGACCACACAATACTACCCCACAAGTACAACAGATCCTTAGCTTAGAAAAATGAGGAAGTGTGAACCGTAGAGTATACCACATAGGTACCATGGTTGTGTTGATGTGGAGGTCAAATAAAGAGAGGAGTGTTGGGGGGGGGGGGGGGGGGGGAGTGAGGATAGAGGGAATAGTGAAGGAGAAGAGAGGAAGAAAGAAGTGAGGAAGAGAGAGGAGAGAAAGTAGGAAATAGTGTTGGGCAGCCTGTCATCAAAGTTAGCAACCTAGTCTCCGGAGCGTTCAGATCCTATTTCCGGACAGCACCAGATAAACATAATATTTCAGACAAAAACAGAAAGAACCGATTCAATCCGGAAAGATACAGAGAAGGGTACAGGGTAGGGGAGTAATAGGAAGGTAACACTAACCGACTTGAGGATGCCAGCCGGAGTTAGCTTGGGCAGCCACAGTAGGTTTACGGCCGTGAAGCCTTAGCTTCCTTCATTCACTAGTAGTGCAATCCCGACAGGCGCAAGCTAAGTCAAAGAAGTTTAGAAGAGGCACAAGCTTGATGGACTGTGTAAGATGCTTACCTAGGAAATCATGGTAACATTCCATCTTTTCAGTGTCACCTGTGAAGGTGGATGGAAGGTAAGATGGGGGAGAGAGAAAGGTAAAGGTAATGTAAGATGATTATGAGCCCCCAGAAGGGTTTAGTGGAAGGGGGTGAAGTAGTAGTGGGAAGGTTGACAAGGTAAGGTACTTGGAAGGCAAAGTACCTAGAGTTGAGTAGAGTGGTAGGTTGAGAAGGAAGAATGACAAGCTAGTGGGAAGGTAGCAGGTCAGTAGAGAAGCAGAGGATGAGATGAATAGTTGGTGAGTGAAGGATGGTAGATAAAGAGCAGGGTGCTAAGAGAGTAATAGAATGGTAGTTGAGTTAGAAAGTGGTGGGTGAGTAGGAGGAGGATGAATGAGAAGATGGAGAATGGGTGGAAGAGAAATATTGTGAGCAGGAAGATTGTGGGCAAGTGGGAAGAAAGGTGGGAAGTGCTTTATCATGTTAGGGCAAGTGGAAAAGATGGGAGTTAAGGGAGAAGGAAGAAGCGGACTAAAGTAAATAGGTCACAGGCCGAGAAAGGCGGAGCGGAGGCAGGCCCGGAACATACGGAAGTTGCACTTCAGGGGCCGGCCGGCCGGCCGGCCAAGGAAGCAAGTTCCGGAATTATGAATTAAGAAATGGAAGGGACTAGAGGTGGCTACATTGGGTTTCCAGTGCAAGAACAAGGTGATTCAATGGCATATCCTTTGTACTAGATACATAGGCAGTTATGATGACGATATACTTAGTGATTGGGCATTCTTAATAGCTACAATATCCTAGGAAGCACTATATATATGTACCTAACCTTCACTGTCTTGTTATTTCTAATATCTCTGCTCGGTAGGCTCTCATATCTTTAAATACTTGCAGCACTTGAGACTTATTTACTAGTATCAATAAGGTTCAAAATATCTTGTAGTGAATGCTAATTTCACCTAGAGTTCTTACACACCGATAGCAAACCTCGAGTTAATTAAGAAGACATTTTCTAGCTGCCTCTGACACAGTGCTCACATTGTACTAGAAGCAAGCAAGAATATAATTATCTAAAGTAACCTTATATGTCTCGGTAGCCTTCTAATAGCCGTGATATATGTCATCGTTGCTTAACCGACCTAGGAACCAACAATGACTACGTGCATGAACACCAAGTAGCTGCTTGGGCAACTGGTGCACAAAATTACAAGATACGCATTTACCTTCAGAGTTACCCAAATACCTTTGGTACAGTAAATAGATTGCTACTTAGTTTATTTCACCCAGTCATGCTTTTATGACTTGCAGTGTGTTGGGCTGTTGAGTTGGTACTATGGCTCTATCGACCCCTGGCAGGTACAAAAATATGCCTCGACACGTGAAATGAAATAGTTATTCAATTGAACAGATACCTATCGAAGTAGTTCAGCTACCCAAAGAAATGACTATGTATGACAGTCCTATTGGCCTCCCCTTTATGAAAAACTCTACTGAGATTAAGAGGTGTAATGAGGGGTGCTAGGACTAAGATCTATTCCATGGAGGCCCAGTTACCTTGTTGAGCGAAGAAGAAAGGTCATCTAACTTAGGATAACAAAATAGTTAAAGAAAAGTCTCCAGACACGTAAAATTTTGACCTCGGAAGACCCAGCTAAAAGGTAATATGTAGGGGTTGAGGGAAACATCGAACTGACGCAATCACTAGCAATCATTATGAATCGCATAATTCAGGCAGATGACTCTAGCTATGATGGCTATCGTAATGCTCTACTGTACATAGTTTGAATTAGGAACAAATGAAAATACCAACATAAGAGTTTATCCCGTAGATATGATACGCTAGGGTGATATCTTTGGCTTGGGCAGACGAAACTTGTAGTGATAATAGAGGTCTTAGTGTTATATATCTAATTTATTAGCTCTATTAAGCATTGATCTAACTCTACTACCTGGGTAAGACACTACGTATTAAAGATAAGATGGAATGACTTGTTAATGATAGGTTTAGGGCATGGAACGATGTCTTCTCTAAACCCCACAGAGATGTGAGCGTACCTTGTTAACTACGTACGATAGCCATAGATGTTCAAGCATTTTCCAAACCAATGGTCACATCTACACTGGCGTATTATATCATTTCCAAAGGTCTTTGTCACATACATAAGGATATGGAGTCGAGCTATCTTCTAGGGCTTTAACAGCTTAATATTTTGTCTCACGCACCCATTGCGCCGTAGATAACTTGACATATTAAATGGAGACTATTAATACTTTAGGATTTGTTCATCTAGTTTTATTTACTACTACTACTATAGGACAGTTAAAGTGTCACTTGATAATACATTTGGTTGACCACTATTATCTCACTGTCATTTAACAGCTAAATAAACATTTCTAAAAGTATATGTTCAGAATTATCCAAGTACTACACCTAGAGTATCATATGCAATTTACCGTTTTAATATAAGTTGAACATTGGTCATAATCCGTGTAAGTGAACTTGTCGAGTTCATGTGGGGAATAGGGGCTTGTTTGGTGCTAAGGGGGTGGAGGCATAGGAATTGGCCAAGTCGACATACCCCCTTTTACTCCTGAGTGGATCTCTATAGAAAGCATCTTTCGCAGACAAGAAAGCATGAAATATAAAGTCTATCTCGACATCCCATGTTAGTATTCACGTGCTAGCATAAGACGCAAGGACGTTGTCACCCATACCCTTACCGCTCCCTCACCGCTCCCCCACAAGACCCGCAACGGCTCCGCTCCCGTGCACTGCCGAATGGAGACGTGTACACGCATATGCAGCCTGCATGCATGTATGAAATACATAACGGACCGCATCCATCGTAGTACTGTAAGATGACACACAGCATGTGCTAGCAGACCCAGTTCCCGGGAGAACAGAAAAGGTTTGGGAGGTAAATTCCTTACACCCGGAGCCCCACGGATGTCGGTCGGCGCCGCTGTACGGGCCGTTGCCAAGCCCCTCCACTCCTAACGCCCGCATTAACCTCCGACACCAGTGATCTTGGGTACTTCAATGTAAAACGTGGCATGAAACTTATAATAAATAAATCACTGGATATCTTGAATAAGAGGTTAGTTCAATTGCAGCGCAATTTTAATTGTTCCCAACAGCGGGGAATGCTGAATGTTGGGCATCCTAGGCACATTGCCGTATTATGGTAACATCATCTTCGTTCATCCTCTTACATCCCACTAATATTAAGGTAAGTAAAAATACTCATAATTGTCTACAATCCAAATGTCTTGTATCCAGGTCGCGTAGATAGTAGCTCTAAATATCATCGTAGCATTTGCAGCTAAAGAAATCCCCTGAGGGCCTTACAGTTAGAGAAGATACCTGTGCAAATCAGCTTCACAACGTTAGTTGCTTACTAATACGAGATGAACTGCTTTTACCACACTTATGCAACACTTACTCTGTACTAGTCAGCTAGAACACAATTATTAAAATTTCATTAAGCATTGATGATTTGCACTTCATATTACTAGATACCTAGCTATATCATATAGCTAGCCTAGCCCAGCGGGATGCGGTGGGTATCACCCCACCGTCCCCTGGAGTGCAAAGGCGGGTTATGGATGCGTCTGCTAAAAATCGCAAACTCCTAGAGACCAGGTGTGACAGCAGAAGGAACTAATGTACAAGCCAGCGACGGGATGATCAACATTGTTAATGACTCCCGCGCTCAATGACAGAAGTAGGAAGGTATAATTGTGTAGGAAACCGCGAGCCCGGACGCCAACAAAAGTCCCCCGAATACCTCGAAAGACAACGTCTGCTCGAATGCGGCCCCCACAGCACCAATCCCCCGTGTCTGTTGTCAATCAATCTGGTCTCTCCCTAAACGTCTGCAAAGCGACGTATCATTCCCCCCACCAAGTCCCTCCTATCATTTCGTCCTGTTGTGCATCTCATGAACAGCATGCTCATCGAAATATGCGAACGATGCAATCCCATATCGGGAAAGGGAGTAATGCAATCCTGGTGGCGAAAGGATCCAAAATTCAGTTTATAATTTTTAAGGAAAAAAAAAGCAATCGTAGTGGCAGTTTTGCGGATCATGATAGATCGCGATCGTATCGGGCGTAGCGCCCCCGATGTGGCCTCGAGGAAACGTAGAATATCGTACAAAGGAGTCGGATTCATAAGAAAAGTGTGATTCGTAATGTGGATCTCAATGTCTTGGAGGAATAGGATCCGTTAATGTCGATTGGGCGTCGAAAGGAGCAGAGGCGGATTTCAGTGGTTGCCCAATGGTCGGATTCATCTAGGAAAAAAAAAGTAATCGAAAAATAGCAAAGGCCGAACCCCTCACCGAACGCCATGCTGTTATAACACACGAGAAAGAAAAACTACCGGCCAAGAGCGATTAGATGCCGGATCCAACATAGCTCAGAGCAATGCAACCGACCGGAATACTATGCAAATGCCTGTCTAATGCTGAAGTGAAGAAGGGGTATAGTGAACACATGGTCTCCGTGACCGTAAAAATCAAAAGCAATAGCGGATATAAAAGTGAGGAAAGGGACGATGTTGATAGTGTTTAGCGGTATTGATTGGAGAATTCCATCTCCAATCCATTGGGCCTTCATAAAGACCACGATATGTTTAGTAAGAAGCCATGCGACGAGCAGGCGATCGGCTGTTTCCAAGAATAGGAGAGTTTCCAATCATCATGATGGGTGATTCATGTTCGGGGCGTCGGCTGGGAGCAGTGGGAGAAGCATCAACCATCGGCTCTCGGTGGCCAAAAGCGAACGTCTTGGCTCGGCCCAGGCCCTTGCGCTTTTGCTGCAACTTGCCCATCTCACGCTCACACGTGTTAGCATGTTCCTCAGCACCCATGGCGACATATGCTTGAGGATAGCATCGATCACGATGCTCGACGAAGAATTCACTGTATCCACCGTCTAGGATGTAGACCTCCGGATAGGTAAGCTTAGGATAGAACTCGGCATTGAACGTCCGATCCGATGCGCGGATATGGCGAGCCATCATGGGTGCACGGCAGGCGGAATACTCGCAGTGGAAGATCAAAAGCGTTCTACCATCCATGGGATTCTCAAAGAGCTGTCTCGCAAGTAGCTCCTTGTCGTTGTAGTTGACGGCAGTCTGGATATGACCGCCATCATACTCATACTCGAATCGACAGTCAATGATCATCTTCTGGGTGTAGAACTCATTGAATTTGCCATCTAGGACGTCAAGGAAGGTCGCCTTGGAGATTCTAGGGATGTTGTCATTCTCACCATCAGGGTAAAAATGGGGCAATACAGGGTCCTGGGATTCTTCTACATCCATCACAGACTGCAGTGTGCACTGCGGAGCAGGTTCCTCACTGGCAGCTTTGACAACATCACTAGGGCTATCAAACATGCTGATGGATCGACGATACGGGCGACGAGACCGGGAAAATGGGTTTGAGAGCCGACGAACATGGCTAGAGATCGGTGAACCGGTGCGGATATCTCGAGTCCCAGTAAGACTCGCAAATTGGGACTTCGGTCGGGACGATTGGCCATCGGTGGGAGAAGGGCTGTGTGCGGTCGATGGTCTTCGATCTTGAATGGGAGAATCGTCGAAGCAATCGCCAGGAGACATTGATCCAGATACAGGTGCGCCAAAACGAGTCCCTGTAGCACCAAAGCGGAAAGACGACACTTGTGTTTCGGGGTGCAGCCGAGTTGTGAGAAGGGTACTGGTTGAGTGAACCTTGGTACGTGTCAAGGATGGCCGACGAGCACCTGCTCGTTTCCGGTTGCTATGCCATTCGTTAGTTTCTTGGAGGTCCCTATTATAAAAATAGTGTAATAGGCTTACTCAAACAACATCTTCGACGGCTCAAGGCCCACAGAAGATTGGCGTGACACAATGATGGGAGACTCCATCATCATTTCATCCCCGGGTGAGCCCTGGGGAGTAGGCGAACTAATCTCAAGCGACTCGTAGAATGGTTCCTTTTGAGGTAAAGGAGAGATATCCATGGCATCGCCCAATGGCGCAGGAGAAGAAGTAGGAGGTAAAGGCGGTGTTGTGATATGACCTGGTGATATTAGTACTGAATCTAATTGGCTGTACCAAGCTATTCATAAACCTACCACGATTCTCTATCTTCTCCATGAAGCTAGATGTGAAAAGGGCGCGGCGAGGCGTCGGGAAACGAGGGCTAGTCAAGTTAATATTTGTGTTGCTTTCAGAGAATCCCACTCCCAACATACCTGTCCTCGCTATCGAGTCGGAAATTCTGCGACAGATCCGCTGCAAGACTTGCACCTGGAGAAGAACCACGGACGGTCCCGAAGTTAAAGCAATCCGGCCGTGTTCTCTGCAACTGCTCACGAATTCCGATATTACCGGAAACGAAAGGGTTTCGAGACGGCAAGCAATGATGAGACGGTTGTCCCCAGGCAGTAGCCGGGGCAGGTCGCATAGCTGCCAACGGAGAAGACGAATCCATAGCAAATATTAGAATAGGTCGAAGTTTACGATCGTGTTCCTTATTTCCTCGTCCGGTCTACACGCGAATATTTCCAACTGTATTTATTTTACCGTTGCGTTTACCGTTGCGAGACAATGCCACCACTAACGAATGTGTCCCGTATGGCTCTTGCGTGGCGTAATCTTTATGACCGTCTTTTAAAGTCTCTTCTTTTAGTTCCCTAATTGTTCAACTAAATGCAGGCCGCGTATAACAGTGCTAAATAGTCGATCTCGTCTATGCAGAATAGGTCTCGTTGACTAAGGTACTCGGTTGGTGGAACGACTGTAGAGTTTCTTGGTATTAGGGTATGTAGTAGTCGAATTATAAAAACTCAATGCCGAATTGAATTTACCAAGCACTGTTATTTCCTGAATCTTAGCTCTTAGTTCTCAAAATATGTTTATGTTATTGCCATGGCACCACAGGTAGGCTCAATGGACTAGGTCGGGTCATTGCTACATGTTGTAGGGCTATCCCACCATGTATCTTCGGACGTACCTGTGCAGTTCAAAGTGCGAAGCAAGAATTACCTAATTAGGAAGGTTGGTCGCCGTCGCTCTATAGGTTAAAGTTAAAAGTGTACCGCTTTTCCTATGGAACATGCGAAGGCCAATTGTCGACGCCGGTGGTGAATTGATCGTTAGATCTATCCGTCGGTACGGCGCTGGAGCAAATCCCAAAGCCAATTGCAGTAGATCGGATGGATCAAGTCACACCAACGATTGACACTTCGTTATGCCGATACACGTCTACCCTCAAAGACGTGTGAACTTGACGAAGAAAGCGGCACCTAGGTGTTGTTGAGAGGGACGTCGACTTTGTATTAGAGGTCGGCTGCAGGAAGGGAGAGGTGAAGGTGAAGAATAGCAGAAGGGGTTTTGATGCTTTTTGTTCTCTAGCTGAACGGTTTGCGGGAATCGAAGTGTGGGGATGGAGTTACAACAGTGGTTGCGAGGTAACACAACTTGTACCTGAGCTTTGCTAGCATGCGCACCCAATCCCGACGCTAGAAAAGCCTATTCAGTGCCCACTAACAGTTCGTCGTCAGGGCAATTAGGTGGGTGCTTCGCCGTTGCCCAGGTTCCTCTGTAGCTGAAAGTAGCAGCTACCAGGTACCTTAGCGTGGTTTCCTTACTGTTTTAGCCGCCAAGACGCCAGGACCCCAGATAGTTTAGTGGGATTGGTAGAAACAACTGAAATGGTGGGAATGGTGGGACGGCGGGGCGCTAATATTTGTTCTAAGAGCTACGAACAGCTACGAAAACTTCCATAGTAACTTCCCTCATAGCGGGAAACATCCCATGTTGGTTACATCATAACCTATCAACTTTGAGCGGTGAAAGCCTGTATTTGTGACTTGGGTGCTGCAACTTGTGTTTGAACTTACCAAAATTATCAAGCAACACCTTGATATTCCATCTGACCAGCATCCACAGATCACGGACCAAAACTTGAAATTGTTTTTCTCTAATACGAGCAGAAATTTTCTTATACAGTTGGTCTATGACACTTACTACCTAGGTATGTATTCAATCAACATTGAAGTCACAAAAGGACGTTACCTGTATAGGTAGGTATGCTTCTAATAAACGTTATCCGACAGTAGAGCCGCCAGATCAAGCTCAACTGAGACAAGTTCATCCGTTCGGGCATCGGATCACCCCGTCATCAGAGACATGTTCATCCAACATTGAAGCGAGTAATAGCCCTGGAATTAAGTAATCCTATCCGTGGACCGACCACTCCGTACCAAATATTCAAATGGCTTGACATGACCGAAAGTCATTACCGTCATCATTCTTCTCGTTGCCAAACTACTTGATTTACACCTAGTCATCCAACTCTTGACCAAACTTGAAACTTAGGAATCGAATCTAGGTAACATTTATCAACTCAATCGCCGATGCTGTAACTCTCTCATGCATCTCATGCATTCCGTAGCTTGAATCCTGCCCTGGAACTGGCTTCCCGCGATCGTCTTGCAGATACATCGCATCCATAGCACGAGCTCTAAAACGCCGAGGAACATGTTCGTCGTCCGTTTTAGGAAATACCCTAGCCAATAACAAGTTCCTCTGTCATCCGGGGTCCACCAACTGCTTCTCAGCGTTTGGCTGCTAGCCCCGGTATGAATGCAAGGTTCTAGATGCTGAGACGAGCTATTCGAGCGGAAGTTTCGAAAGTCTCCCAACCGTGGCGTGGTTGTAAGCCTTTTTATCGGAAATACCGTCAGCTTCTATGGATCAACTGTGCTTAGGCACTCTACTACCTAGCATGTGTTGTCGTTACTGCGCTTGGCCAGCTGAATCGCGAAGTACGGTATTAATCCCCCAGCCGAGCTTCGGCCGCTGCTATGGAAATAATATTTGCCCGGAATAAAGTCCCTGAGTAAAGGGAATGAGCTGTCTTGTCCCAAATTACCGGTCCATAAATCCACGTGGATTCGTGTCTTATTATTCCTCAGGGTTTCAGTTCTTTTGCGAAATTGTTTGGCTGGGCCGCTGGGGCGAGTCGAGGCTCTCAATGGCCCGGCAATGGAGCCTTATTTTCTTCTGCGATGACAAACCCTGCTTCTACAGTACAGTACCTACATACAGGGCTGAATTTCTCAACCTTCTGTGATGACTTGCCGGTACATAGTTTTACCCGAGTCTCAAAGGTTCTCGAGCCGCGAATAACCCGCCATCGATATCCGTAATTTACTTCCCCAGATCTAATAGGTCCTGGAAGAACCATGCCGTCCACACAGATTTGTGCATGTTTTGGCAGATACTCGCCTCGAATATATTACCTCGTACGTACTCCTATGTGCTGTGGATGCATTCAAGCTTCCAATTCGTGCAGGGGTTTGCTTGCTTACAGTGTGCCGTAGGATTCTCTGGGGGCTTTTTTGCTTACCTAGCTAAGCCTGCCGTTGCTGTGGTGCTGCAATAAGCATCGCCCCAATACGCTATAAGCATGGATGACCATCGTTTATTACCGTGCGTTGGGACCAGTTGAATGAGAAATTGCAGGAATTGTTCGCCGAGCCGCTCCGACAGGTAACGAATGTTCGGTACTCCCTAGTATTCGCTTCTCGGACCTTGATACTTTTTCCAATATAGGTATTAATATCATCGGGGCGGCTAGCTGTAGTAGACCCTTTCCGGCACTGAAATGACACTCATTATCAATACCGAGATCATTAGTCGGCGTGTCCTGTGATGATTGGCCTCCATAAGCGCGAGGCCCCATCAGTCAATTTCAGAAAAATTTAAACCTCACCGACGGACGCTTGCGTTGCTGTGCCGGCGAACTACCGGGGCATACTGTACGACGAATAAAGGGGGACTAGCTAGGTAGCTCCATGGTAAGACTTTTTAAAAGCTCTTGATGGCCATTGAATTTGAGCTTGAGCCTCATTCGGAAAAAATTCTTTTGCTCGGGTCAATTTCAATTGATGAGACCTAAACTTAGCATCTCTAAAAATTCTTTTCTTGACGGTCCAAATGCTCAAGTCATTAATTCTGTCTAAACAAACCGCATGCTTTCAGGTACCTACCCATCGGTTGACACAGCGACGCTTGGCTTCCCATATGAAGATAAATGAATTGGAAGCACCAGTTCCAAATCCACAAACCCCTAGAACCAGGGTTAATATGGATTTGTCCGGGAGCTCCCTTTGGCGGTATTTTAATAGACGGTAAGAGACAAAATCGATAGATTGTGGACCATCTTCGATCGCATAAGGAGCTCCGATTTAGTAGCTCATGGCAGACGTCATCTACGTGTTGCTTATAAAGGTGGGATCTTCACGCCATCTTTACCGACACGCGACAGAACTATCGTCATAGTCTCTAAATGGTTTCGCACCATCGCATTTATCAAGGAACACTCCCGGAAACATATGCACACTACACAATTAGCTATTTCGCTGCAGGACAGATCCGAAAGTCGCAGGATCTCGATTGCTGTTGATTGTTTACATTTTGACCCTGTTCGGATTCTGTCGTGCTGACCGCCTTGGATGACCTGCATGATAAGGCGAGTCACAAGCCACCTAGAAGGAAGCTATCCCAACACCCAATGAGATGGCTTGATTAGCTCCCCGACTTCGCGCTTATTGTCGCCGAATTCAGGGCGCCTATCAGTGAGACCTTTAGCTGCCGAAAAAGAAATCTCGCTTCCCAACTAAGCAATCCCTAGATAAAAAGTCCTAGACTAATGATACTTGAAGTTGAAGGAATTAGCGACTATTTCCAAAGGGAACCAACGCAACATAATGCCTTTTATCCATTCGTCTCACTCGGTTCAATACGACTGTGACCAAATAATTGTGTGTGATTCAGATCGCACGGGCTGTTTGATATCTAGCAAGGGGGAGGGGGAGCCATCCGTAAGCGGAGTGAGCAGAAGAGGGGTTGTTTAACAGGTACAAAAGTAAACAACCAAAACCGCGCATAAGCGCGTGTCACTGTAAACATTTCCCCTTGTTAGACACGATATCACGAGAGGCGGCTAAGCTACAAACAGTTTAAAGCTGCAGACGAGAACAGGGGAGCTCGAAGAAGCTTGGATCTCTAGGGTTACATTTTCGCAATCCTTATGCAACCTTGCAGCCCTGGCCCGCCCGCACCAAGCTAGGTTAGATGCGATCGTCCATTGCGTAGACCTTGAACCAACGAAGGTCAGATCCAGGGTCCCCCATTGGCCATTCTCCGGGACCTTCAATTCACACAGCCGACCGAACTCACCTGATTGCAATGCTTACTGCTGCGACGTCTGAAACGAGGCCCTACGAATGGATCTAAGATCATCGGAAAACCATGTCTGAGGATCGTTCAACACGATATACACGTAGTCGGTTTCCGTATAAGCCGCAAAACATTTCTTGGATCTCAATGCACAGACCTTCCTATTTTTCCGAACCCGGCAGCTAAGCCGTACGTCTGCGGCGGCCGGCGGGCTTGGTTGATACAATTGACACTGGTGTCATCCAAAACCGCAACTCCGGGGATCCGTGGTAATGGACCAAAGAAGAAAGAAACCGACTAACAGCTAGTCATTCGTCAATGCGATTGCAATCGAGATACCAGAGAGGCTAGCTCTGTACTTTCTCCTCAGCTGATCCGAAACCCCCTCATCGTGTCAATACCAATAGGATCTCTGATCGGCCATGTGGGAAAGGATTCGATCCACTTTATAGGAAGAAGCTAGTCATGGTTAGTGTTCGTTGTACGAAAGGCAAGATGCTTGTAGCTAGGCGGGGTTCAGCCAGCTCTCAGCCCTGATGATACGATCTCTGTACAGCCACACTCGTTGCACTCGCGCTGATCTGCCTTCGAACAACTACTGAAGGAAGACTGAGATGATGGTTCATAGGACTCTGTCCAATCAGAACAAATACGGCTTCGTGGACAACTGCTCATCTCGTTTCGACTCCTCGAACCATTCCTATCCCGTACAGTTCAAAGATCTTACAGTAGGGCTAAGTTAGCCCAAGGCACTAAGTGCCTGGCCATAAGAATATGTAGAGCATCACTAGTCCCTAGCTTGTCCATTCTTGTACATTGCATCACGATAACGAGTCACATCCTAGCACTAACAACTACAACGTCCTGCATATTTGCTTATAACTACAATATATTTCCAATCTTCATATACGGTTCAGATTACTCTATATAAGTGTCCATCTGCCAATCAGGTTAGTGATATATAGGGAAATGTGGGGCTTGGACTTAGGGAAGAGTTCAACCACACTTCAACCAATTGAAGTTCTTTAACCCGTCGTGGGCCTTTCTAGTGAAGCGAATGATATATATTGACTCTTACTAATTTCGTCTTTGTCCTTAACGAGCTCTGCAAGTCAAAGTAACACCGCCATATAATACCCTGTGTCCTCCAGACCAGAAGCAGCCTCGATGTATGGAGGATTCTAAAATTTCAATTAAGACGAACCATGGGATTTTAATACGTGATCACATGCAGTCCATGCTAACTAGAATATGAAAGGGGTGAATATCCTAGGTCCAAACTTCTCACACAACGTCTCGATCTAGGCCACATATTATACGTACCTATAGGCACGGGGCTCTCGATGAAACAACTAAGAGTTATCGTTATTGAATAACATACGGAAGATTGATCTTAGGAGATTTTGAATATCTCGAATACTTCCCTCTCAAAGACCTAGTCGTTCAACTCGGCCAGCATAGGTGGAAAATTGATTCCATATACGCCTTTTCAAATCTGATTTGCTCATAAATACTTTATCTTAACTGTGATATTATATTCACGAAGGAGACTGGTTGAGTAAAGTTCGGTAGCTTCGTGCCATATTAGTTATGGACAAATATTGGACCATTGAACAAGCTAAATATTCACAAAGTTTCGAGCTCCCCAAAGAGAACTCACTTACTCTCGACAATACAGTCCATTTTTCTAAACTATGGGTTCTTATAACTTAAACACAGTCTAAGGTGTTGACGAAGGCATGAGGCTTGGAGAAGGAGGCAAGGAAAGGGGGGGCAAAAAGGGGGAAGGTGGAAGGTGGCAGGTAAGTTGGTCAATGTAAGGTATTGCCTACAGGAATTGCTTTGATCAAGCGAAAGTAACATCCCCTTATGTGAAGTATAATTCTGGAAGAGGGCTTTCAAAGTTCAAAGCTTACACTAACTGGTAGAGGCCATAGTTAACTTCGATAGCGACTTATGTTATTTACGTAACATAATTTATACTAAGGAGAACATTGCCTACCTACATAACCTTTGGTATTAATATAGAATTACGTCATTATTGCCTTCGTTACCTTTGCAGATTGTGCGACTCAGCTACCCGTTATATACTTCCTTACTGATAAAGGTGAAGGTATATATAGGATGTGTTAGGAGATACTTTGTATCTAATATATTCAAGATCCGAATAACCATGTAGGAAACAGCATCCTAAGGAGTGGCTTTTGCGTGATTATTCGATTTCTGATTCCAGTCAAAGCTTGTTTTTCTCTGAATTCGCTGCCCGAGGTAGGCAAAATTTTCTCCTTCAGACATATCCTTCGGTCTTACAGCTGTTATTTTACGAAACGCCAACTGTCTACGGACATACTTCCTGTCGTCAATTGTCTTCCACATGTATTCTATACACAATATCCCTCACAGAGAAGCCTTGCTTCATTCAGATATCTCAGTTCTACCAAGGCCTGTCTAGCCATTGCCAAGTAAGTGATCTCTGACCTGCCCATACATGGTCGCCTGCTCACCCCATCGTTGTCTGCTTTAGCCAATATACCACAATACTCTGGCGACGTCCCTATTATTGAGGTCTGGAGTTCATTGCACACATTTCTCACGCGCCTCACAAGTATCCTCAGGCAATCAACAAGCTAAGATCATGGCTGACATTATACAGAATTCAGTCTGAATTCACTCCATCCCTTCGAATACCCTTCATCTTTAACAGACTTAGAGTTTTACAACTCCTTTTTTATTGTTGACTGCAGTCTAGCGAAGCTTACTATTCTTCCCACACACAAAATTATTTACACCTAATACTACAATCTGACTATGATGGCTTTGGGTTTGCACTGCTTCGTCGCATGCGAGTGCTCGGAGCGGACAGACATCATACCCCGTCCCAATGCCCCATGCTGCTTGGCCACCACCTCGCGAGATCTGGCACAACAATACCAACAACATCTGAACCTGCGCGCCTGGTGAGAACAACTGTGAATACTGTCACGGGCGCGCTGATTTAAAGGCATAACGATGATATGGCTATTACGATAAGCAGCACCAAAAAGAGCAGTGACGACCTCGACCCTAATTAACCGTGGCATGATACGAGCGACACCTCACTTCCTGGGTAACACAAATGCAATATAGTGTGCCCAAAGTCTCACCACATTGCAACTTCACAGTTAGAGAACGTTTCGACCTGCGCATCACATAAGCGATGCCTAGCTCTCACTCTGTGGGAACTATTCAGCTCTTGCTCTAGTGTGTGGCCGGCTTGCATCTTATATAATACCATTACTGCAGCCTTTATCGGCCTCGGGTGGGGTGATGAGGACTAGATTCACGAGGTCGACCATGTCTGCTCGGCTAGTACTGACATCTTGAAGGTACAGCCCTAGTACCTTACGGATGTTCAACATTCCGGAACCTTGCATGGCCATCATGCTCCAGCTCAGGAACTGATGGAGGGACATGCCCGACTTGAGCCGTAAGGCGACTAGAGTTAGGCTATACCAGCAAATAGGCAGGCTTCCATCCTGGGGACTTTGGAATAGAAGGGGGAGTTCGTGAGTACACACTCTACTTATTCTTCATGCCAGCATCAACAACATATCGCCCACAAGGAATTCATATATAGTCTGCATGTTAGATATGGCCGATCTTGTTGAAGAACTCGCAGCTCAAAAGATGCAGTAAATATTCTAGGATTAGCAAGACGCGAATGAGGGTATTCTTGTGGATGCGGATGCAGTCGCGGAGTTATATTATGACATGCCGGACGCTATGCTTGGATTTGGATATGAAGAGAAGTATGTGGCGTGACTGAGAGAGGCATGTAGAATAAGTTCTGATTAAGACCGGGCAAGTGATTGGCACTAGGGAATACTAATAGTTATATGAATCCGTACTGATACGAATGGTAACCTGGACAAAATGAGCCTAGTGGTGTTGGGGATAACAACGATGTTGATTGTCATTCCAGGACCCGATTTCGCTTTGGGGAGTCCTCCGGGGTCATCAATCTCGACATCTCGACATTATGGAAGCTTGGAATTAGACATATCTATAACATTAGTTCGCCACATTGGTTCGTTGCTATATGCGGATTATTGTTGCTGGTTAGAGAATGTGAGGGCGCTGAAGCCGCAACAAGCCCGAAGTCACTATTAATGCGTTCAATGTTGCTTGCCATTCGGAAAAAAGATACTTGGGTTTAATTTGGCCGTGGTGTAGCTCAGGGCCCCGCCTCGAAGATGATGTGCAAAAACTTCAGGGCCATGATACAGATGCCAAGTGCCACTAGGCATACATACGGTACTGCATGGGAACACCCGTTTGTTAAAGAAGAGGGTGGCGAAGATAAGCTGATCTACATGTGGGGGGAGATCGCGTCTTGAAATTGAAGCTTGGGATTCTTTGCGGCGCGTGAGGTAAGACGCGGGTCTGGGGAAGTGGGGCACAAATCTGACCGCCTACTCTTTTGAGATAAATGGAGGATGGTGAAGGGCGGCAGAATGAATTGCTGTTAAAAAAAAAAAAGTTAAAGCAGATTTTAGCTGGCGTCGCAAATTGGTACTGCTATGAGAAAAAGAACTTTGTTAACAGACGATTCAACTAGATTCCCACCGATTAATGAGCCCACGTTCATTTTGGCATAATATTACCTCTGACCATAGAATTTCGAATTTAGTGCATAGACTCCTTCGCAATGGGCAAAAGGAAGCGCGGCGCCAACAAGACTGGCGCAAATGGCAGCCAGCCCACGCAAAAGCGTGCAAAAACCGATCAATCCCTGCAAAATGGTGCAGAAACAACAGATCTTGAACTTGAGAAAACACCATTTACCGAGACTCTGACGAGCGAGGCCCGAAAACGAGAAGCAAGGGTATATGACTTACTCGGTAGCGCCGATAGTGATGAGCGGATTGCTGCCGCCGATGCTCTTATCACTGGACTTTTGGCCTCATCCGAAGCAGCACTCGAGAGGCATCTGAACAATCGCCTGTTCCGTGGTCTTGCTAGTTCACGGAATGCGTCCCGAGTAGGCTTCAGTCTCGTGATAGCGGAGATCTTGAATCAGCTGTTTGGCCCCAAGAATCTCGCTGAGTCGAAGTACCCTGGCTTGACATTCGACAAGGTTCTGAACATTCTAGTGGAGAAGACCACGCCTAGCGGCCATATTCCCGGACAAGAGGAGAGAGACTGCTACTTTGGTCGGTTGTTTGGTATCCAGTGCTTCGTCGAGTCGAAGATCCTCTTCGAAGAAGAATCAAGATGGCCAAAAATCTTGGACCTGCTGTTGAAAATGGCGGAGAAGAAAGTCTGGATGCGGTCGCACTGCGGATGGGTTATTGTGGAATCATTGCCTCAGATGGGACAAGACAGAGCAGAGGCAACGCTTCAGAAATTAGCTGATATCGGGCTTGGCAAGACTGCAGAAGGTATTGGCATCTGGATGAGGGCTCGGAGTTGCTATCCTGGGCTGAAAACGCCTGCAAAACCCTGGCATGACCCTATGAACCCCGCTGTTCTGTCCGAGGTAGCACGAGTTCTAAAGGACAATGTGGCGCAAGATAATGGGGAGGATGCAGCGATTGCGAAAGCCAAGCAAGGTGGCTGGAGTGCCCAATTGCATTTTGTCTGGGATCTCATACTTTCAGCATTCATTGGACAAGAGGCAGGTGGGAAGCAAAGCAAAGATCAACTGAAGCTGTTCTGGACTACTGTTATTGACGGTGAGTTGACTTCGGACATGTGGATTTTACGCTATTCTAATCAATTATTCAGATGGCCTCTTCTCCAAGAATGCCTCCGACGCACAGAAATTTCGGGGCTTCGTAATATTTCAGAAGTTCCTTCAAGGATTTGCGACGGGAAATGCCGAACTGGCAAGGGAACTCTTTACTCGGAATCTTATGAAATGCTTGATGAACCAAGCTTCCAAGGAAGATCGATACCTTCACCGTGCTGCGCTGAAAAGCCTCCAATCGATGGAAAAGGCGGTGCAAGCCTCTCCCGAGCTCCTTTTACCGATTTTAAAAGAACTAATTGGAAAGCACGGAGCCTATGACTTCGACCAGCGAACGAACACCAAGACTATCGAGAACCTACTCCAGTGGGCTACTCCGGAGAATGCAAAGAGTGTCCTCAAGCTTCTCCGAGATCCTATTGTTATTGTGAACGAGTAAGATTTCCGCCTTTTACCGCAGAAATAGTTTTATTTACTAATATCCTACTAGGAGCGTCGCCGGTGAAGTTGAAAAATTCAGACAAGTCTACGCCGGCTACGTGTCCAAACTAGCCACGCAAGCTAAACCAGCGTCTGAAACCTCTACCGATGGAGATGGTGTCACGAATGTTGCGGAGCTTGGAGTCAGAGAATTGGCGGCATGCGCGTATTCGATACAACCACAATTCAAGCCTGAGCTTTCGGAGAAATCGCGAGAAGTCTTCCGTAGACTGCTTGCATCTACGATTGGAAAAGTCATGAGACGGCGGGCTGATGCCGAGTACCTGTGCAATGCAGTGATCTCAGTCGAGCCTACGGCAGTGAACATGAGCGATGAAATCAAAATTGAACAAGAAAGCGCACTAAAGGCCATGCGAAAGTTGCTAAAAGCAAGCAAGAAATCAGACAGCAAAAATGCCGGAGCCTCCGTTGGCCTCGCTCTCCTATATGCTATCACGATATTACAGCTATATGACGGGGCGCCGGATGCCATCAGCATCTTGCAGGATTTAGAGCGATGCTCTGAGAAGATGAAGAGTAAGGAAGGCGGGAGTTCGGAGCTTCTAGTCGAGATATTGCTCTCGTTGGTCTCTCGGCAATCACCTATGATGCGGCAGATTAGCGAGCAAGTTTTCGAGGCCTTTACTTCGCAAATATCACCCGAAGCCCTGGAGCTTCTAACGGAGCCACTTCTCGCAGAGGAGAATGAAAAAGGGTACCAAGCTCTATTTGAGAACCTTGATGATGAGGATGCGGAAATGGAGGACGCTGAAGATTCCGGTTCTGAGGAAGAAGCCGAGGACATAGATGAAGATGAAATATCTGAAATTGGCTCAGATGTCGAATTCGTTACTTTGAACGGAGTGGACGCAACTGCCGACGGCGAAGATGAAGATGAAGATGAAGACGATGAGGACGAGGATGCGGATGAGGAGCAGGCAGAAGCTGATGCTAAGGAGCTTGCGGACTTCGATGACGCTCTCGCTAAAGTCTTAAAGAGTCATCGCTTAGACAAGGACAAGGATGCCGAGTCGTCCGATAATGATTCTGATATGACCGACTCGGAGATGATGGCCCTAGATGACAAGCTCGTCGAGGTTTTCAAGCAAAGGGCGAAGAAGACTGGCAAGAAGAAAGAGAAAAAGGATGCCAAGGAATCAGTCGTTATGTTCAAGCACCGTGTCCTTGACCTCATCGCTCTCTACGTGAAACACGAGGCGGCCAACCCCCTAGCCTTTAACCTGCTGCTACCACTTCTCGATGTCGTGCGCACCACAACGGCCAAACCGCTCGCGAACAAGGCGGGCGTGGCAATCGAGAATTTCTCCAAGGCCTTCAAGAAAGCCCGAGCGGCTGCGAACAGCGACGTCAAGTTCGACGCTGAATCGCAGTTCGCCCTAATGAGGGAGATACACCAGCAAGCGGCTAAAGATATGTCGCATGCATACGGCAGAGCGGCGTCAGCGGCTAGTCTGCTTGTTGCGTCGAGCTTGTTTACTGATAAGGAGAATATTGACGACATCAATGCGCTTTACGCGAAGACATTTGCGGAGTGCCAGAAGGGTGCGATTAAGATGCAGGGGTTCTTCTTTACGGATTGGGTTAATTGGGGAATGGGGCATGCTGCGAACGCTAATGCAGGTGCTGGTACCAATGGCTAGGCGGTGTTGTACCATGGAGTGATGCTATAACGTAGATGAGATCCATGCCTAATGCATGAATTTAAACCTCCTATCGTCTTCTAAAGTGTACCTACGGTTAATCAGAAGTGTTACAAGCATGTAAGGGTTACCTCTAATTCAACTATGATGTTACCTCTAATATTTTCGGTTTTACTCATTTCTTTAGAGCTAATATTGGTGTTCCACTACCTTACCTCTTGATTCTTTAGCATCGAGTGATGATGAGTAAATTAGAGGCCCAGTCTATTATGCTGTTATTCTGCCGTAGTAAGTGAAGATTCATATGAGTGCAGTTCAATAGGTACTTGAAAGCCATTAGAGTCGCGATATCGGGCGGAAGCAGTGCGGGGCAATATCCTACATAGTACTTCACGCTCGACCCAGTGAAAATATATTGGATGCTACCCATAGTATCTTATTGAGGAGTGACTAGATCTGAGTACATGTAACAGCAATCCCCCAACATTCAGTGTCGACTTCTCGGTACCCTTCTCGGTACCCTTCTCGCCCGTCGTGCGAAACATCTTCTAGGAGCACTAGGTTTGTCCAACGTCAAACTAAGTCGCTCGTCAACCAAAGGCCACCTAATGGTGCTGCCCAAAATTTGCTGAGTTGTACCCCCAGCTTTGAGTGTTGCCGGTATTGTTGCCGGTATTGTTACCGGGGTTTGAAGAACCGGGAGTTGGGGCATTCCCATTGTTGCTAGGAAGCATTGAGAAAGCCATAGCATTGTTGACAGCGCCCGGGTATTGAGTGGCGTTGTAAGGCGTGGTGGCGGTTGGGAAAGAAAGGCCGTTCTGCGCGTTCATGGTGAACTGGCCGTGCTGAGTTGATAGAAAATTTTCAGCCCCGTCCCCCTGGACGTCCAATGGGTCCATGGTAAGAAAGTTCGGACAGTGGGCACTGAGTAGAGATGGTGTGGGATTATGTAGGGTAGTAGGTGTCTGCGCCATTGCAACAGGGTTCTCCGTGTCAGATAGATCTAACTTGTGCACCAGCCTTAGATGGTTCCGAAGATTTCCGATTTTGGCATACCAGCTGAAGCATGGGCATAGCCAGCAGGCAACCTCAAGGTTTCCATCTCGGGAACGTATGTATGTCCGCCAGCATAGAGACTCTCTCGAAGACATGGTGAGATTCAGTAATGAATAGAAAAATCTTATTGGTTAACTTGAAATTGGTAGCAAGGTTGAGATTCCCAAGGATCCTAGAGATTCATGGAGGAGACAGAGATCCAAATAGAAAAAAGGCCGGCATGGAGGAAAGAGAGAGGTCTAAATACAAAATGTCGGCTTTGGGGGAGACAGACCTGAAAGGCCGGCATAGAAAAAATCGTGCTCATGCCGAATTATGTCATGCTGTCCGTAGGCTTTGGCATGAAGAGGAATCTCGAAGTTGAATTTTTGAACGATAAAGCCGAAAAAAATACGAAGATGAAGTTGAAGCTTTTGAATTACCTAAACTATGTTCTCGATCGAAAATTCAACTGGAGTGCCTATGATGGCTGCCGGCCATTGGATAAATAGTTGAACCGCTAAGCTCTCTGAGCTCCTCGAGTTGAAGTTATCTTCTAAAGATTCAAACTTGAGAAGGGCCCGGATCCACATCCTGACTTATTCGATTCTCTCGTAGTTTCTGGCTTCTAGAGCCTGCGAACTTTTATCACGGAATGACGGATTGGAAACTTCATTGCTTACTTCGGTCAGCATCGTTGAAGTGGAAATATCATGGAGTTTTAGTTCGTTAATTCTGAAAGAACTACCTACATATTATACGATTTTTTTAATGTTTGATAACGTTTGTGAGCTAAACTCGCCCTAGTAGACTTGGCACTGCGTGTCCTTGAGGCGTCCTCCAATGCTATTCCTCTATGATATGTAGTCACGCTCCCGTGTAAGCAGATAAGTAAATGGACTACATGTAGTTAGGGTCGCTTGTGTGGGGAGAGTTAGGTTGTGTGGTGTGGTACCTTGCATATCCGGTCCCGGCAATGACGACGCGTGATGCTACTGTCTGCTCACGCGCGTTGGGGCTTGGAAGTAGTAGTTGCTCTTGTAGTTGCGTGAGCTATGATCAACGCCGAGGCGAGAGTAGCGAAAGCTGTTATTACTGATCCAATAACAGAGGCTAGAAGGCCTTCATAAATCATTGAATCCATATCGATTCGATATGTGGAGGAGAGAATGGTGATAAGTCTATGATGGAGAGAGATTTAACTTTTCATAATCCGCATACTTACCTATATATAAAATAAACAAATAAATGAAAAAGAATATACCTAGCATTAGGTTTCACAGACTGGTAAATGTTGTAAGTTACGATTTCAACGCCAGGGGTGATATCTAAGCTTAAAGCTTAGATGTTATAACTAGAGAAAGTGAGGTTAGTGCCTGCCACATTGGTACTTACCTTGCCACCCAGGGATGAAGCTAACCACATTGGTACACACCCTTTATGGATTTAATATATGTACAATTGACCCACACCGCTGGGGTTAGGCGGGCAAGTGGATCTGCGTAAGGGCTACGCCTTATAGTCGGTATAACTGTTAAATGTATTTCGTATAATAATAAATATAAAAGTATAAATAAAATATAATAACGTATATAATTTTTTAAACTTAAATATATATTTAAATATATATTTTTTAAAAATTTTTAATTTATATTATTAATATTAATGTTAATAATATTTTATTAAGTTTTAATTAATAAAAATATATACGCGAATTATATTAAATAAATATATAAATAAAGCGAATAAATTTAAGCTTTATATATAAGGTATTATAGTTAATATTATCGTTATTTTTTAAAGAAAATTATAACTTATATATAAATAATTTTTAAACTTAAATATTAAAAAATTATATAATTAAAATATTAACGTAAATACTTACATTTATTTTATATTAAAGTTTATATTTGCATTTTTAAAATAAGCTATTATTAAAATATTACGCTTTATATCGTAATAAACTTATATATTAACGAAAAATTAAAAAAAATTAAATGTTAACATGTATTATTAATAATTATTTAACGAGTTAAATAAAATATTAAATAAGTTAAATTAATTAAAATAAATTAAAAGTTATTTTTTTTTCTTATATTATTTATAATAAATTTAAATTTTTTTAAATTAAGGTTTTATTTATAAATATAAATAATTAAAATTTATATAATATTACTTTTTTAATATTAATTAAAGTATTATTAATAAAGTTATAATTAAAAAAATATACGGTAAAATTAAATATTAATAAATTTAAAAACATTAATTTTTAAAATTTAATAAATAATTTAAAATAATAAATAAAAAATTAATAAAATATATTAAAAAATTAATAATTAATATTTTTTTTAATTATATTAATAATAGCTTATTTTTAAATAAAGCCATTTAAAAATAAAACATTTTATAATTTATTTTTAACTATAAAATTAAAGGTTATAATACTTTAATTAAACTTTATTTTTAACTTTAAATAACTAATAAATAAAAGTAATAATTAATTTAATAAATTATATATTAAAAAAAACTTAAATTTACTTTAACGTATATTATAATACATTAAATAACTTATTAAATATTTTATATTAATAGCTTTAAAAACCTTTTTAAAAAACATTAAATATAAAGCTTTAAAAAAAAAATTCATTAATTAAAAATAAAATAAATTAAGTAATTAAAACTATAAAATTTAATAACTTTAATTTAAAATTAATTAACTAATATTTTAATATTAAAAAGTTTAAATATAACTAAGTATATTTAAAACTAACTTTTAATATAAATAAAAATAAACTAATAATTAGTTAAAATATATAATATATTTATACATTTTTTAAAGTTAAAAAATAACTTATTTAATTAAAAAAAAATAGTTTAATCTTTAAATTAACTTTATTTAAACATATAACCTTTAAAAGATTTAAAAATAACTTATAATATACTTTTATTAAATATATTAATATTATAAGTTTATTATTTAAATTAAACTTTATTTTTAAAGGAAAAAACCTTTAAATAAGTTAATTTAAAAATTAATTTAATAAAATTACTAATTAACATTATATAACCTTTAAAAACAATTAAATAAACAATAATATTAATATTAAATAGCTTAAACAAATATTTATTTTTTAAACTATTTATTTTATAAAACATAATAATAAAATATACTTATTAATTATAAATAACTATAAAAATCATATAATAATAAAAACAATTAATTTTTTACATTTAAAAGTTATTTTTATATTTTTACAATTTTTCATTAATTTTTAATTATATTTTAAACTAATAACTTTTATTTTAACATAAATTTTTTAACTTATACTTTATAAATAATATATATTATTATTTTTTATTAACATATACATTTTATAATTTTTAACCTTTAAATAATAATCTTTTTAATACTTTTAAAACTATATATTATTAAATAATAACTATTTTAATTACTTAAACTAATATAATATTATTTAATAAGTTAAACTTTATTTAATATTTTTTATAAGTTAAAAAAAAAAGATTAATTAAAAAAAACATTTAATTAAATTAAAAAGTTATTAATAATTAACTTATTAATAAATTAAAAGCTTTAAAACATTTTAAAATTTAACTTAATTAAAAAATAATATTATAATTAATAATAAAAGATAAAAAAATAAACTTATTAAAACATTATTTTTTAAGCTTATTTACTATTATTAAAATTAAAAATATATATTAAAATTAATTTTTAAAAACTTATAAAACTTTATATAATTTATTTAAAACAATTATAAATATATAAACTAAAATTAAGCTATAAAATTAAAAAAATTTATTTTTTAAAGTTAAAATTAAACATTTAAAGTTAAAATATTATTATAAAATTTTTAACTTAAATAAAAACTTTATAAATATATAAGAAATATTAATAACTTTTAATTTATTAAATAAGTTATTTAAAAAACTTAATAATTTTATAATTATTAAAAAATTAAAAAGCGAAAATAAAAAATTAAATAAATTAAATAAAAATAAATATAACTTTATTTTAAAGTTAATAACTATATATTTTAATAAGCTAATATAACAACTAACTAAATATAATAATTAAAATTATAAAGCTTTTTTAAATAAAGTTAAATTAATATTTTTGCGATTTATTTTGGTTTAAATACAGCTATTAAGAATAAGTGACTTTTAGTTCATTTTGACCAATTTGGCTTGCTCGGCACCCCACCCAGCTCGCTAAGTGGTCACTAATAGTAAGACGCTGCTGGGAAAGATGTTTCCTTACTTTCCGACCTTTACTTTTTTTCTGTGTTGTCCTATAGAGGATGGTGTATTGTGAGACATGCGCAAGCCACCAATGTGTATATCCATCTCTTGGGAAATCTCGTAGCTGCTATGTAGACACATATCGCCTAGGATCTGCGATTCTATTCAATTCTAGGAAAGCCCTGGATGTGCAAGATGGTGAACATGGCTCCTCCCCTCTTTGCTATCTAGCTTCCCCAAATACATCTGCTGGTCCCTTCTTGATGATAGCCGTTGAGATTTAGTTGACTATAAACCTTCAACTACTTAATTAAGAAGAATCTTCAAAGTTTTAAAAATGAGTGTAGAGAATTTGATCCCGCAACTTGGAGGCCTTTCCTACAACCCGCCGAGTCCGCGGCCTCTCGGGCTCGGCGGTCAGAACTTCACGCACTGCTGTTTGCTGGCTTTGAACGATTCGCTGACAATCCAGTCCGACGGGAACCTATCGTACGCCCCGACATCGTTTGTGGCACCCGACGTTTCCATAGGGGATCTCGAGGCCGCAATCCAACACGAGGAGTTCCCCTGCGGTGCTACCTTCAACGGCGACCTAAGTGGTGCCCCCGCCGTACAAGTGCCGTACCGCTGGTGCGAAAAGCGGTGTCCGGGGTGGGAGATCTCGCACTCGAATGTCATGCAGCAATGGATTGGACCCCTGGTACAATTCATTGTTCCCAGCTTGGCATTCTGTACCAACGTTCCACGTACGCATAAGCTCGCGATCCCGGAGATCGTTTTCAAGGCACATCCGCGCACGATCGTTGGGCTGATGACGTATTGGATCCGGCTCTTGGGTGCAGTCATACTCATGACCCTTGACACAATGGTGTGGCTTGCGATTTGCTTCGCGTTCGCGGGCCCCATGCTGTTGAGCGCCGTGTACGAGTACGCGCTCGACCGGAAGGTTCTCGAGTTTATGGGCCCGCCAAATGGGAAGTCGCCGAATATGCCTATGCGGCTGAGGGCTCAATTACTCCTCGCTGTTGTTATTGGGAATGTCCGTATGGCTACTCTTGAGAGAGATGAGCTGGGGAGCCCGCCGCGACATGACAGCGTTATTTCGAGTGATTTAGAAGCAAAGATATCCGTTAGAAGTAGAAAGACGAGTAGACTGGTCCATAATAGCGTCTGGAAGAAGGTCATGGTGATGGTGGATGAATACGAAGCGGTTAAAGCTAATTGTCGACAGAGCGAAGGGGTTGTGTCCTTGTCGACTAGGCTTAAGGCACTTCTTAATTCTCAAGCGAGGTGAGAGTATCTTGGGAAATATTTTGTGGAGAAGACTAACACTAGACCTCAGCTTTGGGTCGACGGTTGGAGCACCGGTTTTATTCTTTCTGGGCGGGTTCATCTATACCGTCTTGGACTCCGACAACAATCTAGGGGATAATGACACCGCGCACGCGCTAGCTTTCGGCTTGTGTGAGTAGCAATTCTGGCCGTATATACCGATGTGATAGTTCTCCTTCGCCTACTGACGCTTCTCATAGGGTGGATGGTGATCCCCTATCTCGCTATCATTGTATGTATCCCCCTGAGTCGCCGCTGGACTTTGATTTTGTTTTCGAGTACCTCACGTGGAAGATCCCGGTGTGATATGCTTAATAAAACTAACCTATTATTCAATAGTCCGGTGCAATGTTAGCATCTAACAGTCCCAGTACACTCGACGGTATCGTATACGATAGCGGCATCACCCTTCTGAAAGACGACTACGAGATGAGCTTCTGGAAGCAACAGCTCAAAAAAGCTAAATCGTATAAGGGTATCGGTTCCGCTATAAGGAAAATCGAAGGCTATAATCCCGTCGAGACACCTTTTGAGGGCCGATTCCGAACCGTCAAGCTCTGGAAGCGCGGTCTTAATAAGCGGGAATGGGTTCAGGAGGCGATCAGCGAGTACGTAGCCTCGGGAGACCGCAGAATCCCGTTAGACCAGCTACGGGACTCGTTGACGCTGAACCGTAAGGACTGCTTCTACGTCCTTATCGGGGCTTTGTTTGCAGTGTTGGCGCCCTGCGTCCTCGCGTTTCTCGTATCGTACAACACGCCAATAGCTGGCCTTTCCTGTCGTAGTCTGACATACCTTGTTTACGCCATCAGCCAGGTGTGTGAGATGGCTCTGTGGTCGTGCGCCGCTAGACTGAGGATTAGGTATGGCACCCGCTGGTCCGAGGTGAACCCTATCGTTAAGAAAGTCTGCTGGTGGGGACAAGTCTTTGTTGGATTCTTCTCAATATTTGCTGCTGTAGGCGGGACTACTATGCAGCTACTAGGCGTCTATCGCAGCTGTGCTTGCAAGGTGAGAATACCGAGAGTGGTGATTTGGTATAATTGCTTCCTGCTAAGATTTTGGACAGTTACCTGTGACATATTGGCCTCGGCTGAGCGATCCAAACGCATACATCGTACTAAGCGACAACACTTCCGCAGATATCGAGGCTGCCAAGCGATGGTGGACGGTCACTGGTAGCACAGCTGTAGGTGTTGTCGGGTTTGTGTGTGCGCTTGCTTGGTGGCATCAACGAAGGTTGCGAAGGGCCTTTCGAATCGAAGCCGACAAGCTAGACAGCGATGACTTGGCGAATGAGTTGACAATGCAACGCCCAATATGATAATCTCAGATACTTCGATTAATGGCCCCCTCATCTACGCAATCTGCTGCCATCTCATAATACTGCTTAGAATTTAGTCAAGTTCTTATTTAAGTTCAGACGCCTTGAATGATATATGAGCCACTTGACGAACAATATACATCGAAACCATAAATGCCTCGCAAAGCCTCTTCGATGATATGCTGTGATGATTGGAAATGTAGGTAAATTTCAACCATAGTCCCAAAACAAGCTCAAGCGCTCCGCCAACTCATACGGTGTCAACCATCGGATAAATAATGTCTGCGCAAAGTCTTAAATGTCCCATTTCTTCAATGATATGTAATGCTTGCCCGAACTCCATAGCAAATATAGCAAAAATCAAACGCGGGTATCGAAACTTTTGCAAGCCATTAACGCCAATTCCGAAAATGCTCTTTTATGGTATTTATGGTATTATGTAGTGAAATCCCAGGGCTTGAAAGCTTCCTTGAATTTCTCGACATCCTCGGTCTCCTCTGCGATGGATTGAACGACGTCTTGCCAGTAAACTCGATCTTCAAGTCCAAGAAGCTTTGCGACAACCTTGCGACCGAATTGAAGGTCAAAGCGTATGCTGCTATCAAAACGCATCACCAATTCCTTGCTTTGGATGCCGGTGTCGCTATCATCGGTCCAAATCCAGACGCGAAAGAAGTCTGATGTCTCATCAACACCGGACTCTAGAGCCGTCTCCTCAAAAGGCGGGTATTGGCGGTTCTCGGCTTCTACCTTGAAACCTGCTTCGACAAGTCCCTTTCGAATGAGATCTGAAGGCATGGGGATGAATTGCCAGTGAACGTGAATACCGGATTGTCGACTAATCTCAAACGTCACTGCGCCCAATTTGAACGCTGATTGTTTTGCAACCATAGCTTGCATAGCTTCTCTAAAACGTGCCATCTCCTTATAAGTCTTGTTGGCGTCTTCACCCATTGCTCGAATTGTGGGTTCATGAGGAAGGGGAATAATAAGTTGATGGCCTGGGAATGAGAGGCCTGACGAGGCGAATGTCTCTGAGCTAGGCAATGGGCCCTTGGCTGTAGTGACATAGGAGTCATCCCCTATAGAGCAGATCATATGCGTGTCTACATCTGTGTTACTCAGACAGAAGAAACATCGATCAGGTCCGGGAGGGGGTGATCGCTCTCTTCGGCGACGAACTCGGCGGCCACCGCCATGGCCATTGGTGGAGTGGTCGTTAGGAGGAGGCGGTCGCTTCCTTGTGTTAACCTTGGGAAGGAATGGGGAAACAGTGCTACCAGGTGGTATGGAAGAAGACACCTCTCCAGGAACTAGATGGAACGCGTACATGGCCTTCGCCTTGGCCGCATTGCCGAAAGGAGCAAGCGAGATGAATCGCGTGATAGGTGTCTGGTCTGAGTCGGGAGTTGGAGGATGGAAGAAAGGCTCGCGTTCATAGAAAAAATCGGCTGGTGAGGTTGAGAAGTGATAACGCGGCTTGAGAGTAGCACATAAATCGGCTATTTCGTCTGTGCTTGCGATCGCGGCTTGTTCCTCAGGTGTCGGAGCCTTGCTAGAGTTCACCCATACTTTAGAAGGCCAGCAGGTCGTAAGCAAGATATCGGCACTGTTCGCGCCGCGTAATATCTTGGCATCATCGGCAGTGTGTAAGGGAAGGTGCTGCTCTTTTGACTGTCCAGCGACAATGGTCTTGTCAAGAACTCCACCCAACGCCACGATTCGGATCCCGTCTGAGGTTTTGGTAACGCTTCGCTTGCCGAGAAAGTGAAGATTTTCGCAGACCTAGGCACGGAATGAAGTTAGTTTTGGTAAAGAGCTTTGTGGCTGGGAAAGAACAGTTGCAAACGTACATCTTCACCCTTCTCGACGCGTTCGACCACTCGCTCAGGCAGTGCAGTCGTGCCTACGGTAAAATAGGTCGAAAGTGGCACTTGGATATCGCCATTGAGGAGCCGCGATACGGTATCATCGTCTTGGTCGGGGCTGAAGAGATTGCCGGTAACAATAGCGAAGGCGAAATTCTGCTTTTGGTGCAAAGTACCGAGCTTCTGGAAAACAGATTCCAACTTGCCGTTGACGCTGCCCAGGACGATGCTTTAGGTATATTAATTAGAAATTGCTCTTTCTGGGATTGATTAACCAGGATAGGTCACTTACATTTTTGCTGCCATGGCGTGACAGCTGGAGCGCGTCCAAGGTAAAAAGATGTAGTTGAGAAGATATTGAAGCTTCAAGCAGTGAAAGGTGAAAAGAGCTTGGCTGCTCGAATGAAGTACGCCAAGACTTCTAGGCTGTTGGACCTGCTAGATTAGGCTTATCGATTGATTTATCAGCTTATCTTAGCGTATTTGGTAAGAAAAAAAGTTGGTGGTCGCAATGCTCTTTCGCGATGCGATTTTGTAGTGGGGCCTGAACATAAGAAATATTTAAACTGCAAAGGAAATATCCCTTTCTGTAGGGAATCCAGCAGTCAAGATGCGCTCTACGCAGTCGGGACGAATTGTGAAGTCCCGAAAGTCAAATGGAGGAACTCCTCACCAGAAGAATCATAGATGGGAGTCGTTTACAACGAAGATCTCCAAGCTTCATTCCCTCGATCCTCTACGAAGAGTACGACGACATGATCTCGAAGTCGAAAACCTCGAAACGACGACGTCCTACTTCCGAAATGGCATGGAGAAATGGGCAGATATTAACATATCCAAGGATTTTACTTCTTTTCGGCGAGATGTGCGACCCTACTGCGATAGTTTGCCTCAGATCCTGCACTTTCAGGACAAGATTATGGAACTATTGGCCAAATACATTTCGGCGCATAACAAGGAGTCTCTAGAGCCTCTGCTCGACCTCCTCACTGCATTGGCACATGATCTAGGCACACGTTTTGAGAAACATTACCCGACTGCATTATCTTTGATCGTTGGAATCGCCAGCCGACCTCAAGATGCCGCAGTTATCGAATGGACCTTTGGCTGCTTGGCTTTCTTGTTCAAGTATCTGTCAAAGCTGTTGGTCCCAGACATTCGACCGACCTTTGACGCCCTAGCGCCACTCCTGGG
The DNA here is from genome assembly GCA_002120305.1 of Hypoxylon sp. CO27-5. NCBI lineage: Eukaryota > Fungi > Ascomycota > Sordariomycetes > Xylariales > Hypoxylaceae > Hypoxylon > Hypoxylon sp. CO27-5. The sequence continues at coordinate 378,085 of KZ112425.1, read as the reverse complement.
TAAAGCTCGGAATCCTCCGCATATTGCTAGGTTCGCTGCCGAAGCATTGAGCTTCCTAGTCAAGAAAGCTGCGACTCCTGCGAACCGGGAGAAGGCCCTTACTCCATTAATTGAGCACGTAAGACTGGATCTTGAGGCTAGCAGAGACAGTCGGCAGTTCGGGTTGTACCATCATGGACTTATGACCATGTTTGCGGAAGCTATCAAAGGCCAGGGACACGGTGTACACACAAGCGGACCCGAGATTGTCAAGTCGCTGATTGCCTCAGTTCCAAATGATGAGTGCATTTCTTCTGATCCTATAACATGGACCGATTTGGTTTGCGGTGTACTCGTTAGTACTGTTCATCATACAACGGCGGAAACGTTTGAGCCTATTCCGAAAACCATTGTCGAAACAGCCTATAAAGATGAACAGTGTGTTACGTACCCACTGCGTAATTGCTTATACATTAGGGTGTTAGGGACGATCTCTGGAGTCCGGAAAGGCAGTCGGATAGTGGATTGGCCATTGATTCTAAATTGCCTATTGGCATCTCTCAAGGCTCTCTCTAAAGTCCCCGATGATGTTGAGAATACCGATTCATCCGTCATCTGGCGACAACTGCTGGTCAATATAGCTATCGTGTGGCAACAAGCCCCGATGGACTCTATTATTCCGTGTATTACGGACTTTATGAATGTTATGACACGGGAACCTTTGATGAAATGGTTTATACCATTTTGTTCTTACTTTTCGGAGCTTGATTCTACGAGATTTCGTAGTCTCTTGCTGAAACCATTTCAAAAGTAAGCTATTCCGTGTCACCCGCTAGACTTGATCATTAACATCGAGTATAGATTTGTCATTACACATTGGTCTGAAGGTTCTAACGAGGATATGCTCTGTGTCTTCCTACCCCGGATGGTAGAATCTCATGCATTACCTTCGGTCGCAGAGGCCGACAGCTTTTCGTTGCCGCAGTCATGGCAAGATCAAATCGTCACCAAGTTTGAACGCCTAGAGGTATCCCCGTTCCCCGAGCAAGGGACGTCAACTGGATATGATAAAGATCCTAAAAAATGGCGCGATAAATGTTTACCCAAATACTCAGCTCTTCTTCGTGTTCTGGAAGCAACAGCAGTTCGGCCTTCGACAAACGGTCCTATTGCGGAACTACTGTTGAGAAAACTCAAGCTTGCACTAAAGCCCTCCCAGTCTTTAGCGAGCGAGGAAGCCTACTTCATTGTCAGTCAGGGATTTTCTGCATATTTACGGATGAGCAAGGCTGCCGGACAGATCGATAGCTCTCTTGAGCCCTTGCTTAAAGCAGCCACTCCTCGGTATCGGCGACTCACTGGCTTCCTAGAAGCTATGATTGCCTACGAGGACCAGCTTAATCCCAAAAGGAGTCCTCAGAGCGAAAGTAGTTCTAACAGCGAGGATGAAGACCCATTTATGAAGAGCCTTATCGATAACCTTTCCAGCCCTTCACATCGACATAGATTGGCTTCTTTACAATTGCTCAGTCGACTTGATACTGCGTCCGACGAGCTGGACTCTCTTGCAACTATGATACAAACCGAGCAAACACCTTTAGAACTGCAGAATGTTCGACTTATTTCTGTTCACATTCGAAAGCTCGCCGCGAATTATCACCAACTTAGCAAGGATTCGTGGCTTCGACGAGCAATCCCCGCCTTTCTCTTTGGTCAGATGACTGTGCGTTTGACTCCTATTTGGGATTCCGTGACAGAAGCGTTGCAGCAGATTAGTGAGGTGAAGACTGGGGAAGAGGTTATATCTGAGATTGCATTTAACTGGCTTGACATACCGTCTAAGCGATGGGACGGTCCGCAAAAGGAGGCTACGACTTCAAATACCGGTGCCACAGATTTCGAATGCTGGAATCTGTCAAATTTCCATAGACGGGCTGAGAAAATAGAGCACGTGCTGAAATGCTCTTCGGACATCATGCTTGAGAATTTCGAGGGAAACCAGAGTCTTGTTGCTCTAACACCTTCCAATGCGAGATCCCAAGCACTCAAAGTCTTCTCAGCTGCACCCAGTATAGCGGAGAAAAGATCTCGTAAATTAGTGCCATACCTGCTATCATGGACAAAAGATGCGGACGAGCAGGAGGAGAACGAGCAGGAAGCATCCGAACAACTCTCTGGGGCATCATGGTCTCTCTTTGATAAGAAAGCCCTCCTTGGGGTATTCGCGCAATTTACTAACCCCAAGGTGTTATATCAAAGTCAACAGGTATACGGTGCTCTTCTTGGATTACTTTCTAATGGCGACGTGGAAATACAAAAATCTGCGCTTAAGGCCATTCTCACATGGAAACAAGAAGGAGTCAAACCTTACCAGGAGAATTTAGAGTATCTTCTTGACGAAGCTAGGTTCAAGAATGAGCTTACGGTGTTATTTCAAGGTGATGAGCAGATTAAACCAGAACATCGCTCTGAATTAATGCCTGTCCTACTCAGACTGCTTTACGGAAGGTCGATTTCTAAGAAAGGCACTGCAAGTGGACGTCATGGTCTTCACGCCACTAGACTTGCTGTTCTTAGACAGCTTACTGTTGAAGACATGGGTCAATTTCTTGACGTCGCTCTTGGTGATCTTCGTGGAATTAGAGTTGTTGAAGATACTCGGCTACGCGAAGATGTCTTCAACCACGAAATATTGACTGTGCGAAAGCAAGTCGGATTTCTCAACATGATGGAGGCCATGATTAACGAGTTGGGCACCGGCGTTCTTTCCTACACCGACAAGATCCTTAATGCGGTGCTCTACTGTCTCGTTCTCTCCTCGCGCAAGCTAAGTCAGAACACCGAGGATGCAGAAGAGAATCTCCTTACGCAGAACTCTCTATTTCGAGTTGTTAGAAGCACATCGTTAAAGTGCGTGATTGCACTTCTCCGGAATGCTCCTGATTTTGATTGGACTCCTTGTAAAGATGTCTTCATAAAAGAGGTCGTAAGTCCGCGTCTAGATAAGCTTCCAACCGAAACAACTCAAGGCATATCTGGCACTCTCCAGTTCCTCGGGACGCTGTCGCAGCTCCCGAAGACCGCTTTGTTTCTCTCTGTCGACGAACGGATCATTGGAAAATTGATGGAATGCCTAAAACTAGAAAAAACTAAAGACGAGGTTAAAATCTTTGCATTGGGCGTTGTGCGCAGTCTGGTGGAGCTTTCTCAGCAGCCGGCCTCACAATCTGAGTTCAACGAACTCATTCAGGAAGAAATACTAGATCCAAATATCAATGTCATCCTAGAGAGTATTGGCATAGTGCTAAAGTCTCGGGGTGATGTTGGGAGGGATCTGCTGATGGCATGCGTTGAGTGTGTGGTAGAGTTGTCACCAATCATTCAAAAGTCGGTTCATGTCACAAATCTTGTTGATATTTCAGTTTCTCTCCTTAATCAACCTTCACGACGTGTCAATCCTAAAGCCAAGGGTCTTATCCTTTCGATGCTTGAAAGGTTCATCAAACTAGCAGGAGCTGATCTTCAAACTGAATTGAAGGATCGGATTTACTCTACGATCTCATCCCTATTTGGATTCTTCAAAGACCGTGTCAACCGACAGGCCTTATCAAGTGTTCTGGCAGTATTAAATCCAGAGGATCCTATATACCTTGAGTTATCTACACTCTGCGCAGATCTCAATTCCAATGATACTCGCCGTGTCGACGAGCCGAATTATGAGAGACGACTAGCAGCCTTCAACGCGATTTCGCGGCCGAGAGATGTACCATTCACATACCGAGACTGGGAGCCGCTGGTGTACAACATGACCTTTTACATCAAACATGATGAAGAGTATGGAATCTTGTCAGCAAATTCCGCAGATGGCCTATGCAAATTCATAGAGGCTGCTGCTGAATCCAAAGGCGAAGAACAGTCTAAATTCTATGACATGCTCTCAAACATCATAATGCCAGCTCTGTATTCCAATGCGCGCGAATCATCGGAGACAGTTAGAAGAGAGGCAGTGAGAGTTTTTGGGTTCTTGGTGTCACGAATGCCGTTCTGGCCTCCTGTCGCTGATCTTGTGGCAATCAATCCTGATGCAGACGAAAACGATCCTGATCCGAGCTTCTTCAGTAATATTCTCAGCCCTGCAACTGCAAGACAAATGCGAGCTCTCCAGCTACTATCTAAAGTCAACCACCACACGCCACTGAATAGCAAAAACTTAACTCACTTCTTTATACCCCTACTCGAGCACTTCATATTCAATAGGGAAGAGGGTAGTGATGATCACGGAGTAGGTGCTCAGGCTGCAACGACGATTGCTGATATAGCCTCTTCCCTTGAATGGCCGCAGTATCGGGCTATACTTCGTAGATATATCAGCTACATCGAATCAAAGCCGGAACTTCAGAAACAATTGATTAGACTTCTTGGAAAGTTTGTGGATACCCTCGCAACGGCTGCTTTGGAAAAGAACCAAGATGCGATGGATGTTGATTCAACGGCTGCCAAGGAGCAACTAGGGAAATGCAGACTGGCTTCCACAATGCCTGCACAGGAGAAATTGAACGAAGATGTTCTGACAAACATCTTACCACCTCTCCTAGAATACATCCACGAGAAAGATGAAACCACGGTCAGTTCTCGTGTTCCTGTCGGCATCATTATTGTGAAGATTCTGCAAGTACTCCCGAGTGAGACACTTGACCAGAAACTTCCAGGAGTTCTTACAGATATTTGTCATATCCTCCGAAGCAAGGCCTGGGACTCCAGAGAGATGGCACGAAGTACTCTCTCAAGTATGACATCGCTTCTAGGACCATCCTACTTCGGATTTGTTCTCAATGAGCTGCGAGGTGCTCTCACAAAGGGGTACCAACTCCATGTGTTATCATACACGATGCATACCATTCTCGTCAATACTATCCCTCAATTCCAGCCTGGAGACCTCGATTATTGTCTCGACAAGATTGTTAGCGTCATTATGGATGACATATTCGGCGTTGTCGGTCAAGAGAAGGATGCGGAAGAATACGTGAGCAAGATGAAGGAGGTGAAAAGTAGCAAGAGTCAAGATTCGATGGAACTAATTGCCCGAACTGCCTCCGTAAACCACCTTGTTGATCTTGTGCGACCTCTTCAGTCACTTCTACTCGAAAAACTTGATCTTCGGATGGTTCGAAAAATCGACGATTTGTTGTCTAGGATAGCATCTGGCTTATTAAGCAATTCTGCGGCTGAGAGCCGCGATACCCTAGTTTTTTGTTACGAGGTTATCCAAGAGGTATATGAAAGCGAGAAGCCTCAAGCAGAGCCAAAATTAAACCCCAAGCTTCGACGGTATCTTATTCAGAAGGGCGCGAACAAAAGCGGCGATCGTAGCACGACTAGCAAGTACACATACAAGCTTGTTCGATTTGCAATCGACGTTCTGCGGTCTGTGCTGAAAAAATACGACAGCATTCGCAATGCCGCTAATATTACCGGGTTTATACCAATTCTCGGCGATGCCCTTGTTGGGGGCGAGGAAGAAGTTAAGATAGCGACTTTCAAGCTTCTAACTATCCTAGTCAAGGTTCCATTCAAGAATGATGATTCTACGAAACTCTACAAGGTAGCCGCAAAAGAGGCCACGAAGTGCATGTCGACTTCTACGTCAACCGCAACGGATCTTGCACAGAGCGCTCTCAAACTTATGTCCGTTATTATTAGAGACCGCCGTGATGTTGTGGTTAAAGATGCCGCCGTCGATATGCTCCTTAACAAAGTTAAAGACGATCTAACAGAGCCTCTCTATCGTCATGTTACGTTCAACTTCCTGAGATGTGTTCTCGATAGGAAAGTTGAGACTGCTACAGTCTACGATATCTTAGACTACGTTGGAACCATCATGATCACCAATGACGACAAAGATACGCGGGATTTGGCCAGAGGTGCCTTCTTCCAGTTTCTTCGTGACTATCCGCAGAAGAAGAATAGGTGGGCTAAGCAGCTGAGCTTCGTGGTGGCAAATCTGAAGTATGAAAGAGAAGGAGGTCGCCTCTCTGTGATGGAGATCCTACATCTGCTATTGACGAAGTCAGCCGACGACTTCGTTCAGGAAATTGCGACGACCTGTTTTATCCCTCTAGTCTTCGTCCTAGTCAACGACGACAGTGAGAGGTGTCGCTTAGCAGCTGGTGAATTACTCAAGGAAATCTTCCGAAAAGCAGATAAGGAGCGAATTTCGAAATTTCTGTCGCTCATGCGATCTTGGACTGAACAGGATGACAATTCTTCGGTATTGCAATTGGCTATCCAAGCGTTTGCGCTCTACTTCGAAGCTAGGGAACCTGCATCGAGAGATCGCAAGGATTTAGAACTCTTACTCGAGACGGCTGCGAATGTCTTAAATAATTATTCGATGTTCGCCAAGGATTCAGAGCTGATCAACACTATTCTTCGCACAGTACCGATCCTTATCGAGAAGCATCCGGCAACAACATTGGCGCATGAGAGGCTGTGGCAATCCATTTCAATTCCTCTCTCACACCCGGATCCCAAGGTTAAGCTCTCAAGCGTACGATTATTGAGAATTTATTTGGCCGATTTCTACGAGAATAATAAGAATGCCAGCAATGGACAGGTCATTCTTGGATCGCACGGTCTTCAATTGCAACCACAGATGGTTGGACAATTAACTCTCTATGCCGTTGGCGTACTTAGCCCGGCAACTGTACGGAGGTGGAAAAAGAGAATGCAAAAGAGAGGCAGTGCCGCAACGTTCAATATGGACAACGATGGCGCATTCTTTAATGAGAATGCAGTAGAACTGGATGAGACCTTGGCCGCTGAAGTTGGTCGAGTCATACTAATGTTGAGCAAGTTTCTCGATATTGGTTCATCGGAAGCTGAATCTGGTGATAGTGACGCGGAAGGCTCCGAAGACGAGGAGGAAGAGGAATGGGGCGGCCTAGATGCTGAAGAGGACGAACATAAGATCACTCTCCATACATTATTCGTCTGGCTCTCTCAAATCCTCGTCGAGGAGACTCCGCCCAAAGCCAGCGCTCTTGTACCTAAGGTTGCGGCGCTGGACATCCTATCCATCCTCGCTTCATCGCAACCCGAAACATCTCTGCGACCATCTCTAAACATACTTCTCACGCCGCTACACCATCTCACTGACCCCTTGATACCAACGCCGTACTCCATCGAAGAGCTCTTCAAGACGCGATACGAGGGACTAAAAACAAAAGCGGGAGAGACTATGGACATGCTGCAAAGGAAATTCGGCACCACCGAGTATACGAAAGAACTACTCGCCGTGAGCGAGCGTGCCAGAAACCGCCGCGAGAGCAGATCGAGAAAGAGGAAGATCGAGGCTGTTACTCAGCCCGAGAGGTTCGGCAAGTGGAAGAGGGGCCGCCTTGAGAAGAAGGTCAAGAGGAAGAAAGAGAAGGGGTTGCAGAATCGGAATCGGAGGAGGGAGCATTGAAGAGATTTTGAAAGTTACACTCCACGCCGACTTAATAGCGTTAGGTAGATATTTAGATGGTATGAAGTAATGGAAATAGAATGGGAAACAAATGACTTTCTTGGCAGCCTACATGTGATGCTGGAGTATGAGCTGAAAATTTAGTGCGTCCATTTTCTATTGAGCGATACTTTTCACATTCTCTTTACTAACGGTCGTTCGAGTACCGTCGGTATTAAGGAATAAAAAATAGGCCAAAAAGTATAAAAAACGTACAACACTGGGAATTCGCTGGTCGTCACCGACCCAACTACTAATCCAGCAATATCCGGCTTATCTATGGGAGAGCGGACGGGATCCCGAGTTTTCCAGATTTTATGGTCGTACGTGAAATAGTGTGATGTTGATGTGGTATATGTACCACTCAACTTGCGGTGAAGGAGAATGTCGACAGATCTGGAATTAGCCCTCAACCTAAACACCTGATGTTGGTAGACCGACAATTCGCAGAAACTTAGTTTGTAATCATGTTATCTTAAAATGGGTATCGTAAGAAAACTATATGGCACAATGAATGAATGACATGTACAAGACTCAGGTCATCTTGCGTATGCCCAAGTCAACGAATTTTCCTTCTTACAAGTAGCCTCATTCCCATGGTTTGCACCCTCGTCGAACGCCGCTTGAAAAGGAAAAAAAAAGTGATCTGTTATTGCAGTTAAGCTACACCTTGGTCCAAGCGCATTAAAACATTGCGAATAGTAGTGTATTATTTCCTTCTGAGTGTATAGCAGTGTTCCATTCAGCTATCTTACTATTCCGAAAGCGCCACCATCTGTTCGAAAGAGTGGAGTGCGGTTCCGGGAGGCTTCTCATATTGGTAGGGTAGGCTTTGCGACTCTCACTATAAGCTAAGTATGGTGAGTCTATTTTGTATGGGTTTGCCCGTAGCTGGTTTCCCCCTTGCGGCTGCTAGTATTATTCCAGGAGAGCTGGGACTTGGCGCAAACATACAATAGCCGTCAGCTCGTAGTATCGGAACTGTGGGCTAGACATCGCGGTACCTAGCAATACTAATTTAACACGCGGCGAAATTTGGGTATTTTCATCACTTTGCCTCTGCGATCCTCGCGCCATATTTTGCGGAAAATATTTTCCCTCGTCTTGTGATACCGAACGCCGCGAAATCGTCCATCGGTGTTTTCACGACGCCATGGTATTATTTCATTATTGGCAGCGTTGCCGCTGCCTTCCGGGATCGTGGAAACATTGCCAGGCGGGACAATTTTTCCGGATTCCCCTCTCGCATCTTCCGGCAAAAGGTTAGGCTCTGAATTGATTTCGTTATTGATGTCGCGCCTCGTATCCGCCCTCTTCTCCATCTCTTCCGTCATTACCTTCTCCACCTGGATTAGCAAGTCTTGGTGTTTAGATAGGGCCCCGTGTGGCGCATCGAACGAGTAAGGGTGGTGATGATTAGGATTCTCAAGTGACTCATTATCGGAATTAGTCTCATTTTTTGACTCTGTTGATGTGGAAAATTGGCGTCGTGTCGACGGGACATGGTTCGTGTGTTGAGCGCTACTTATTGATGGACGAGCGCCCGCATTCCCCAAAGGCGGGGAAGTCGTTTCTGTTAAGTCTACATAATGCGACGAGGGATCCCGTGCCTCTCGCGCTATCGTGGCTTCTTGCTCCTCGGACAAGGCGTCCAGCTCATTTCGCACCGCGGCGGGATCCGCACTGCTGTTAGACGCGCCTGCGCCTCGCTCGGTTACAGTGCCGTCTTCCCAAAACTCGATATCACCGGTTTCGCCAAGGGTTCCTCGTTTCACCAGCTGTCCCTTCTCTCGCATGAGATCTTCCACGGTGATACTGCGATCCCCGAATATGTTCAAGTGGTCGCTTATAATGTGACGGTTTCGGCATGACGGACATGTGATAAGTACGGAGCCCTTGTGATATCCCTGTTTCGATACGGTATGAGTAGAGCGCCCGCTGCAGGGCACGCAGGTAAAAGTCAGCTCATAATGAGGCTCGAGACGCTTTCGAGGCTTCCCTTTGGATGATGGGGGTACTGGCTCCGAGGATGTTTGACTAGGAGGTCTGGGTATGGAGTGAGCAAGTCGATAGAGAGCTGGTTGTGAAGTCCGGGGAAGACGAGGATAGAGACGGAGAGAGGAAGGAGGTATTGCTCTTGAGGAACGGAGAGTTGGATTAAACAAGAGACTAGTAATTAATCTCGATGACATATTCAGCATACAAAGAGGATGAAAATAAATTCAAGTCCCCGTCGAATATATGGCCAATTGCAAGGTCAAATTCGTAGCTACGTAGTGAAGGTGGAAAAGGTTTTTGCGACAATCTGTAAATGGCGCCCCGCAGAATACGGAAAATCCACGGAACCTTGGAAGCTCCAGGCTTTATCTAGATCAAGTCTTGCCGAGGTCCCGATAAACGGGATCCGGATTAACCACGCCCGTGAATTTGGAGGGGCACATCAGGCTCCCCACGTCTTTTAGCGCGTCGAGCCAAGCAAATCGGCCAACTTTAATTCTTTTCAGGGCAAGACAAGCTCTACAGTATGCATCTTATGACGCCGAACAGCAAGTGCACCCAGCGAACAACCTCAATAAATCATTGCAACGCGCTGTAACTATAACAACAACAATAATTCTTTCCCTTTCTATTTATTATTGCTTGTTTTCTTTCACGCCCTTCGCCTTTTTTTTTTATTCAGGATGCCTTATTAAGTCGTCGTACTTTGTCCTATTTCTTCTGTCTAGAGTTCAACATGTGCTCCGAGCCTGATGCCTCATAATTAGTTCGATCGCTGAACTTGGACGCCCCCCAATACTCTGGCATTTGATCGATTATACCCCTTCTTCATTATCTCGCCAGTACCAATACGACTGCCCCAAACGACAACAAAACCAGCAACCTCAATATTATGCAAAGATGATTAGTGGACGGGGAGGTTCAACGATGCGAGGCGGTCGCATTCGGCCTCCTCGAAGGGTACGTCGCATCTCCCCAGCCTACATCCCAGTTGTTCCAGGCCTTCTTCTTTCTATACAGTTCTGAGTCTGTCTTCAAGTCTCTAGCCATCTGGATGAGTCGTGGTTCTTCATGATCCGCGTAACCCCTCCACCGGTTTGTGCTGTTCCTTGAGTCTCATGCGAAATGTCTTCTTCTCATCCCGTCGGCGTTTGAGTTCTCTCTTTCTCTTGCCTGATAATATACCATTTCTATGCCACCCCGTCATATTTATATGTAGTGATGCTTGACTGACATCTGTACGTTGTTAGGCCATGGCCCCTCCTGGCGGTGTCGACGAATTTGAACAATGCTGGGAGAAGCTTCGCGAAGCCCTACGAGACATACATACTCGAAATGCGGGTAATCTTTCCTTCGAACAATTGTACCGATATTCATATAAGATCGTGCTTAAGAAAGCCGGTGAAAAACTTTATGATCGTATCAAGCAGTTTGAAGAGAAATGGTTTGCCGACGAAGTCATACCTCCCATCCGCGCTCTCATCACCACGAACCTCGTTAGCGTCACACTCGAAGAAGTCCCTGGTACAAGTGTGGTTGAGCGTCGTTCTATGGGTGAGAAGTTCTTGAAGGGTGTCCGGACCTCGTGGGAGAACCACAACATGTCAATGAATATGATCGCCGATATATTGATGTATCTCGAGCGTGGTTATTCGCAAGATCATAGTAGGCCGCCGATCTATGCGGCCACAATCGGATTGTTCCGCGACCACATCCTAAGAACGAGTCTTAAAGGGAATGGGTTCGAATCCGACTATCTAGTGTTTGATATTCTCAATGCCACCATCATCGATCAGGTTAATATGGAGAGAGAAGGAGATGTCATCGACAAGGCGCTGCTGCGCAGCTGTACTTCTATGCTGGAGGATATCTTTGAGACCGACGAAGAGGTTGAGCACGAGCGACTATATCTCACTACCTTCGAACCTATCTACCTAGACAACGCCCGGCTATTCTACAGGGCCGAGTGCGAAAAGTTGATTCGTGAAGGTGACACACGAGCATGGCTTAGATATACGCAGAGACGACTTGCCGAGGAGGCCGAACGGTGTCAGACAACGGTCTCCCTTCTAACACTACATAAGATCACCCAAGTGATTGAGGAAGAGCTCATCATCAAGCACATGGAAGAATTTTTCAGCATCGAGAGTAGCGGCATAAAGGCCATGATTGATAACGATCGGACCGAAGATCTTAGCATTCTTTATCAGCTCGTTTCACGTGTTGACCCTAAGAAGGCCGCATTACGTAAGGCTCTCTCCGAGCGTGTCTTTGAACTAGGAAGAGAAATAGAGCAAGTTCTCAAGAACACGGACTTCAGCATAGCGCAGCAGGTCGATACAGGAGAAGCTACCGAAGGAGCAGATAAATCAAAGCCTAAGACCTTGAATGCTGCGGCTCAGCAAACAGCTGCAGCCATCAAGTGGGTTGATGATGTACTTAATCTGAAAGATAAGTTCGATCGGCTTTGGTCAACCTGCTTGGGGGAAGATCTTATCCTACAGACCGCATTAACCAAGAGCTTCGCCGACTTCATCAACTTGTTTGATCGTAGCTCGGAGTATGTATCACTCTTTATCGATGACAACCTCAAGCGCGGTATTAAAGGTAAGACAGAGGCCGAGGTTGATGTCGTGCTTGACAAAGCAATAACCCTCCTCCGATTCCTTAGCGAGAAGGATAAGTTTGAGCAGTACTATCAGAAGCATCTGGCTCGTCGTCTATTGCACGCCAAATCCGAGAGCCAGGAAGTCGAACAAGAGATGATATCGCGCATGAAACGAGAGTTAGGTAATAACTTCACACAGAAGTTTGAGGGCATGTTTAGAGATATGCGCACTTCCAAGGAGACAACCGAACAGTACAGAGACCACATCCGAGGTCTTGGCGAGGTGGATGAGAAACGGATCGATCTCAACATCAGTGTCCTTGCCGGCAACAACTGGCCCAAGGAAGTCATGGGCCGCACAGGTCTTTCAGATGGAGCAAAGGCCAAGACCATCATTTACCCACGTGAGATCCAGGGACTTCAAGATAGTTTCTTCAAGTTCTATAGCATTAATCGCAACGGTCGCGTACTCACTTGGCTTGGAGGAGCCGGAAATGCCGATATCAAATGCGTATTTCCTAAGATCCCAGGCAAGACCTCAGGGCCTCTCAGCAGAGAGCGTCGCTACGAGATAAATGTGTCGACCTACGGCATGATTGTTCTCATGCTGTTTAATGATACTGCTGAAGATGAGTGGCTATCATTTGAAGATATTGAGGAAAGGACGAACATTCCTCAACAAGATCTCGTCAATGTATTAACATCACTCTCCGTGATAAAAACATCCCGCGTTCTCTTGAGAGAACCACAGACGAAGGCGGCCGCCAAGCCTGGAGACAGATTCACGTTTAATCGCGAATTCGTTAGCAAGGCTATCAAGATTAAAGTGCCTTCAATTAATGCTACCAACAAGGTCGAAAACGACGAAGAACGCCAAGAAACCGACAAGAAGAATGAAGAAACCAGGATGTATGTTACAGATGCCGCTATTGTCCGCATCATGAAGTAAGTTTTGACGTGAATATCTGCCTAGACTAGGACAACATAGCTAACATAACATAACAGACAACGCAAGGAACTAGGACATTCTCAGCTTATCACGGAGACTATCCAAGTCTTGTCGAGTCGGTTTAAGCCCGACATCTCACTTATTAAGCGTCGAATTGAGGCTTTAATAGGTCGTGATTACCTTGAACGGTCGGAGTTGGAAGATGGCTCTCCGGCCTACCAATATGTGGCCTAATTGCCTCTCTCCCTCGGAATATTTGTCATACGAGACTAGCACCATCTTGCCTTTAGGTAAGATATATTTACCGACCAAGAGGCATGGGAGAAAGGAGTACATATGGTAGCATTCGCCAATTTTAGCACCTTGGTAATGGGGGGTCCGTCTACCTTGCTTCGGTCTGGAGTATCGAGAAAGAGTATGAGCCCCTCTATTATAGGGACAACGAGTTGTGTTCCTACGAATCGCATTCCTTCTTGATTGCATAGCACTGGCGAAAGGTGCGATTCGATATGTGATCCACTAGCATTTGGCTGATCAGTGGTTCTTCAATGCTGTAAATACCCTCCTTGAGGCTGTGATAGTAAACATCTGATGGATGTTTAATAAATAAATTAACTATGAATAAATTGTCTGCTTTATTTAAAGCTTAGCTCTATCTTGCGCATTCCCATGTCCCCAATTGAAACTATCTAGACCTTTGAATTCAACTCTACATCAATCCTTAGTATTGCACCCTAATCTTACAGTAGAGAGTGTCTAACGACTAATGGTACTACTATGAGATAATCCTATGATTGATCTTAGCAAGTTCTAGATTATTGCCTGCAGAAAAACACCCCGAATTAGTACAGTTTATAAATCCTTCGAATGCTATCCTCAATTCCGGCTCGAACTTCATTGTTAAGAACCACTATTCTCTTTCTTTGTCTAAGCTTGCCTGAAACAATTTCTTGATCCTTTGTTCATGGAGACTTAGAAACAATAGACATTGTTGTTAACTCAGTTCATAGTCCCGTCCAATGGCTTGATCGGTGATAAAGCCTGTATCAAAGCTATATCTAAACAGGTTGCTTGTCACATCGTTCATGCTGAACAACATCCTTCATATCCATCACTAGCGAGGAACAGTCCATTATTTATAAAAATGTCTGGCCGTATGCTATCTGGGCCCCTGTTTTCGCTACCCCCTTTTAGATAAATGAGCCGAATGCGTCGCGCTTGAGTTGTCGACTTAACTTTTCGGAGTGTGCTTCTAAAATATTGTGCCTAGTTGAGTTCTACTTTTTGTGTCTGTTTTTGTGATATTCTAATCGTGAGCACAGTATTTTAGATGAGCATAAAGCGTAACAGCGCAACCTGGTTCGAGGCTATGGGAGGCCTTTCAGACTACCTAGATGACGATAACAACAATGACGTTCCACTAAGTGTTACTAAAGCTAATAGCCTAGCTGTCGATGGCAACGCAGACCACAGCAATCCTGAGGCCAATGTTCATGCTGACTCTCAATCACCGGAACATCGCCAACACTCACTCGACAATGTCGCTGCTGATGTTGCGACTGCTATTGGTACAAGTCCAGCAGTGTCCCCAACTTTATTGCGCAAGTATTCCAAACAGGCCGACGAGTTGCAGGCTCGTATGCTTCGTCGGGCTCTCGCCTACGAGTCTGTGACTGATACTGCCCACGACCCTGTTGGACTAGCATCACATGAGGAGGATCTTGATCAACAATCACAACATCCACTTTTATTGCGTCCAGGCTCAACTCCCCCCGTTTTGTTTACGGCTGCGGGTGAGAGTCATGATGCTATCGCCTCGAGCAGACGAAATAGTCCTAACGACTGGAAGCCGCAGAAGCTAGTTTATGTACGGCCCAACTCTGACTGGGATACGAAGAGCGATTCTGGTTACGATAATGTGCCATATGTAAGGCCCCTTTCGAGGTATGAGGCATACCGTCCTCCACGGCCACCAGTACAGCCAACACCACCACTGCCCTTGCAGCAACAGCCGCAAATTCTTCAATCCGAGAGCCTGGGAAGAAAGTCCAAGCCGTCGCCACTAAATCCCTATGAGGCTCCAATACGCGATGTCAGCAAACAGAATAATATCCTTGGTGGCTACAGAGATGTCACTTCCTCCCACGCGCCCCGGAGCGCGGACCCAATCTCACGAAGTGGCGTCCAGTCTTCGCACACCATCGAACGGTACCATCCTGATTACTTCAATAGTCGCCACTCCGCGCAGCCCGCCTTCGAGCCCTACAGGCCCTTAATCATCCCTGCTGAACCAGCCGAAGCACCCGCTTCCCCAGTCTCCACGGAAATGGGTCGAGGCCGGCAATTGCCAGCGTCTTCACCATCCTCCCCTTTCACTCGACCACGTTCCCCCCCAGCCACACCCTCGCCTAGATCCGACCGCTCGGTAAGCCCTTCGCGTGGAGCATGGATAGCAGACCGCCCAACACAGCCTCGTCCGTCCTTCCTAGAGCGGGCGAAACGGCGCATGAATCGAAGCCTTCAATCGAATCTACAAAGAGCCGGCGTGCGACCGAAGTCCAGCTTCGAGGTTCGCAGGGTCCAGAAGTCTCCTGTTGCGGATATGTTCGTGCCGAAGGAGTGGCCGAATGGGGAAGATGGGGCGTTGGCGGAGTTGGAATCGATGGATACTGACAGCCGAGGGTCGCAGAGTTGGTCTGTGGATAGCTCGGGGTTGGAGGAGAGGATGAGGCGGCATCGGTTGCGCAAGCAGCAGCAGCAGCAACAGCAACAACAACAACAACAAGAGGGGAAGCATCTGCCTGAGTTACTACACGAGATGGCTGGGTCTATAGATACTTCGGTGAGACGATGGTCCTTCGACCGCTCGCGCACCGACTCGCTGTTCCTAGAAGGAAGAGACAGCAGCCTTGATAACCCTGGTTCGAATACCTTCTTCGCATCCGAGTGGTCGCAACAGCAGGTTATCTTCCAGGCACAAGAGATGGTAGCTTCCCTCCCCGCATCATCACCTTTCCACCAAGGACCATTCGGAGCGAACCAGCCCCGAGCCGGGAACAACGACGCCCAGCAAATCACCACTCCTCCCGGTCCAGATCCCGCATCACTTAAGCAGGGAACTGCTGAGCCAGGACCGTATTTAATACCGCTACCAGATGACCGCAAAGGCCTTCCCAGCCAGTTTAGGGATGATCTTATCCAGGCTTTATATCTAGCCTCGAACGAAGCTCTGACAGAGTCGCCTGAGGCGATTGAGCCTCTTGAGCGTCTACACCGCGAGTTGACGCGGAAAAGGGGGACTATGCATTTGCGCTAAGATAAAAATAAAAATAATAATAATAATAATAATAATAGGGGGTGAGGTGGAGATGAGAGTAATTTTTCTTGGATTATGGGTGTGGTTTATCTACCTCCTACCTAATTAATCATATTCGTAAGGTAGCTAGATAAACTACATATTTATCGAATAGAATTCTTTTGGTTTATTGTTGAATTTCTGGTTTCCTCTGCTGCACTGTTGGCTCTTGTTTGCATATTTTGTATCGTAAGAAAGGATGTATTTAAGCGTGTATTCAGGTATATGGGCATGTGAGGAGGTATTGGTAGGTACCTTGTAGGTACAGTTATATTTATGTTAATTTTTGGGGTATATACAGACTTCTCGTTATGTGACTTGCCTTAGCAACCTATGTCTCTGCAGATTAGGGTTTACAACGAAACACAGCCGTTGGCGCTGTCCTCGAGGAAAATACCTCCGTAGATCTGGCCTTCTGAGATACCCTTCTCTTGATAGCCGGAATTCACGACGTCTGAGGTACCTGTCGGTTTCTTCAGAATGCCAATCTGGTACTGACCACCGCCACTGTTGTCGTTTTGCAGCGCGCTGGTGACGGCCTTGAGGGGTTCGTCATCCTTGGAGTAGTATACTTGAAGGGTGCTTTCAAAATGTCAGTCTCGCCATAGCGGGATATTTTACTTAAATGTTTTAAGGATATTAAAACCGGAGTTTCAGGGGTTCATCTCACTTCTTCACAAAATCAAGGGTGATGGCGAAGTTCTGCCAGGCGGTGGCGTCGATAGGCGTCGACCACACTTGGGTGTTCTGTCGGTTTAGGACCTTGAACGAGTTCTTGTCGCTGCCGGACTTGCCGATGATGGTGCCGGCCTCGAAGTTGAACTGGTTGGCGCTGTAGTCGGAGGTCTCGTGCCAGACGTTCTGGATCCATGTTGCTTAGTCAGCAAATTTGATATTATTGTCTTCTCCTGTCTTCCTCCCCCTAACCCGTCTCTAGAGCATCATTCATACCAAGTACTCGTGCGTAAGGTTCAGAGTCCTTTCGGGATCTTGCTTGACACTGAAATGCAAGGTTCTGACGCCCGTGGTACCGGGGCCGTTTTCGTTCGTGTCACCCTGGATCTGCAGACCCGCGCGTCGGAAGCCATTTTGCGTCTGGAAGATGGACTTGTCGTTGATGGTAACCTCTACAGACTTCGTTGAGACATTATCGAAGCGCGAGCTCCCGGCGTCAGGGAATAGCAGGATCTGCGAGAACTTCTCGCTGCCGCGGATGTAATCCGGGTTGAACGGGCTCGTCGCGTACGAATCGAAATCCGTCGGCGTCTTGTCCACGGGCACGAATCCACTGAGAACTACGGGGCAATTGATATCCCCTGTACCGCGCTTCGTCGGATGCGCGGAAGCCGATGAGGCAAGTAGCAGGCCGGTGAGAAGGGCTGAGGATATCATCTTCGTGATAGGTCGCGCCGAGGTCGTTGGTATCTAAGTTTAGAGCACATTGGAGAGCGGGAATCGCGGTTCTTATGTTCGTGAACTCGTAATTAACTTTAGTCCCCATGTCGACAGGATGTAACCCGACGGCCCGGGCGCCCAAGGCTTAGCGCCCAGACAGCGCGGTGGATAGGGAAGATCTCCCCCAAAATGGAGAACGATGTTCCGAGCAATCTATAACAAACCGGGGAATTTCTGGAGGATAATGTGGAGGAGCCCACTGGATGCCGTTCGGAACGATCTCTGGACCTTACCAAACAATACTAAGTTACCTAATTCGGTAAACTTGGCCCTGGCTAAAACGAGCCCCTGTAATTGGCGCAGAGAGTATATTATCTACGAATCACGCCAGTCTTGATGCTCTATACGGAATAATTTGCGTGTCCGTATGGATGACCATCGAGTTAGGCATAAGAAGGGTAATTACACTGTGATCACAATTAACAGATTGGTATACGGATGAAATTGTATTGGAGGCTGAGCTTCTTAACCCTAACCCTAACCCTGAGCTGACTCAAACAACACTATGTCTCCAAACCACTGAAGTTTCGCCTCATTAACAATCTGAAAAGCTACAAGCTTCAAATCATACCGCTTAGTGCGTGTCCTTTGTAATTTTGTAGCCCACCCAGACCAATAGAGCGGCCCAGCAATTCCTCAGATGGGCCTTGCAAGTCTTCGCCGGCTGTTCCGCATTCGTCTCTGTTGCAGTGGTTCCATAGTTTGGATGAGCTTCCTGTGAATCTGCGTCGTGTCCTAACAATGGCTCTGCGCCCGTGGATCCATGCGAAAACACCTGGCTGACGGGTCGGGGAGGTGTTGAAGTGTTGTGGGGAGAAGGAGTGGCAGAAACATCGATATTTGCCTCGGCTTCATGCCTGTCCTCTCGGCTCGATTCGGTCGCTGGGGACTGTTCATCTTGCACGTGTCTCAATATGGATGAAACATGGCCTAGGACGCTCGAAACTGAATGCTCGTGTTCGCTTTTGCGTTCCGCGTGGTATTTGCTCGAGCTGGATGAGCTGCTGCTGCTGCTGGAGGACTTCGAACTCGGCATTGTCTCTTATTTCAGATTGAAACTCTCCTTGTAGATGTTTTTGATGATGCGTTGTTTGTTGAAGGTTGGTCGATGAGAATTGGTTGCCAGCTTTGGAAGAGAATGCAGGTTGACAAGCTTATTGTTTTGTAGAGAGCAAAGGCTGTCCGTACAAAAGCTGATTCACGATATCATCGCAACACTGACTCATATTGTGCTTATGCCACACTGTGAACCTACGTGACAAGTTGGGCTATGTTGACTGTTCCTTCTGAATCAGGAATGACTACAAAACCCTGTTGAGTGATGCTTGACTCCGATATTTTTCGTGTTGCAAGGACGACTAGCCTACGAGATTGTCCTACGTTTATCATAACGCAACATCCCATAAGGATAGATCATGGGACTTCTTAAGTCTGGGCGGTTTTTGGTTGATTGGTAAATTATGGAACTTGCAACGTAAATGTTATGTTGTGTAGAATGAATATATTCACAAACCCGACATCCTTACAAAAACGATAAAATTTTGACTCATCTTTGTCACCATAACATGAATCGATACACTTTGTCTGGTAATACTGAATTCTATCTAAACCTGCGTCATAGTTAGCATTGACCAAACATGAATCCATTACAAGCTTAGTGGAGCTGGGGCGGTATATTTATTTTATAGTATGCCGGGACATGTTGCACGTAGAAAGACGGCAAGTAGAAACTTGACGTTGTTAGGATATCACATAGGTTACTCTTATGGACGAGAAGAATTTTATTACCACGTCGACTAATGATTTCCTTTACAGACTAGAAACTTCTGCCATATGGCTCTCAGTCCAGCTTAAGCTAAGAAAGGCATCCATGTACATGACGGAGGGAGGTGACGGTAAAAAGCTTAGAGGAAAAACATGGCACCTAAGAAGTTCTCTTCAAGGAGCTCCAGAGTATCCTGCTACACTCTGCAACCCGAAGTATTCACATCAACATCCAGTTCAGACCAAATGTCTATTGTAATATCGTGTGAATACTAAAGTTTTCGACCATCTTTCTCACGAACCATTTACTTCCGATGATCTTCTTCCAGTGTATGTACCCATCCTTGCTATTCATATGTACTTCACGAAGCTTGGCGCGTTCCTTGTTCTTCATCAAGCCTCCCACCTGGTCGTGCGCATATCCACTTTCCAGGTTACCACGCAGATGAGTAATCTCGACGTGAAGGAATTCCAACGAGCTCGGTAGTTCAGTATCGAAGTTCATAAGAGGTCTTCCATCATGTGTTTTCATCGGGTCGTTTGGATCCCTCTGTGAGTGAACACGCTCACCCACTAGGTGTACCAGGGAAACACGGAGCTTTTTCAGATTCTTAAGCTCTAGATGATATACAGAAGGCGATAGAATAGCCACCACTCCCAGTTTCTAGCCAGTTCAAGCTGCGCTAGATGAATCCTCTGCTCTTCCGGGTCATCAAAGTATCTCTGGGGTTTCAATTTTCCATCTTCTTCCGGTTTGACGAAATAGGGTCCGTCTACCTCACATTGCGTGTAGCCGTCTGGGAGCGTTCCGTGATACAAGAACTCCCTGACATGCTTCGCCAAACAGGTAGAGGGCACAGAAATAGAGCAGTGTCCATATCCCTGCACCTCGACGATCTTGGAGCCCTCAAAGGCAGTGTTTGCGGAGCGTGCAGACTGCAGAGGACAGACCGGATCATAGGTCGTGGAGAGGATGAGAAGAGGGTGCGCCGTCTCAACGCCTACGCGTGGGACGTAGTTGTGAGTCCGCGGGATGAGCCACTGCTGTTTAATGTAGTAGCCCCCGTATTCTGCTGGAGCAAAAAGGGATTCGTTCTCATATGGGATTAGCATGTCGAGGAGAGATTCCCGGTCCTGCGACCAGTGCGAAGCGCCCGAGGCGCCGTCGTTGTAGGTGACGAACTCGGTTGAGTCGCCTTCCAGATTCCAAGGGCCGCCCAATTCATACGAGAGAAGGGCCTCTGTCGCATTGCCCTCGAGCATTTTCGCTAGCCGGTCGGCTAGTAGGTACCAATTGGCGGGTTTGTAGAGGGTGGGAAAAACGGCCTTGTACCAGATTGTCTCGTAGTCAAGCGTGCCATACACAGTGTTATTCACATAGACGCTAAGTGGATCATGCTTGAGCTTCTCAACGAACGAGAACAACTTCGCTTTCAGGGAATCTTTCGAAGCTGCCAGCGATGAAAGCGCGCAGATCTCACCGGCCTTGAAGCACTCTTCCAAGAAGCCTTCCCACACATTTTCGGTGTCTATAAAGGTCTCACTGTCCAGCAACCCCTCATACCATATAAATTGATTCGCAACTCCATCAATGATGACACGTTCTGAGCGCTCTGGGAATAAAGTTGCGTACGTCTGCCCTAGAATCGTACCGTAACTGAATCCCCAGTAGACCAGGCCACGTTGTCCCACCGCGTCGAGAATACTGTTCATGTCAGCAGCTGTTTGCGGTGTGTTAATGTACGGCGCATAATCGCCCATTGTATCAGCACACGCTCTGACAAAGTTGTGGGACCATGCATATGCCTCGACACTGTCCTCGACGACCCTGTTGTTGCGCACGCTTGATCGCTGGCGGCGCGTCTCAGGGTCGGGGTAGCATGTGGCTTGTGGCTGTGAGCTGTTGATGCCTCTAGGGTCAAACGACAGCAGGTGGAAGCCTTCGCCTACAATGTCGCGCAACTGCTTACCGCGGCGGTATATAAACTCAATTCCGCTAGCTCCAGGCCCGCCGGGGTTGAGGAACAAGTTCTGTGTCGCATTGTGGCCGCGCATGCGAATGAGTGGGATGCTAAAAGTCTTGTTGCGAGAGTTAACAGCGTCGAATTGATCCAGCGGAACGTCAATGCTACTACATTCGAGCGGACGTCCTCCGAGCTCGTCGCATTGTTCCCATGTGATACGTTCGCCGGGATAGGCGAGACGCCTTGGATGACTCTCATGATGAGAACATCGCGAATGAAAGGATGACTTTGCTATCTTGAAGAACAAGACAGCTATGAAGACCTCCAAAGCAACGTATTTCCAGAACGCGGGGTTGCGGCGCCGCTGGGACCGCGAGAAGCCTCCCACCTCGATAAATTCCTTATCCCGTCCCATCGTGACATTCACTGATATAGATGGAATGTCAACTGAGAGTTTGGAAACAAGGAGGGGAAGGTGGTTAGTACAAGCCTAGATATGAGGAAATAGATTGGTGGCATCCTCGTCAGAATGGCTCTATGTTGCGCTGCAGTCAGCACGCCAGATACAACCAACGTAGGTCAAATCCTTGTTGTAATGGGGTCACTCACGACGATTAAGGTCTAGATTAATGCGTACCAGTCCCTATACCCCGATAGTTTTTGTATCAGGTAGACCTTCATTTCCGAAAAGGTTGGATTACCGCGGACCGATTTCAACAATCCGGATCACCTCAATGGATTAGTAAGCAATGAAAGAATCACAACTGCGAATTTTGATTTCAACCACGCGATGCCTTCCTTTTACAAGAAATGATTCAATAAGACTTCATTCTTTCTTTGCCTAGATTTATATTTACCTTAACATGAATTTTTCCGCCTTTAATATTATATGTACGTAGTGCTATCTATGAGGTTATCTCCTTATGCAGCCCTTCAACCACCGTAAACCTCCACGATCGGGAGAGACTTACTAGCCATGGGATCGACCTGATGCGACGACCTAAGATGGTTGAGACTGTTGGGTGATGTGGAGAGATGGCTCACACTTGAGACTATTCACTATGGAATATAATGAGTTCGCACAGTTTAACCGAAGTCGATGCATCATATTAGAAAGTCAGAAGCTCGTCAGTAGAGAGATATGCGATTATGTAATGAAACTTCCTTACGTAAAGAAGTGAATTATGTAAAGATCTCTATTATGTAAACTATTATGTAAACTATTATGTAATAGATGTCCATTATGTATTATGTAAGAAACGTAGCATTACTAAGCAATCTTGTGACGGTAAGCTGCCATACAGAAATGACGGTGGTCGAAATCATAAGGTCCTTTGGGAAAGAGAATAAGATTCATTGACCGTGGCTATCCTAGAAAGAATTGAACGTCATATTTCATGGCAGTGTCTTTACACACGAAGATGTAATTATGCTAGAGGATCATTCTTAGAAACGCAATATTATTTGTCGCTTACCTAATTCAAGAAATGTTCTAGTAGCAGAACCGTCAATGAACACACAACCCTATCATCATGGCCAGCTAAAGTGCAGCGGATAGATCTGGAAATTCGTAGTTCAACTCATAGGTAGAAGAGCTGTAAGGGATATAAGGATTAATATGTAGAATTACACCTGATTGAGCACGATCGCATGTTGACCACCATAGAGTCTAAGCCTACAATAATGGTGGCTTAGAGATGCTATGAGACATTTAACATGTTGAGCCTAGACACTAGTCAGGCGATCAAGTCACTATTATACAACAAAATCTGTAGACCGAGCCCACAATAAGAAATACGGCTAATACGATGGCCATTTTAGGCAAGCTGAGAGGTAGCATTGACGAATCAGCTGTTAGTGATTTATTATCGTCTCCTCGCATGACCTTTCCACTTGCCAATGCCCAGCCTAGGCTGATTTTTTCAGAAATCAAAGGTCTGAGTAGTATGAGAAATTGAAATATAATAAATGAAGACATCACTTGAATATCAATACTTCACAGTAGTTGTCATCAATTCTTCACAACTGCTTTCGATAGCGTAAAAATTCTTGGACAAAGACGCAAAGGGGCTTTGAGACAATTAACATACCTATCCATATAGCGCTTAAGATCGTTCACTCTTAATAACTCCCAGACAGTGCATATTTGAGAGATGTCTTCATCAAGGCACCACCCTCCACCAGCCGATATTCCACCTCAGCTATCGGACTTGCACTGCTTCACTGAGACCGAAGGTGTTATCACTACCACGATGTTCGATGTGCCCGGATATCGAGTGGTCAAGGTTCTCGGAGCAGTGTATGGCTTAACGGTCCGCAGCCGTAACTGGGCCGCAGCCATGGGCATGGTGCTTAAGAGCATCGCTGGAGGCGAGTTGCGGTGGTTCACAAACATGGTAAGGAATTCTATTTTATTAGACATATAAGCTTCTCTTGCTAATGAAAGACTAGCTCTATTCAGCAAGGAACGATGCTATTACCCGCATCGTTGCTGAAACTAAGGCTCGCGGTGGAAACGCCATTATTTGCCTCCGCTTCGAATCTGGCGAAGTAGGAGGGTTTGCTCAGTGCTGTGCTTATGGCACAGCGGCTATTGTTGAAAAGATCGATCCTAATACACATGAAGCTCCCCAGCTCCACAGCTAATCGAGTCACATTCTTGTTTTCCATTGCACACCTGAGTCAATAGCCTAACGGGCCGATGTGATTACTAAGCGATAGTTGCTGGTATAGGCTTTGTCGAATATCTTTTAGGTGTTTTTCTTCTCATTAAGCATTACAGATGAATTTTTATGATGTTGGAGATCTTAAACTTAATATACCAAATTCTCTCTTTTAGACATTTTGTGACCATCTCTGTTCAGGCTGGATCTTGCTCTTAGGCACTGATTCAATGTGCCCTCCTCCTGTTCTCGAGAAGGAGCAAGTGTATTTCAGATCCGGCCTTTAGTCGATTAGTCAAGTAGCTCAATGAATACCCGCATTTATTGAAGGTTTATCACAAGTACACAAACTTTCATGTACCTACATTTTCCACAGCTTCTTCATTTTTCCTATTCCTCTTCCAATCTCTCTTTCCCCAGTAGCTACCACTACCATTCCTTAAGGTTACTCTCACAGAAGACTATATTCAAGTCTCTAGGCACATACCGTTAGTTCCAAGGTCCATCTTCCTATTCACAACAATTCCGCTTCCATCCTTTCAACAAATCCGTGCTCTACCCTCCTAGTTCTGAGCCGCAGCTGAGTTTGGTGCCACTGAATAGGTGTTAACATTACAGTATCACTTGTGTATTCAAACAGCTTTACTCAAACTCTAGGTAGTCATTGTTTTCATCAGATGACTCTAATTTCTTGATCTATACTTAGATACTTGAAATACGCTCTCAATCGGTCAGATACCGGCCCCAATAGAAATCATGGAATAGCAACTGGCAACCCAACATGTTAGTATCTGCAGATGGATATCAATAAGGTCTTGCAGACCCTAAGCCAAATCTCATAGTAAGTTTCTTCACTTTTGACCCCAACATTCCCTTTCCTCGACTTTCAACCATTATCCTTCCATTATACTTCCCCTCTCTATTCCCCTCTTACACAAACTGATCATAGATATATATCTTCTTAGCATCCACAAGGATCTCCCTTCTTTCCAACGCCTAACGACGAACATATCCACATCGGTAACCGACCGATATCTCCTACCTGCCAGGTTAGGTTATAGAGCAGGAACGCTGTCGACGCAATTAGTACGGGGATCATCTAGAGCTCAACCCCGATAATGTTCGTGAGAATAGACTACAAACATGAACGCCCCAACGCCCAGGGGGGTTTGTGGGGAGTACCACTGTACGCTCTAATCAGAATACCCCCATATTACAAAATAAAGAGGTCATCGAAAAGATATATCCTAACATACAGGAGTTCGAGATCTCCTGCATCGCTCTGGAGGACGAAGAGCATACGTCTAAACTACCATTCGCGAGAATTACTATCGTACATAAGTTCAGCGCGGCAGAGATTAGGGGTAAAAAAACCCCACCATCAACTTGGTATTTCGGCACTGAGCAACGGCTTCGGCAATATCATGATGAAACATTGGCATGTGTTACTCGGGGGCCCTGACCATATCAAGACCCATAGGAGCCGATGATCTTCGCCTAGATATCGCGTCAACGAGGACAAGGAGAGCCAGATACGCCGATCTGTTAGCACGATTGGTGAAACAAAGCTCGAGGCTCTCATTTAGACGAAGCTCGGCTGGCTCTAAAGGGGGTTATTGCCACCCTAGCATTGGGAGACAAGCTTGAATGGGCTAGTTAGGAGGCGTCCGATTAGCTCTCATCCATCACACTACGCAATCTTTAGGCTAGAGTACAGATCTCCTAGCCAATGATGATAAGTAGGATTCATGGCCAGAAGCGCACATACAAGAAGACAAGCAGCCTTAATGATCCCGATATCATCTGGAAGAAGGTCAGACCCATAACCTCCAAACAGCTCTGGAACGATATGGTCAACGCAGTCCTTGGCCGTTGCTACAATAGTTCCAACCACATAGTCATCTTACGAAGACAGAGCATGATGAACTCTTACGACTAACACGACATCCGAGGAAGAAGAGCAACTCCGCAGAGAGTCATGGCCGATTCAACTTCAACATGGCCTTTAAAGGTCAACACAATGTATCTTCCACATCAGCAGTACAAAGAGCTTCAGGTGGTTCTTACTATAGAATTGCCGATACAGAAGGTCATCGACCTTTACACACATGCTTTAGGAGGGGACAAGACGGAGTTGCGATGTTCAAAGGACAGCATGGACGACCCGGAAGTACCGGGGGGTGGTGTGACAAGAAGGGATTCTTGGGCAGTCGAATTCACAGCCCAATAAACTTGGAGAACTCACTGGGAGTGAGTTACCTTGAAGTTAGTAAGTTTATTCCCATGTCAACAGTGGTTCTCTACAATAGAGCTAATCTCATCACCGTTGAGCTAGGTATGTGGTCATCAATATGTACATTTTCTTACAACCACACCTCCCCGTCGACGACGATCCCTGGCCTTCAGTACAACACGATCGCCACCTATCCGCGGGCTTCATCGTCGACGATGCCCCGTACAACCGCAACCCCACACGGAGGGATAATTTGGCTCCCGCCAGACCGCCAAGCCATCAACAATACAGAGGGTATAACGAAGAACAAACTAGTTATCGAAGGGACAAGGCTACAGCGGCAACACAGACTCCGGGGATAATTGTATGTAAGATTCTCATTGAGACTACCTGTTGAACAGAAGATTATGTACTATAGGCACATTGACAAAATACAAACACCATACGCCACCATGCCATGCAGTCTATAATGAATCTAATCCAGACAAACTCGATAACGGTAACGTTTGAGTACCGCTAACTTTGATGCCCGATCTCTTAACCATCTCTATATCCCTCTTTGCCTTATTCGACGCAGGCCTCGCATCCGTGACCTTCAACCACTCGCCATTGAATGCATTAATAAGCCAATTACTCAGCTCTATTAGTAATCATATTAGTAATCATATCCCTTATCCAGAGCATAGGCCCATAACGTAAAGGTAAAGGGGTAAAAGAACTCACTATCATAAACAATGCGATTCGCATTATGGAAGTAGATGCCATGATTGCTATCTGGGAACATATGCAGGTCGTAATTCTCCACGCCCGCCAGATCCAGCTTATCCAGCAGCGTGAGGGTATTTTGCATATGTACGTTATCGTCCGCGACGCCGTGCATGATCAGGAACCGCACGTTCTGCGCCAGCGCGCTGGCGTTGCTCACGGCGCTCCGATCGTACCCCTTCTCGTTGGTCTGCGGCGTCAGCATGTACCGTTCCGTGTAGATGCTATCGTAGAAGCGCCAGTCGGTAACGGGTGCCACCGCCATTCCGTACCGGAATGTGGCGCCCGCGTCTGCTTCCAGCGTCTTGAGGGTCTGAAATCCTCCGTACGACCATCCCCATATCGCGATTCGTGAATCGTCCACGTATGGCTTCGCAGCCCAAATCTTGGCCGCCGCGATCTGATCGTGCGCCTCCGTTTCACCGAGGTGTTTGCGTACGACGACGCGCGCTTTCCGCCCGATGAAGCCGGTCCCGCGCCCGTCGACTGTGACGACGATGTAGCCTAGGCCCGCGGCAACGTAGGATTGGAAGTCAACGCTAAAGCGCTTGTCGACCGATTGCGAGCCCGGCCCCGAGTACTGCTGGAAGAGCACGGGGTATCGTTTCTTCGGGTCAAAATGCGGCGGGCGACGCTCGACGTAATTAAGCTCAACGTCATCTACAGTAATAGTGCCATAATACAGAAGTGGCAATTCGTACTTCTTTGCCTTGTCCGCTAGGTCCTTGTTCTCCTCGATGACATGCTCGTACACCTCTGGATTGCTTGGTGTGCTGATGACCTTTTGCGTAGGCACCTTAGGCCCTCTGTTGGTAATAAGGGCATATCCAGCTTTGCTAGAAAATGACACGTCATAGTAAGCCTCTTTACTGATATCGGTTACTTCCTTCAAGTGTGACCCGTCAAACTTGACGCTGTATATATGTCGTTGGATTGAGGATTCCTTGGTAGCGACGAAATATGCAACGTTGTTCTTCAAGTCAACTGCCGAAGGGGCCGCAACAACCTCCCAATTACCTGAGGTTAACATGACAGGGTTGTCAGTGTCTAGTGGACTGAAGTAAGCCATGTGATCCCTGTCATCGTGGATGATAGTATCAATATAGCCATCTTCCGGTCTGCCATTCGCAGGGTCTGCAGGGATGTAAGTGGTATCATGCGAGATTTCAAACCAGCCGCCGTCAATCTTGCCCACATCAACTGTTCTGACAGTTTTCCCTGTCCGAGCGGCGACGTCGATTAGAATAACGCGCATGATGTCGCTAACGCGGTTGGTCTCCTTAACAAGGACTTTATTATTTCCAGCCCATGTAATATCAGTAATCAGAAGGTCGTCAGCAGCGAAACCTCCGTCAATCTCAACCGAAAATACATCGCCTCGAGCCATATCGTAGAACAAAAGATCCACAAATGGGTTCGGTGAACCCGCCTTGGGGTATTTGAGCTGTTGCACTTCTGGATAGTTCTCCTCTCCTGCAGGTGGCTTCGTACCACTCGGTCTATCAATGAAGAACTGGATTGGATACTCGGGAACCAAGGTCTCGTTCGTCCTCAGAAAAGCCACGAAATCTCCATTCTCAGACCACCACGTCGCACTATTATCACCAAAAACCTCCTCTTCGTATACCCAATCCGGGATACCATAGAAGTATTCAGGTCCGCCATCTTTCGTAACCTGCACAACACTATCGCCTCCCAATCGTCGCACGTAGAGGTTGTTTGAACTCGTAAATACGACTGCGTCGCTCCCAGGGCTCCATTGCGCAAGTTGTACCCGACGTTCCGGATCCTTAGGATCTAGGGGTTCAGCGGTTTGGGTTTCCACGTCAAATATCCAATATATTGCGGTGAAAGAGTATCTCCAAACATCTCGTTTATCGGTAGCAATGAGGACCTTCTTCAAGTTCGGGCTCGGCCATACTTCGTCTGGCGTTAATTGGCGCCCACCTGCATCGAACAACCGTGACTTGATGAGCGTCTGCGTAGATGCGATCTTCCCTCCAGAGGCCGTATGGTCTTCATTTTTACTCCGAACATCCTCGACTATGAGGTAATCCTTACCAGCAGCCCCTCGTTCCAAGAGCAAGCCATCTTCTCCATTCGCACCTGCGATCCATTTTATCTCATGGCTTTGGGGTCGCCAGTACCCCTCCATAACTTGGTCCAATGTAATCTTCTTACCAGATCCGCGAGTTGCCGTGGCTGTCGGATCGTGTTCTTTTTGAGAAGAATGTTGGTATGATTTCGTGGATAGGTATGTAAATAGTCCAAGCCCCCAAGCAGCAACAAATATGGCGACCAAGACCAAGACGAACCTCTTCAAACCTCTATCCATACCAACTACCTGTCTCTTCTCGGGCGGAGGTAGGAAGGACCCATCTTCGTCCTCGGAATCATGGTGTAAAGGATCTTCATCGTCTAAGTCGGCAATTTCGCCATTAAGCTTTTCTCGTTCGCTAAGTCGTTCGAATACCAAACTCGTCGTAGATACGGAAGACAGCGAGTCGCGCGATGGTCCCGGAGACGCTGTCGGCATGGTTAGCAAAGCCAATCGTTCCATTTCCACTTCAATAATTGATTGGCACAAATACCCATTGTCGCGTATTTCTACTCAGACCAAAAAAGAGGCCATTCGTTGCCAATACAATCAACCCACTCCCCGCGATATTGTTCTAGTGACTAAAGCTGATAGATTAAACGTGTTGCTCTTGGCAAGTAACTTCGAAAGTCTCAAGCTACAATATGTACGTATTGCCCCTTGTTACCGAGATGTGGCGCGGCTTATTAAGACAGAACGCGTGTTGCGTCAAAGCGTGGCTAGTATGCATGCACAGCCATCATGCACAGCCATAATACACAGCCTCACTTCCAGAGAGAGCCACCCCCCTGATCAGGACCAGCAAACATTACGTGATATCGTCCATGGTAGATATACATACGAGCATAGATCATAACAATATCTCTATTCTACTTCAACCCATTATTGCGTTTTTATGAATGCAAATCAAATTCTTATTAAGACCAGTATAGAATCATATGGTCAAAACCTCGTCCCTGATGGACCCTGTTACAATACCACCAAAGTTTACAAGTTCCTCCTTAAGCCACCAACGCGTATATACCTCCCCAAGCAACTCAACCCCCCCTACTCGGGCTCCTCCTTGACCCCACCGCCCCAGGTGACGCATCACCATCCTTCCTCGCTCCTACAGCTGATCGCCAAAGCCTGCCTCAAGGTACTTCTAGGAAATAGGAGCTGCAACGCCTCCAAGTCTCTAAGCAAGCATGTAGAGCTCGGTGAGCTCTTCAACCGGCAAGCCGATTTTGTCGAGGATTACTTGAAGGCCTTTGCAATATGATCATGGAGTGAAGACCGAATTCTTGGAGATATGCATCCTGCGAAATGCCATGATCATTGCGTTTTCGGGGCTCAGAGTGGCGCCATGCTTTATGAGAATATCACATTTCCCATAATGGGAAGACAAGAAAGCTTGGTTGAGAAGATCGTCAAGGTATCCTTTTCTTAGATTCTCCGGTGTTGCCAATGCTAGGAGTGCTTCCAATGCATCATCCACGACTGGCTTGGTCTTGCTTCCGAGTCGAAAGTAATCGGGCGCAGGGTCTCGGTGGATATCATAAACTGCCCATTCCAGTATTGTTCTTCCGGTATTCGAAGGGGTGTCCATCCTAGCCCCGGCTTTTACTAGCAATTCAAGCTTCTCTATGCCCGATTGGGCTATGATTGGCCCCGAATTCATCATGAAGATATCCACGGCAGTACGTCCATTCCAGTCCTTGGCGTTTACATCGGCACCTAACGTTAACAGGTGAGCCGCAACAACGGGCGGCGTCTCCCTGCCCACTGCTTCACCGAGGGCGGTACGGCCAAGATAAACGTATCCATTGATATCTGCGCCAGCTTCCACCAGCCTGGAAAGCATACTGCATACCGTATCCTGGGATTCATCTCTGGCACCGGTGACGCAAGCGTGAAGAGGGCGTTGCCCACCACGGTACTGATTATTCGGCTTCACGCCAATATCGAGCAACGCATTGGCAGTTTCATATTGCCGAAGACACAACTCGCCTACCAAGAGAGAATCCGAGTGGCCCAAATCCACATTGGCTCCAAGTTCACCCAATTTCTTGATCATGGCCGCTCCACGTTCATTGTAAGAAGAGCAGGACATATCCAAAGGCCTTCGTCTCTCGTCATCTTCCTGGTCGACCGATAATAGCTCCTCTTTTACGATGAATTCCGTCAGCCGTAACAGGTTTAAAGAAGCGGCCAGATGGATGGCAGTAGACAATATGAAACCGCTCTTCCTATATCTCGACGGTGTAGCGAAATATGGATTGGCACCACGTTCGAGCAATAGTATGGCTATGTCCTCACGGCTACAGGTGATTGCAACGTGCAACGCTGAAAGTGGTGTCACGGAAAATCCTTGGTGTGTTTCCGCGTCAATCTGAGCATCATGTTCCAGAAGCCAATTGACAACTTCGAGACGGCCACGATGGCAGGCGTCGCGGAGTAGCTCGTCCGAATTATAGTGTATGTCAACTCCTATCGCCGCAGCAACCGCAAGAGTGTCAGCCCTGCCGTGATTGAGAGCCCATCCGAGTATGTAAGGCGCATTTCCGAATGATTTGTAAAGAGAATAATTAATGGTATGGTGTAGTCTCTTATTGACGTAGGTTAAGGCGCAGATATCAGCGGTACCTAGTACGCCGCATGTCGCGATCATTTGTTGAAGCTCAACCGGCAACTCATCCAACTTCACCATGGTGACAGATTGTATGAGATAGATGACTGGACAAAGAAAATAGGGGTTATTGTTGATTCTTGCTGGCGTCGTGTACCAGAGATTGTTTCGTCGAGATGGTGTCGTCAAGCAGGTTTTGAACTTGTATTGTCGAATTAAGATTGCCGAGCCTGTGTTATGAAAGCCGCCGAAGGTTGTGGGAGGAAAATAAGTTGGAATGGAAATGTGTTTTCGCGTCGATATATATAAGCGGCGGTCAAGTTACTTGCCAGTGCCAAATCGCCCAGAAACGAAGTGGCAATAGTTGCACCTGCCATCTCCTCTGTGCACTCTTTGGAACGCTTAAGTATCTACGTAGTTACATGTAGTTACATATCTCTCAGATAGGAGGGCGAAGCCTTGTTCTAAATATCTTTAAAGAAACCACCAGACTTTATCCCTAGCTAAATACACATAGATGTATGTAACATCTCTCACGTCAAACTCAGCTTTTATGACACATGTTTTCTTTCACGTTTTACTTTAGCATAACACTCAAATTTAAATCTGACGCATCTATTCTCAAAAGCTACGTAAATACTATCGCAAATCTGGTTTCTCAGGAGAAAACTCAAGTCTAGACCAGACTCATAAGGCTCAGAAATACATGAGGTTTTCTATACGACTAAATCTAGGAAAACAATCGCAAAACCTGCAGCTAGCCGGTGATAAGCACCTCAATCCATCTGTCATGTTTCACCATGGACAAAGAGTCACTATATATATCCCAGCCATAGCCAGATAGTTTCCAGCTCCTCGCGGAACAACGCGTTCTATTCTTACATGCAAGGTGCGCCACGTGACACCATCTCGCGTCCTCTCCATCAAAGCCCGTAGCCGTGACATGTGTAGCAATCTAATATGATTCGGTTTTAGGTAAAGCAGCCACCACACAGATACGCGTAGTTACACCACCGGTTTCGTCAGCGACGGCTGCGCTTTCAAATATTTCATCGCTGAACCAATAGACGGACTCATCGGCTTCTCCAAACAACTCATCGTCGATTTGTTTGGCTTCAAAGTAGTAATGGGTTGTGCTTTCGAAGACGGGAGGTCGAGAAGCTGCAATAGGATGACTGTCTAATCGTGGCTTTCGACGATTATCGATAATGAATAGGCGGGAAATACAGGTATTATTGCGTTCCATCGCAAACAGCAAGCTTCGGACCCATGAAAAAGCTTCGTGATCGAAAGCTTCATCGTCCTCTTGTAGCCAGGAAGGTTGGTATTCGATCGCTAAGCGCAAGCCTACCCGGGGTTTGTCAAGCTTCCAATGCTTCTTGAACTGAGGCACGTGCTTAAGATGGCGTGAAATATTATTCTTGTTGCCAAGGACTGAGTATTGACTTAGATTTGGGCAATTATCACCATAGTAGGCCGGCGGTTGTAAGCATAGGACGTCTTCCCTTCTATTCCAGAAGACATTGTGCAAAGTTGCATCCGTCGAAGGGAGGGCGACAACCATAGGGTTTCCTCGATATTTCTCTACCGCTTTCCTCGATGCTCGACAGGTATCCCAGAGAGCCTTGTAATACACATAGTAGGATGAATTCTCTTCGGTCCAGGATGGTAGAGCCTGAGGGTTCCGACGCGGCGCTTCGAGAGTCAGCTTTCCTCCAGAAGTTGTTAGCCGGAAGAAGTGGAGGCTTGGGCCATTCTGAACAGCGAAGTCCCAGATCATATCCTTCAACTCTTGCGCAAGACGCGGGAAAGGTGTGAATGATTG
Organism: Hypoxylon sp. CO27-5; assembly: GCA_002120305.1. Classification (NCBI taxonomy): domain Eukaryota; kingdom Fungi; phylum Ascomycota; class Sordariomycetes; order Xylariales; family Hypoxylaceae; genus Hypoxylon; species Hypoxylon sp. CO27-5. Next base: position 344,317 of record KZ112425.1, on the reverse strand, counting down.
CATGATTGATTAGTTAGGTCAAGAATATGGCCGTGGTGGTTTTCTGAATTAAGATTGAACTGGACCGAGTATTGACTCCGGAGGACTTTTGGAGTATTTCAAGTTGCAAATATTAATTAGAGAATATTAAGTGAGCATGCGCGTGCGTATGTGAGAGAATGAGAGAGTCTGTGTGGGTGTGGGTGTGTGTAGGCAGAGATGCGTGTATTGATATTAGATAATTCTGGTATAGGTACCTGATATCAATACCTATTGTAGAAGTGACTGGATTGGAGTTGAAAAGAAAATCCTCTTCGTTTGACTGACGCCGACTATTTATACCTGATCACGGCGGAGTCGCACTTGCCCCTCTCCTATCATCTGATGTCTTCAATGAGGTAGGTAAGCAATTGCCTCGGGTTCCGGTCTTGACTGCCTGCCGAGAGACAAGATCTTGAAGTCATGCACCTGCCTCATAGACAACTGACAAGCTATCGTGTATTATGATGTATGCAGCCACAATGAGGCTTTTCTGTATCGATAGTAGGTAAGTTGTATGATAGTGCCAACTAGGTACTTAGGTATTTACCTTGAGTCATGGGTAATGGTTGCCAATTACATCACAAACCAAACTATTAGGTACGGAGCAAGTCACACCGGGCTATGCTTGATGATTTTAGTATCAGGAAAGGGCAACTTACAGAAAAGGAAAGATGAGGGGGGTTCACTATAGACGAGCAGATGCAGGCCGGCAACGACCTACCTATATTCCGTTCCACCTACAAGTCTTCAGGTTGCTTCCATCTACAAGCTTTATTGGCATATCCTCAGTGATGCTATATTATACGAAGTTTAACAGTAATAGCTTACTAGTTTTACTCTCTATTCCGCTGCGACGGTTCCATTTTTGCTTGTTCCGCCAATTTGTACCGGCCTTCACTCCTTTTCGCAACTAGCATCATGGATTCACCTTCCCGATATAGATCGCCTTCTCAAGAACGAACGGTATTATCTTGATACTATGAAAGCTTTGATGACTCTGCCTGACAGTTGATGTTAAAAATTAAGGTGACTTCTCCGCCGACGACACCAACGACGCCATCGACCGCCCAGTCTCACCAAAATACGGAATCGAGCCCTATCGCCATCCTGACTTATGTACCCGCCGAAGAGACCGCGGATGCGTTGTCCAGGACCACTCTGGCTAACAGTCCAGTCGATACCAACACATGCATCCTGTTGACGGATCTACCACCACACACAACTCCCAGGCAAATTCTGGCAAACATCAGGGGCATTGGTCGAGTCTATGATATAATGACCTCCGTTTCGCGATTCGACGCGGATATATTTGGCGCGCGCATAATCTTCTTTGAACGAGCAGCAGCCGAGCGATTTCTGGCTCTCTGCTGGAGCGGCGCATTCACAGTCAACGGACGCGTTCCGGGCGCGAGTTAGCACTTCCGCCCACTCCCTGAAAGGCCCCATGACCCTCAGCAAAGCCGCGTGCTTCTAATAGTGGGATATGAGGCCTACGTCAATAAGACATTCCTCGATAGTCAACTTGCGCAGATTATCTCCATCGGCGAAACGGAATGCACTGATCATGGATCTGTCGTTGGATGGGAGGGCCAGATGATGGGCCGTATGGAATATCGATTTGTTTCCTACCTGAAGCAGGCATATCGTGCTGCTCAGCTTTTGGAGACACGGTTTGGGCCTCGGCAACTGTTGACAGTTGGGTTCGGAGAGGATCCGTGTGCGTGGGATGAAAACTTCCAATGGAAAGTTTGAGAATGTTCGTATATATGCCACTGGGTCTCCTCTTGGGAATGTACTAGCTGTTAAAACTTGAGTAGGACTGGACTAGGAAGCGAGAACAACGGAAATTTCACATTATAGAAAGCGAGCGAGAACATTGAATAACAAGCGTTTATTAGAAAGTTTTAAGTCCTTATTCTCGATATGTCGTATCATATAGATGAGATTATTAATCAGTATGACTAAGCTTGTGTGACCAAACTGATGAAGCCCCTTGGAGTCCATGATAATAAACAACGCAATAGCTTCTGTGAAGGGATCCAAGCCAAATAATATCCTTGAGACTTGCAGTCATATTTCGGATGCTTATCTCCACATCTGCTGGAATTCTTACAATGAAGTTGCGAGTGAACAACATGTTGATGCCCCTGTGCTCTCTCGACGAAATATGGCATGATCGGTCATATCTTACTATAAATTACATGATTAGCCTCTAGGAGCTGAACAATTTCGAAAACCAACAGAGCTGACACCTCTGAGTCTCAGCTAAAATGAATTAGTGTGATCCTTAATATTAAGACGCGAAATAATAAGCCTCAGCTGAAGTTTTAGATATCTTAGTGGTTAGCCACAAACTAGAACAAACACGGCAACAAAGTCTTAGGCAGTATGTGAAACGCGGCCAAGCAAGCCAATTGGGTATTATCATAATGCTACCAAGAAAAAATCTATACAATTCTGTGTTGTATTAGCGGACGTCCCTCCGCGCATCCACCCCTGATGCCTTATTTGCCTATGTAGGTTGGGTAGCGTATGTGACACCATAATCCTCTAGGTTGGGATAATCCCATCACAACATCACAGCAGCACCCAAGACACCAGCCGCAGCCACAGCACCCGCAATCAAACCAGTGGGTCTCGCGGCCAGACCCGGCGACGGGGTACCAGAGCATCCGTTTCCGATATACGCCTCGAGCGCAGCTACGGCCTGGGAGACGGTAGCAGCTTCCTCATTATCAACGCACTTCGTCGCGAGGGCGTTGATCTCGCTGCTGTGCTTGCTGAACCAGCTGCTAGCTTGCTGGTCGAAGGCAGAGTACTCGGCCGACAGCGATTGCGGGATGCTCTGGGTGACCTGGCACAGAATCGACGGGTTCGCTAGGTCCGCCGTGCTGACGAAGCTCTCGAAGTAGGCTTCTAGAGCGCTTGATGGTGTGGGCGCGTCGGTTATGATGGATAGGGCCGAGGACGTGCACTCGCCCGCGACGCCCGTTTGGGTGATGATGGTCTCGGTGCCGCTGCTCTGGGCTTGGCGAACCTCGACGACGACGTGTCCTTGGCCATTGTTCAGGTCGCGCACGCGCTTGAGGGCTTCTGGTGGATAGGTGGCCAGGGCGCTGGAGGCGAGGCCTAGGATAGCGACTGTTTGGACGAGCATTTTTGAGGTTGCTAGGTGTAAGTTTTTTTGTTCTGTAGGAGTCGGGGTTTAAGGTTAAATGACGTTGACGACTTTGCGGGACTGAAGACGTGGAATCAATAGGGGTGAAACTATCGTCCGAATCTGGACGGATTTGAGCTTCTTTTATATTCAAGATCGAACCACGTCACTTGGTAGGAGTATCCCAAGAAACCAGGGGGGATTCATGGTTTCCATTCCTTAGCGTAATGTTGCTTCCCATGACCCCCCGGCTGCTTCATCAGGTCTAGATCTACATAATAATGTTTGCCTGGCTATGCCACTGAGTCTTACACGCTGGCGTGCGGCGATGAAAACTGGAACCTCTAGTACCTAATCTGCTATGTAGTAGAGATAATTGCTGGAACTGGTTTGAGGCTAGTACGGGGTAATTGGTCATTTTAAATCTGACCTAGTCTGTTCGGTATGAAACCAAGGGCCAATCAGCTTGATTCACCAATGAGCTGAGTATTACATAATTAGATCTGGAAACATATGATCCCTGTCCTTTACCTGCGTTACAGATCCCCAAAGGAGCTAGTCTGTCCCTAAAGGTCTAGTGCCGTCTCACAACAGCTTACTTAGCTAGTTGGTTTTGGGGGCTGAATATATGGCGATATTTTTATTTAGAAGCAGCTTAAGTGGGTCCCAATCCGTTGGTTGGCTGTGCAATGCAGCTGAAGTCTTGGCGACACTATGTATGGTACTACCTTTGACGTCACAATCACCCGGCAAACTCAGCCAAGAGCCATATGTTAAATTCACAAACTGCCTGACTGCCTACTCCCATACCTAACATATATGCAATTGTTTCACACTACATGTTAGAACATTCGATGGATTCGAGTGTAAAGGTCGGCATGTTGGTACTTTACTACATAAGCGAACCGTTAACATCCGTATCTCTTATATCATCTATCGCTCAGTTGTTATAAGTCCCTAACTTGATCGCTAGGATTTATACCAATCCGGTATCCAGGTTCTTACTGTTGGATATTGCTGAGACATTTTATGTAAATGTCATACGAAGCACATGACTGTTTAAAGGAAAAAAACAGTTGTTCGGCCACCAATAGGATCGGTGTCAAGGTTCCACGACCTACACAGGTGAACCATACTTTAAGCAAGGTACTGTTTGCTACAAGGGAAACGATGTTATGAGGCTAACAGCTGTAAAATTAACTACGAGGTACTAATTCTAGAAGCACATAGATGGACAGATAATGGTGATTCAGGTAACATATAATTAGGTGCCTACTAAACGAGAATTTCAACAAACTATGGACAAAAAGTAACCCCTATAAGGGGTTCGGCACGTGGTTGGTATATCAAAACAATTTATAATGTATTTCTTTCAAAACATGCTATAAACAAAAACTGACTCTTTCAGGAACATTTTCTCAAATATGTGGGTGCCTACCTCTTCTAGTGAAAGCGGATAATTTCACCAGGATAAGTCGAGGAGACTCAGGGTAAACCCTTGTCCTCCTCCGTTTCCACATACTCGAGCTCCCAAGCCTCCCTGTTTTGTTCTATACGTTTCTCTGCTGCTGCCGCCTCTGCTGGAAGTCCAATAGCATCGAGTAAATCGATAATATCGAAGATTCCATCTTCCCTGTCGGCAATATCGCAGCTACTAACGATGCGTAAAAACTCGTCCGGGGGCGCTCGAACAGCGAACCTAACCAAGCCGATGCAAATCTTAGCCCAAGTGACTACCCAGTTGCCGAGTGTCCCTTCCGCCCCTCGAAACTCTATCGTGCGGTCATGCTCGCCCTCGATGATTCGGGAGCAAGAATAGGCCCTGAAGCTGACATACCCGCGAGCGCCAGGGTTCAAGAGATACTCTATATCGCAAGAACTAGGACTCTGGAACAATTGGCTTACGCCTTCCCAGACGCCCGGGTCCTTAGCTAAATCATTGAATGAGAGACCTCCTCCGCCGTAAGGATCCATCTTTTCGGCGAAATCCTCTAGTTCCTCGGCGGTATGATGAGGGAGTCTAATCCTCGGGATAGTTCGCGAACGAAAGGTTTCTCTAGGGCTTTCAGCTTCAAGGCCCGATCCATACATTTCTGCTGCTCTTAATGCAATCTCTTTGTCGAGGTTTGGTGCTTTGTTCAGTACATTATCAATTTGGTTTTCCGGAGATCCTGGTCTAATTGTCCTCTCAGAGTCGGTAGAGTCTCTCTTAGTTCCCGGGATATACTGGAAAGGATCGAAGCAACCTTCTTCACGAGTTTCCAGAAAAGCCAAAATTTGCTCTGTCTTGTTGTTTTCTGACATTTCTCGCCAGGATATTGGCTCCTCTCCATGTCGAAGGTCGGAAGCAATATAGTGAAGGCAAAGTCTCGGTTCATCGAATGGGCGTCCAGCATACGTAGCGCCCGGCTCGTCGGCTCGTACTCTCTCGTGCCGGGGTCCTGGTCCTGATTCCCTGCCACGCGCTAATCTACTCCTCTGACGAAATGTTCGAGTGAAGTAATTTGCTGGCCGCGAAGGGTGATTGAGAGTCACTAGTAAGTTCTCAGCGCTCCATATCAGCGAAGCGATACGTCTTATAGGTTGAAGGGGAAATCTCTCCGCACGTTGTCCCACGTGTACGTGGAGCCCAGTGGAGGAATTAACGCGGCATCGATATGCTGATGTGAGGACTCCTCGAGCATAATCAATAGCTGCAAAAGCCTCCGGAACATCGTGCTCAACTGGACTGATGACTTCAACGCCGGCCCATGAGTACTTATTTGTCCAACTGACGGGGAGCTCTTTTTTCCCCAACCCCCTAATCAACGCGTCCTCCAGGAAGTCGTCCTCCACTACATCCCAACCACTGTCTCCTCTCCCCAACTCCCTAATTGACGCGTCATCCGCTACACGCCAATGCGTATATTTCGCTAAAATTTTCTGTTCGAAATCACTGTCGTATTTATATTGTTTAATTCTAGTCGAGAGGCCGCGACTTGTAAGAAGCTCATGGATTCCATCGTGAATAAACTCATCGTCGAAGCGCATCCGCCCCTCCCCCTCTCTTAAACTTGCTTTTACTCTGTAAACCGGAGGCAACCCCTCAATATGAGCAAGGGGGTCATCCTCACCCTCCTCTAAGAATGGGACTAGAAATTCTAACTCTACACCGAAAGTGAGGCGCGTTGGCCTCGGCTCTGCTGGAGCTGTGGTATCAGTTGACATGTTGATAACGTCTCAATTTTGTTCTTATAGATAAAGATATTTGGTATTTATTTCAATGCTCTTACAAGGGTTATAGGCTCTCTCGTAAAGATCGATGATTATGGATGAGTATATCACAATAATATCAGATTTAATGAGCTTATATATAAAAATTTCGACTGGCTAAACAATCTCCCCATTTCATACGGCTCCGGTGTTTTAATATTGAATTCCCACGAGTTCGTCAAATGATTTAAAATTGTTCTCATAATATTCACAATCAACCGGGTTATGACCAGACATCTGAGGTTTTTGTAATACTCCGATAACCAACAAAACAATCAAGCACCGACAGCAGCAGGCATGGTCCCCATATGCTTGACCCCCTTAACTAAAGTCTCTCCAGAATGTTGCTCGCTTCGCGTTTTCAAGCCCCGATGCTCAACATTCCAATCCAATACTTGCTGGCACATCCCCTCCATCGTATTGTGTATCGGCCTGTACCCAATGCCGCCCTCGTCAACGCTCCGCTGAGCAGCCGCGTCCGTAGCTAAGTAATGTGTTCCGGCACTGAACACAGCAGGCTGTAAAATCGCAAGATCACCCTTAGGCCGAGGCACTATCCACTCGAGAACCGGCAACCGACTCGCCAGGTCGAAAAATTCAACAATGTGAGCGAGCACCAGCATAACCGCCGGCTGCAAGTACACAACTTTTATCGGCGGCGTCTCAACCGTGGTCTTCAACAGCTTATAAAAATCATCGAACATCGGCGGCGGGCCCGCATCCGTAACCGTAAACGGGCGCCCAGCACACTTGGGCATTTTCTCCCCACCATCACCATCCCTAAGAAGCGCCGCCTCAAACAGCAAATGGGCCAGCGAGACATGTCCCGCCGTCACGAAATTCTGCACAACATTGCGCATCCAACTCGGAAACGTACCAGCCCGCAGACACAACCCAACGACCTGGTCGCCATTACTACTCCCATAAATCCCATTCGCAGGACGCACGATCCCCGTCCGAAAACCCGGACCATTAGCCTCGGAGATAAGTCTCTCACCCACGGCCTTCGCATGCGCGTAGTTCCCGAAGAACTCGGCGTGCGGCCGCAAAGGCCGGTCGAAGTCCGAGTCGTCGATGACCTGCCAGTAGTTCTTGGGCCAACGCCGGAACGGGTTTTTGCCCCAGTACTGCACGGGCCGGTAGGCCACCGACGCCGAGGACGTCGACACGAAGGCGCCGGCGCCGGCTTGCTTGGACGCGTCGAGGACGTTGCGCACGCCGTCGATGTTGACGCGCTTCACGCGCTCGTACGTGCGCGGCGACCGCTCCGACGTCACGATGATGGCGGCCGTGTGGAAGACGGTCAGGGGCAGGTTGGCCACGCTTGCGGGCCAGGGCTTGTTGAACGCTGCGGCTGTCGCCGAGGGTGATGCGATGTCGGCTTGGGCGAAATCGACCCGCGCGGCCGGCCCCGTGGCCATGTCCGACCACTCCGGCTTTCGGAAATCGATGATCCGGATGCTCTCGGGAGGTTGGCCGCGGGCGAGCAGTTGTAGAACCATGGTTCCGCCAACTCCGCCGCTGCCGCCGGTAACGATGTACCGGCGGTCGAGTTTTGGGGGTAAATGGCTTGTCCAATCGATGGGTTTGGCCTTGATGCGTTTGTATGTGTCTCGGATCTCCTGCTCGGTCCAGCGGTGCGGCGATACCGCCAGGACTTCCGGCGGCGTCTGTTTGAGCGTATTATTCAGCTTCCAGACCCAGGCGACGCCAATCGCGAGGATCGTCCCGATAACGCCCAAAATGGTTTGTTTCGTTATGGCGTCCATTTTGCGGCTTTTTCTTTCTTTTATCCCGACATCTATTCCTCAAGCTCCTAGAACGTCTGCCTCTACCGTCACGAAGTGAAGCAATTTTTGAATCTTGGCTTGTTCATGAGTTTTGGTCAATGTACAGTGGCATCACTAAGCGCGTCTTTTAAGCGCCACCAAGATCCGATACGAATACGAATCGCCGTATCCCGTCTAAGCTTAGCGAACAGACCCAGTCTCAGCTTTCCACTTGGAGGTGGGGATTTTCTCGATCGAGTCGGTCTCATGATCCTACGGCGCCCTGGTCATAAAGGAGTCGGGCTGATCGATTTACGGAACGTCTCCCGAAGATGAGCGCAAAAGCTGCTATGAGTCGTCGGATAGCCGGTTTAAAACGAGGACGTAGATAGACGTGGGACAACTCAACCACCGCCAATGGAGCCGACAGGACGAATCGCATGTGCTACCACCCAAGTAAGCCGCCTACGGAATGTCGCAATTACTTCTCTCAGCCAAGTCATCATCGCGGGGATTGCAATCCTAACTGCGGGTATATCGAAGGGGCAAAGGATTATAATATTGTTTATCTAAATCGAGGGTAAGCAATTCTTCAAGCATGGCGGGGCATCGTCCAATCACCATAGAAGATGCCCGCGGTACCTTGACCGTCATCTTCTTTGAGGCGACAACCCGTGAAGACCGCATACGAGGCTCCAGACTTGCCAACACGGCCTTCGGCAAATCGCTCTCGGAAGAAAGCTACCTAGAGCGGGAGGACTACCTGGCTGACCTCCCGCTTGCGCGCGACACCGGGTGGCGGTGGTTTAGCCTCGCGCTTGCGGATAACCCTGAGCACGTAGTCGCTATGTGCAAGACATTGCACCGAGATTTACTCGTTCGGGACAATGCCGGGATGCGCCTGGAGCAAGGTTACTGCATTTGCAGCGTGATTACAGATTCCCGCTATCGCGGTCGTGGTCTCGCTACCGTCCTGATGAAGAACATAGCCGCGTGGCTAGATGGGCCGGGCGGGGCCGTAGCTAGCACGCTATACTCGGATGTGGGAGATGTACGGCAAGACTATTAACCTCACCTCGTCAGCTCGGTGTATTAACGGACTTGTAGTACTACGTCAATAGAGGTTGGGATATCTGCGATGCGTTCCAATCAACCCTAACCGTCCCTACCACTCCTCCCTCTAGAGAACAACGAGTCAAGCTCCCGGAGACTCGCATATTAACCGCAGACGACCTCCCCCATCTCTGCGAGCGCGACGTGGAAAGCATAAAAGAGGATTTCCAGAACCACGATCTCGCACCTGGAACTACCCTCGTAACCGCCCTGCCCACCGCGCATATGGTCAACTGGCAGCAAAAACGCATCGGCTTTATGAATGCGAAGCTCCTAGGCAAAGCCGCGGGATCAAAAGGCAGCATCTGCGAAAGTGCCGACGCGTGGATGTACTGGTACCATGATCTTCACCACCGGAAGCTCATGATCCAGCGCGCCAAGCTGCCCAAGGGTCAGAATGGTGACTTTGCGACCAAGGTGCTAGCGCAACTTCTCCTCGACACCCTTGAGGAGGCTGTGAAGTGGGACATCCAAACCGTGACTGTCTGGAATCCTGGCCCCGAGCTACACTGTGCGATTACACTCCTTTCTGAGGAATTTGGAATCGATGTCCTGAACGAAAAGCGGGAAGTCGCAAACATTCCCTGCCTTAGGTGGCGTGGCGGCGAGAAGAAACCAACGATTCTTCAGCCCAATGAATTTTATAGTTGGTGCTAAATGCCTTTAGCCGCGGTGGGGATTACTTGTGATTGGGGATGAAGATGAATGGAGACAAAGCAAAGGAGATGTTACCTATACATCGCATCCAAACTATAAGAAGTAGATAAGTAGGTACCTAAGGGATTTGAAGCCAGCTAGGTACATATCCGCCAGGGTTACGATAAGTTAGATGATCACTGAGATGGCATTGAGGTGCTCATATAGTATACGGTCATTATCAGAAGGGCATGAAGACAGCGGTGTGCTGGCAAATATTTTATTTGAATATGAAATTGAAAACATAGGAAATACACACAGGAAATTTACAAACGAAATCTACCTGTAGTAGGCAATCGACATAGGAAAATCTATATATCTAAACGAGTGTCGCGTCCGCCTGTCCACCCACCTGGCCAGAATGGGAGAACGGGTTTTCCGAATTATAAAATCGTACTTTGGACATCCTTGCCCAAATCCATAAAAATATGTGCTGAAATAAACGTAATTTCCCCTTTGTTCGTGTTGAACGAGACGGAGAGACGTGTTCCACTTGGGACGTCCGCTGATTTGACCACCTGCTGTCGGGGGGTAGGTTCTCTGTAAGGCTGTATAGGTACCCAATGAACATATCCTTGGACACATTGGCAGCTGGCTAATACTAGTTTGACTAGATGTCGAAGGTATCGCTGACGAAATGGTGAATCGATCGATTCGGCCGTTTAACTGTCGTTTATAGACAATTGTCTCCTGTCGCTAGCCTCCCAGTTGTTGTATATGTATGTGAGGGTAATGAGACTCACATCGGCTTAACGTCGACGTCAATAGACGTAACCAGGAACTTCCGAGGAACAGTAGAGGCGAAAGCTTAGGTTAATGAGTACACGCGGGCGGGGAGTTGCTCTAGATTGCACTCCACCTGCTCTGCTTTACTCGGCCTTCGTGCCTCTTACAACCGTATGTAATCCTCATCATCCTGGTCTTCACTATACCTTCCTCCTCCCCTCTCTATCTGAGCCACTACAACATCGAGAGTCAGTAATCGCTTTTCTGGGAAATGGGGTTCAAGAAATTCTGGCACGTCTCGGGAGCAATGAATTCTCGATCTCCTTGATTAGGGGATTTCGACTCCAGAGGCAGTCCCAAGGAGAAAATAAAGAAATTCCAGTATCACTTACCTCTACCTTCGAGCCGCTGTCTAGCCATCCTATGATACTCAGCTATCCGTCTCGCATTATCACGGTCAGTTAAGACATTCCTCAGAGCTCGTTGGAGCGATTGGAAGTCTTCGACATCGACGTTCTGGTCCTTCGCTAGCATTTGGGCCAGGGGATAAAGGTCGAAGAGCTTGTCGCGATCTGAAATAATATCTTTTAACGCGTCTTCCAACGCACTAATATCGTTCCGATCCACACCCTCCGCCTCCGCTACGAGCCATGCTAGAGGTAACAAGTAGCGTATGCTTTCACGCATCCAGCGTACTTCCCTCTTTTGGCCTTCCCATAGAACCTTATAACAGTCATCAGCCGACAGAAGCTTGCTGACCATCTCGGCGCTGGATGTCGTTTTGTTCTCATCGTCGCTTGGTCTAGTAATGGTGATAGTTGGGATGGAATTGTACTGCGTTCCTGGCTCTGGTTCCGCTTTTGGCTCATACGCATCATTGATCCCAGCGTCCTCCCAGAAGCCGTCATTTTCGCCATTCCCTGCCACATCATCCTCGATACCCCAAACTTCCGGATCAGGAAACTCGTACAAATCTCCCAGCCGTTCCCCATTTGAGAAGATCCGGCCTTTACGTCGCTCAGATTTAACATTTTTCGTCTGCTTCTCCCCGACATATAGAGTCGACCCGGATATTGGCTCAGCCTTTACAGGAATCTGAGAAGATTGACTAGCTTCATGATTCGCTGCGGCACTAGAATCAGCATCACTTCCCGTAGGATTAAGGAGGATCTTCTGGGGTGGTAATTTCTTTTCCATACTATCTATCCATGTTCCTACAGGGTGCGATCCAAGTGACTCATGATGCTTACCCAGGCTCTGCGTTTGAACCCCGTGGCCTTGTGGCGGCAGCGGTGTGGGCGCCTCCAACTCTGGCAATATGCGGGATTCAGGTTTTAGTTGAGGTGTTTGCTCAACAGGTGAACGCTTAGGGAAAGGGGCCTGTGGTAACAGTAATATTGGTTCACTGATACGAGGCTTGCTACTGCTTTTCGAATTCTTGGTCTTATATTTTCCTAGCCAGCGGCTAAAAGCATTTGACCACTTTTTATCCTTTTGGACCTTTGGAACAGACGAAAATACTTGGGTTAATCCCAAATACGAACTTGAGGTGGCTGATTCGGTTCTTGATCGTTCCAGAGGCGAGTCGTACGCCCGCGTAGACTCATTCTGGTATGACAGAGGCTCTCGTGATCCATTCGGGTGCTGGTACATAGATTTTCTAGACGCCATAATTCCCTCTTTGTTGCTTGAAGTCGAGGTTTCAACAAGGTAGTATTGGTCAGGCGGGCATCGAGTGGTTTTGAATACAGTGTCATTCGGTCCTCTCATAGATTCTATGTACTAAGACAAAGGAAATATAGCCAGTTACCTGTGCTGCTCTGGCAAACAATGTCTTTGTGAATTAAGTCAATCAGATTGAATTTGACTGTCCGCGTTAACATTGTTCGAAGCAATCCTCAAAGGTTCTCTTAGTATTAAATCCTACCTCCCACGATGCATTGTTCGTTTAACTAAGCAATCGCTACCTAATTGAATTCAATGAAGCTGTTTGCGATATAACTCACAATTCTTTATTTAAGATACAATGGCATTGTTTCGCATATTCTGTTTGGGGCAATTCAGAGACTTCCGGTGAAGCTACTTCGAATTCCCCCGAGCATGGCCTCTGGATGCTCGCCCGTTGGTCTTCGGTTGAACGTCGAAGAAATTGGCGTTGGTCTCTGGGCTACTACTAACATGTAAGACAAACGCGTTTTATTTTTATTTTCCTTCCTTTCCATAGAAAAGATCAACTGGAGACTAACCTCGTGGTCTTGTTGACGAAGCCGTGAACCTATCGGGAGCCCCTGCGCCATGGCCGATTCTCAATCCAGAGCTCAACCCTACGGCAGGAAATCTCGGATTGCTTTGAAACCTACTTGAAGAAAACTCGCCCTGTTGTACTGGCATATTCACGCGGGTTTGCTGAGTTCGAGGCGTACCAGAAACTAGACCAGGAATAGTTGATAAGCCAATACCAGTTGTCTCACCGATGCGTTGTCGATGGGTTGAAGGAGTGACGGGTACATTAGCTACCAAGCGTCAGCTATCTTATCCTATCGTCAACATAAAACTTCGTTACTCACATTGAGCTCTCATAGTCCTAGGCCAAGATGTACTATAGTGTTGTCTCGTTGTTTGGTTGTGATACCCAGCTGGCATCCTTTGCTGCTCGTAGGGCGCTGAATGATGTTGCCCGTATGGTAAACCGGAATCTTGGTAAGCTAAGGTGTTTTGGCTCCCACCATCGAATTGAGTTTCGCCAAATGATTGCCCGTGAAGTGTCGAGTCGATTGCATCCTCGGCTGCATCTTGTATTTGCCCGAGCATGGCTTTCCGTTTGAGTTTGTCATATAACTCTTGGATCTGAAGGAGTTTTCGATTTTTCTCCTTGTATGCTTGGGCCAATTCATCATTCTTTCTTCGGAGGCTATCCTGGTCCATCTTCATGCCTGTAAAAAGTTAATACTGAGGCAATTGGTAATGAAAAAGAAAGAGACTTTCCAGTGAGTTTGTTTTGTAAGTTGGTAATCTCCAAATTGGCTTCATTGATGACCTTGTCAAGATGCACGTTGAGACTCGAGTATTTCTCGGTAAGAGCTTTGCTGAGGTGCTCTTGATAAACACTACAATTCCAGCATCAGTACCTGGGTAGGTAGTTGGCCTAGTCTCGCGTGTGCCGCTGTTTATTAAAAGAGAAAAGAGGATCTCTAACACTTCCTGGGTGGCCTGATAGGCCCAAAAGCTGAGGGCGCGACTTGCGCACTCCATGATGATGTTAGGGCTCAGACCGCTGAGAACACTCGTCTTGTAGTCTTCGCTCGGATTGAGGTTGGAGATGACGGCATCATCAGGACTTGTCAAGTGGGAACCACAAGCAGGGCATGAGTTCCGATGCTCATGTCTCGGTCCTGTTAAGCCTAGACGGGCCGCGCAGTCTACACAGAAGATATGACTACAAGTTGTCACCAGCGCCCTCTCACCAAGCTCTTTCCGGCACTTGAGGGCATTGCAGCGCAAGACGTGTTCCATGATGAAAGAGTCTCAATCAATGGTTGTAGTGTAATAGGTTAGGTAGGTACCTAAGTAATTTTCAGAATCATAACTAGACCCCGGATTCTCAGTTGATCATGTTAGTAGGTAGAATTTAGAAATTATAAATCTAAAGCGGATCGGCACTAAAATATTGCGATTCTCAGCAATGACTGGACGTTATCCGCGCCTTCTTGCTTGGCTCAATCGGCCATGGTACACCTTCCCTCGCTAATCGTGTCGTGATCAATTGGAATGGAAACCACATCCGTACCCAGCTGCCCTACCAGGCTCCACTCAAGCCCCAGAGACGTGAGTGTAACACTGCCCCTGAAAATAGGGGTCGAATAGATGGCCCAACTTGAATTTCCTCTCCATCTCCGTAACACTCTCGAGAAAATCTGATTGCGCGTCCATCACAGCTTCTAAGAAGCCCTCAAGTAGCGGCGATGGTAGCAAAGAACATAAATTTAGCGTCTTATTATCGAAGATGCATAAAAGAATTCATCGTTATGTTTTTGCCGCCGTTCTTTTCAGACCTTCTATTGGCCATATTTCATCATATTCCCTTGCATGCGACTCCATTTCACATCAGGCTTTCTGGTGATGTTCTCGGTATCGAGAGGCACGCCTCACAAGACATCTCCGAGAATCTTCATGGCATGCTGCCACGACTGAAGTAATCTGAGTCAGCAATCGCCACTTTAAGTATCTCGGAGATAAATCTAGAACGATGATTCTCATACTTACCATCGATGCGAAATCTATCGAGTCCGCTTCCTTGGTCGTTTTCAATGTTCTGCCTAACAGCATCCAATTCTCTCAAGTAGGAAAACGCTCGTATAGACCAGAATGTAATGAGAATGCAAGGAGTACCGTCGTCTTCATCCTCTTCGTACGTCGTTTCTTTTACCAGGTCCGAGTGCTCGCCGAACCCTCGATTGACATGCCTCTCGACCTTTAGCTTCTGGGGCATGTACTTGATATTTTTCCACATGTGAGGCATTGTGGCAAGCGGGGTTGATAGGGTAGGGATACGATGCCCGATCCTTCAGAATTGGTAATTTTTTTCTACTTCTGGAAGTAGCCAATCCTATTAAAGGAAAAATACCTGCATGGTGAAAAATGGGTAGCAAACAACCTGGGGTAAATCTCATGATATCTGTCTAAGTCAGAATTGCAAGTCGCACCACTGTTCGTCCAATCTTCCACAGTTGGGTTGAACAAAGGTAACACAGACCAGACAACCCTTTGTGACGCTGCCTTACAGCTCGATTTGAACTAGCCACACCATGATAACCAATGAAAGGCGAGACGAAGACGTAATCCATCAATTTACCCTTTAATTGTTTCTTGGATCCTTCGATCCTTCTTGCATGCCCGGTTATATAAATGTCCATTACCCCATGTTGCTGCTATAAGGGGTGTAAAAAAAGAGGTATTTGTTTCATCACTGACGTATGATTCCAGATGATGGCCAAATTATTTTGAAAAATAATCGATAGTGAGCAAGAATATATGCACTTTATATCATCCCTCTTGAGTTAGGTAGCCTCAATTATGTTTTAGACACGTCTGAATACCTTACAGTCAGAGGCGTGTGTAAGGGGAGGACGAAATTGAAATGCATTGTGTTCCATAGTTCTCAATTTGTACGATAGGTAAAATTCATAGACTTTTATATAACTTAATAGTACTGTACGCTATATTGTGGCTATTAATCGAGGAATCGTCGCTTCGATGCCCATTTATGAAGATGAAAATACATGTATGGGCGGCGTTAAGCGTCCCTTGCTGTATAATCCTATTATTATCTTGGCTAGAGGTATTCAGTTTGATAGAAAAGTTTGAGTGTTGTTATTACGGCTAGCTTTTAATCCAGATACCCTATTATCAACATATCCTCGAACAAAATAGTTTCTTGTGTTATATGGAATGGAAATTAAGACAGTTATGGGTGGTAACCTCGGGTGGCAAAAATGACTTAGCGAATGTTATGAAGTTCACTCTGAACATGTATCTGGTTCCTTACGTAGCGAAAATAACAAGAAAATTATCTCCAAATTAAAATAGTACTGGTTGGAAGAAAAATATCAGGGTTCGTAGATTGGAAAAGGTTACGCAATTGATGATAGGACCTACTTGATATATGCAGTTTAAAATAGCAAAAGAGAAACCCCGTAAGGTCCTCTAGGCCCAGCCTCTAGATCTAAGCGTCTAGAGCTACTGCGCCCGCTCCCCCGCGCCTCACAGCCTATTGCAATGCCTCTGTTTTTTTGTTCGGGGACAGAGACTTGCTTAGTACTGCGAGCATGTGGCAGGATCGTCGTCGTATTTGTTTGCGACTCCTTTTCAGGATTCGAACCCTAGACCTCTCAGTCATCGTCGGGACCGTGTCGTTTCTGAGGCATTGACCATTGAGCCAAACTTGTGTAGGCTCTTTTCGTTGGTATGCCGCTGTGAAAGATGCACTCCAATTATGACTTATCTGCCTTACCCAGTCGCGGGGAGTGACGCGTCAACAACAGCTGGCAGCTGGCAGCTAATATGCCACAACGACAGACGGCAAACGCACTCTCTGCGGGGCTCTTAACCACTGTCTAAATGTTTCTACCCCCTATATTCCGTTCATATCTTCAGAGCTTCTGGCAGGCTCCTCGGCATTGACTGGTACACATCGAATGGTATCTTTATAACCCCGGACAGCCATTCGCCATTACAATGTCGACGCAGATACGACCCAGTCTCAACATGTGGTTTGACACTGAACGAACAACTCGAGCGCAATATATACCATAGGGGCTTTGACTAGGCTTGAGCTTATAGCTTCTTTCTCTCAACTGAGAGACGCATGGAGACGTCGGCCATGTAGTAAATGCGTCATATTCTATGTCGTTCATATTTAGGGGCTCATAGAGTAACGTTCTAATTGCGAGGTTACGAAGAGTCTAAGCACGAAGGAGGAGAAAATAGGGATAAATTTAGGAGAGGTGGACATTGCAATAAGGGGTTAGACCACTAGGAACTGGGTAAAATAGCTGTTGAAAGACACCCGTTAGAATATTGATGGCATTTATGTGTTGTATATGATAGGAAATAGACTAATTCCGAGCCTATGACCCAGTCTAAAACCAGCTTTGCGATATAAACCTGTACCTACCACCCACCGTTGTCGAAGCTGTTGGCATAAGCCGCCGATAGACATCAACCTAAACCTCTCGTGCTTCGTAGCAATGTGATCTTGTTAGATGATTTCTATAGGAGGTACGTATATACAATGCCAATTCTTGATGTAGACAGATGTGGCAACGTTGAAGGTCTTAGACGTACGACAACTTTGATTCACAGCTTACCCGAACTCACTCCTGGAGCCAGACCTCCAGATAACAGTTGGCCGAGCTACCTCTCATACAATCTGTAGCTTAGCAAACGAGAGCGTTTGCGATCTGACCCTATATCTAACTCTACCCCTTTTCTATGCCTTTCTTCGGTAATAGGAGAAGCCGTGGTAGTAACTTCTAATTATCTATCTTTCACTGACTGATGGACAAGCCTAAACTACTCACAGGCTGAACTAGTTAATGGGCATCACTGACTTAGTGGTTCGGACTAAGTTCTAGCTATGTGTTGAAACAACAACGAAGCTCTACCTAGAGATGTCATGCATCTTCATCAGCACAGAAACTTAAAATGTTTATCACCTAAGCAGACCACTACTATTCACAGCGAGTATGTCCGATTAGCGCAGTACCTAAACAATTGTGTGTTTCTAACAATTGACTAAACATCTGGATAATCTATCCCTTCTCTATCCTCCCATATGTCCATCTTCACCCAAGGATCTGCAAAGAACAGATTGTTCTCGCCATGGAGAAAACGGTCCAGCCCAGCACCTGGGTAGCATGTCTTCCCCAACGATCGTAGTAGCCGCCCAAATATCAACCACGTGTTAGATAAATTAGCTTACAAGCTAAGTATGTATGTTTAATGGCGATCTGATGCACGTGAAGTTGGCAACATGCAGGAGGAGAACCCCCTTGAATCATTAATAGCCTAGGACCAGATCACCGGGTCGTGGAATCCGGGGACGCCCTCTTTTTCATTTATCTCAGCCGGCGGAAACGTGGTTATGTGCGCCGGCGGACCTCGTCTGCCTAGTCCGAGCAGCCAGCTCGGCAAAGAAAATCGTGATCCCGATTTCCCGGCCGGGGCAGGTTTCCCAAATGGGTAACGCGGCCGTCCCTTGGAGAAGGTGTCCGCGCTAATGGTCCACTGCTACGTGCAGCCCGTGTCTATTATAAGGAGCCCAATGCATAGTTGATGCGGGAGGACAGACTATTGTATCCCCTCAGTTACCTCCTTATAAGTGAAGTCGCTTAAGATATTGTGGCCCTGGATCGGCGACGCAGGTACGCCGGGCTTGCATTAGGCGATGTGGTACTGTGGCTTGCCAGCCGGCGGAAGTGGAGGCGCGAATGCCGACAAGTCCGGGAAGCAAGCAGGTAGCAGGTATAGCATTGAGCAAGCAGAAAGGCCGTCCATACCATAGCATATAAGGACGATGCCAAGCCGCCACTTGGGGTAGACTCGCAAGTTGTCAAGCCCTACACCTATCGATGGTGCAGGGATTGCACCAGAAAATGGCAACACCAAAAACTTGAAGTTAGTCCCTTCGGTGTGATTGGGGCATAACTTGGGACTCCTGATCGAAATGATGAGGCTGACATTTAATCATAGTGAAACGAAGCTTTCAGGTTTTCGGAGTAAGTTTCCCTGATCCGATGTCCCTAGATTCAGAGTTAGGCTGTTATGCGAACTCCAAATCTGCTAAGATCATGATCGTCACCTGTGTTGTCGTCATGCCACCTCATAGGCTGCCATACCAAGATCGCTGGAGGAACTCCAGGTCTGTGTCGCACCCGGTGAAAAGGGAGATTCTCTGAGGATCCAACCGTTAGGCGGATCTCAGGGGTTGAACCTTGAACATGGCAGAGTGCTTGGCTCCAACATCCAGACCCCAATACGTCGACGCCATACCGCGGCCAGATCCTCAAAACCTTTACCTGCTTTGTAATAACCCTAACCCAGGAAAATTTAGCGATTAAATAGAATTTTCTTCAATTCCAGGTCCAAGACGCGCGTTGCGCAGCGGTAAAACATCTGGAAAAAAGACACAGAGTTATCCGGCTTGGAATGCTACGACGACAAGGGCGATGAGAAGTCCAAAAGGCTTGTGTTACTGTAGCGCCATGCCAGCGTACAAAAAGAGCCCCAGAACCCCAGACGTCAATGAAAGCTTGTGTCAATGAAGGCGAGGATTTTCTCACTAAGATCCCCTGGGCTGCAACTCAACGTCGCAGTAAAACACGGCTCGTAGTCGCTCGACTCTGGGCCAGGCTCTTGGCGACCCAACACAAAACCCCCGAGAATCATTCCATCATCGCCATCGCAAGCCGGACCTATCGACCGGTTCCTCGAGCCTCGGTGAGTTGATGCAACAACCCTAAACCACCACCAGCTAGAGTTGCGATAGGTATAACGAGCCTGTAATTGCAGTTGGTTGGGTCTGGTATAACAGGGACACAAAACCAACTATGAACTATGGACATGGGGTACTTAAGCGAGTTGTAGCGCCATGTGGCCTGAGCTACTTAGGTACATAGCAGACGGCATATCAGCTGCACATGTAAGGCACAGTTACAATACTGTGATGCCAGCTCAGCTTACTATGCTTTCCACCTACATTACCTATAACATCTACTTTATGT
This sequence comes from Hypoxylon sp. CO27-5, assembly GCA_002120305.1. Classification (NCBI taxonomy): domain Eukaryota; kingdom Fungi; phylum Ascomycota; class Sordariomycetes; order Xylariales; family Hypoxylaceae; genus Hypoxylon; species Hypoxylon sp. CO27-5. Next base: position 324,302 of record KZ112425.1, on the reverse strand, counting down.
TCACTTATCCTCTATATGTTATAACACGTTGAAAAAGAAGAAGTGGAGAAGAAATGGAGTTTACTACGCGTAGTCGAGGTCACCTTGCGTGTTGACGATGTCTATCCTACTAATCGGAATAATAGACAAAGAGGCCGGAACACCACTCGGTAAAGAAACTTGCTGGCTAGGTGTCGCCACGCAACCTAGGCATCGCATATGACAGGGCTTGCATCTACATATGGGAACAGCAGATTCTTAACTATATCAGCATATTACGAACTTTGTCCACAACCCTATGAGTCAGATCCAAGCGAGCCTTCTCGCCCGTGCCACCACAATGGCCTTGCATGATTAAGCGTCTTACAAGCTCCTTTTAAGCTTCTAGGCATATTCCAAGGCTCTTCGAGACCAAAAGCACCATCAAGATTAAGACGCGTCACGGGTCACAGCGTCGACGTATGTAATTAAACCCGTGGCGGCGGCGAATTGATTCCAAGCGGCCAGATCAGGCTCGGTGGCTGAAGGTCAACGGGTGTATGGGCTTACGTCCCCTGAATGGTGACGCACCACTGGAAGCCCATGACGGATCACTGAGAGCTCTCCTCGCATGGTCATTTGCGGCCCTTCAACCTGCCAGTCCTTCTGCAAACTTGGCGTTGACTCAACTACCGCTGCAATCTCGTGGAACATGACAGCCGGTAGATACCTTTCATAATGCCAACTGTGAAACGTTACCACCCTAGGAGGGTAGGAATAAAGGAGAATTAACTGCCTTGAGGCACGATTGCTCGTCAGTTAGAGTAGATTGAAGGAGGAGAGAGGAGATGGAGGGAGAATATGAATAGAGTAGAATGATAGGGTCATAGACTGATGTCCTCGTTAAAGATCTCCCAGACCATTACCCCGCATCTCCTATCTCTTGAGTGATCTTCACTCTCGCTAGCCCTCGTTGATCATCATGATAGTCTCCAATTCAGCGAGTGTGTAGTGTTGTTGGAGGCTGCCAGCGTAGACCTACTCATCAAACCTACATCGGTGTAGTGCTGCCAAGTATCTTCATTTCACAAGCGAGCGATCTTCTGACCATGGCCAGATGTGTCAACTCTAGGAGATGTCGTTCGCTTCTTCATCATATCCGTCATTTGTTGGTTGGAAATCTCTCTAACCGCGGAACTTTTTCTTTTTGTTAAAGATCTTTATTTCTTCCCTTCCCCGCACGGGAATTTCCGTTGTCCACAGCAAACGCGGACCCCAGATGGAGAATGGCTGGGGATGTACAGGGGTAATTGCAGGCGTAGCGGTACTTGGGTAACATCGTAACACAACACTTCGGGATGTATTACCGGACGGCAGAAATATTGTACCAGGTACCTCACTGGAAACCGTACTGTGAAGCCATCGCCAACCCATCCGTCGCGGGCCGAAAGTCCATATTGTGCCGGGGTTGGCCACCCTTGCCCACATACCAACCAATCGCGAAGAAGCACTTTTCCCCAGTCCCGTTGTTCAACGGTCGACAAGCCGACTGACCAATGACGCTCGCTATGCTGCTTATTAACGTGCTTCAAGATTTCCCTTGCACATGCAAGACATTCTGTCCGTCCTACTATAATGTGTTAGTGCCGTCCAACCAATGGTGTTGTAGGAAACGAAGAATGCGGCAGGTAAAAGATATTCTGGGAATTAGGGATGCCGTTGGGGGCTGTCACTAGAGCAGAGACACCATGGAATTATGACGGACTTCGATGCATATGCTGTAAGAATTAATATGGGCTTCCCCTCCATCATACTGACGTTCTCAGTACCAGTCTCCCCCCTTTAACAGCCTACTCTCTGTCCTCTTATTGTCGAATCCAGCAACCTAGCATGTCTCGATGTAGCAAGACTACAGTAAATCATATCCAAATTCGTCCTCGCATCCACACACCATCAAGTTTCGAGAAGGGGGGCATCTACTTAGGAACTTTACAAGATCGGTTCACGAATCAAGCCAACGATGCTCTTTTCGGCACCTGCTCTTCTGTGTATCCCACCATCTCCACAGACTGGAGCCATGCAGTCATCAGGCACAGGTCGATAAGGTTAAGGCAAGTAAGCATAAGTACCCCGGATTCCTGTTTTCCACCTACCGGCTTTCCGCCGACGGGATTCGCATCCTTCGGATCTTAGGTCCTTGGGACTTGATGCTTGAGATGCCAAGATACACTATGTATGTACGTGACCAAGAACACTAAGAATGCCAACTAGATTTAGGACTTCCATTTCTCCAGAAGACGCTAAGTCGGACACATGGTGCTATTCCAGTCACTCTCGATGGTGCTCAGTAGATTGCCATTCGCCTAATAATAGTATTATGCATCTAGGTGCCTTGGTTGGTATGTAAGTGGTGTGTATGCAAGTCTCGTACAACACTCGTTTTTCACCTTCGTCCCGATCGTTACGTGACAAATCATCTTGCGTGAAAACTTTTCGATGCCTCAATTCCCCATTATGTAGCAGCAGTAGCAGTAGCAGCAGCAGTAACAGTAACAGCAGTGGTAATAGTAGTAAGTAGTGTCATGTCATGTAGTGTAGCGTAGCAGTTATCCCCAGACTCCATCAAGCCGCATTAGAACCAAAAATGTGTTGATTTAGCAAAGCAGCTTCTGCGTCAACTCTGCGAAACGACGTTGTCCGCCGGCCCGGTGCCCAAAATTTCTCCCTTTTTTACCCTTTTGAATTTGTTGTAACCCAACCAGAACCGCATCCAACGTCAGGAGGTATCATCGCTGAAACATACATGCATACCGTCAATGGCGATCATGGACCCCTTAAAAAAAAACTCGCGAAGAACACACCAGGCAGCAAACCAAAAAATTTTTCATAGCCCCAAAGTCGCAACAGGACAGGACAGGACAAGACAAGACAAACATCCACCCAATCATCGTAACAGTAGTAGTAGCAGTAACAGTAGCAGCCGCGTAGCCATGCATCTCTGCCCATCGTACAATTGCCCAATCAATAATCAAAGTAATCAGTGAACGAAAGGAAATGCCGAGCTATCCATGCTGTAGGCGCCGAGCTGGCCCAAGAGCCCGCATCCGCCCGCCGGCGTGCCATCGTGCATATTTCCGGTACCTCCGAAGTGCTGCTGCGCCCACTCCATCTCGTCCGGCGCGCCCCATAGCATGCCGTCGAGGTCCCAGAGGCCATGCTGATCCAGCATGCCCATCATGCCGCCGAAGCCCTCGGGCTCGAGGCCGATAGGCGACATATGGATATCCGACCCGTCACCCAGGGGGCCCATGACGCTACCGTGGTCCGTCGCGACCTGCAGGCGAGACATGGGGCTCTGCTGCTGCTGGCGCAGGAGCGCAGGCTCAAGCTGCCGCGACGCCTCGTACATGCGCCAGACGACCTCGCGGGAGCGGCGCGCGGCCAGCGACCAGTCCTCCATGGCCTCGAGCAGCTCGAGGATAGTCTCGATCTGCTTCTGCCAGTCGGTCACGCGGGGGCTGTCCCACTGCCAGAAGATAGACACGAGCGGGATCATGGCGGCTTGGTAGAGGAACCAGACGGCGTTCCAGCCGGACATCTGGTTGCGCGACCACTCGCGCGAGATATCCTCGATGGTCTGCTTGGCGAGGTCGCGGCACGCCTCGATGGCCGCGATGTCGTGCTCCGCCGCGTGCGAAGCCCCGCTGCTGGCTAGGTTTAGGAGCACCGGGCGGTGCAGGAGCATCCGCAGGTTCTGGTACCGCCACTTCATGATGCAGCGCGCGATGTACAGGGGTTCGGCGCAGGGGTCGCTGGTGCGGAGGAGCCAGGGCAGACTGCTGAACCAATTCACCAGTTGGCCGTCGAGGTTGCAGCGGTCCTCGGCGCGGAGTAAGGGGGAGATGGCGAGCATATCCTGGATGGCGGTGGCGATCTTGCAGAACTTGATGTTCTCGACCAGCGGCAGGATACCCGCGTGCTGTGCCGAGTCGCGCCCGGAGCTGACGCCAGTCTCCGGGGGTCGGATGTTGATGGCAGGGCCCCATCGGCCAAATGAAGGGCGGCCCATGGTCATCATAGCCCAGGTGTCGAGGCAGAACAAGCTCCACCAGGTACGCCTTCTCGTCTCGGCGGCGGCGATCTCCTTGCTTGTGCCAGCAGGTCCGTGAGCGAGGCTTTCGCGATGAAGTCCGAGAGCGCTCGCCATTCTGATAGCGGCGCCAATAACGGCGTTGGCCATGTTTGGTCTATTGATGTAGTGTAGATAGTATCCTCCAATTAGAGCTAGTGCCTGGACAGTTTCGATGTGGCTGCTACCGAATGAGTCCATGGGGAGGTATTCCATAGCGCGGCTGTAGTAATTAAGATGGTTGTAGTCATCCGATTTTAGAGCAGCGATGCATCCCATAGCGAAAACCATGTTGAGAAGCGCGAGCCAGGGGGCATCGTATCGTTGTCCCTCAAGGTAGTCCGCTCGGAAGGAGGCTTCGTCTAGCATGGGAACGAAGACGTGGACTCGCTTAAAGTACGCGTCGATAAGCGTCTGACCCTTCCATGACCACGGTACCCGTTGTGGCTCTTTGGGATTTGTAACCTTTTGTCTCATGATCGGGAGGTTGTGTGCCATTTCTACGCTGTTGAGTGGTGGTGTGAGTGAGTTTCGGAGGCCTGGTTGGACCTTTAGCATCACCATGAGTGCTGCCTTGATGGATGAGGCACCGAGATATGATGCTTGACGGTCGACTGAGAGGGATAGTGCGTTTACGTCATCCGCCTCGACGGGAATAGGGTCTCGTCCTCGGCGTTCCTCGTCCCATTCAATGTCCCGGGACGGTATTTGCTCTAAGCTGGAAAGGCCCTGTTCAGATCCCGACATAGTAGGCGAGCCAATATCACCAGGAATGGGAGAAGTATGTAGCGGTGGCGAGGGAAGTGCTGTGGTAGTGTCTACCTGCGGACGGTCGAGCAGGCTGAGGAGCTCGTGCCGAGGCAGTGGTAGAAGAGACTGAACCTCATGATTGGGAAACAGACGCTTCAGGATCGATCGGCATTCTTCTAAAGATTGTGACAGTGCCTCGAGGGTCTTTCTCGACGGGATCACTCTTTGGCGGTGCTTGTCATAGAAGCAACGCTTAGGGGCTCGACTAGAGAGACATTGACCACAAGGCTGTTGCCCGTCACATCGACTGGAGTAAGAGTTAACATCTACGACACCCTTTTCCCAGAATGTTGCACAAGACCTACATTTTCCTGCGCTTGCATTCGGCGCATGCATGAGGTGTAGTAATACGCTTAGCTGTGCCGTTACCGTTCGTCTTGGCACTCTCTGTAGAGTCTGTGGACTGTTTTCGAGGAGTAACTCCTTGGACTGGTAACAAGTTAGGACCACGTGAAGATGATGACATAGACATAAGAACATAAAGACGACTTACAAGTATGAAACATGCCACCCTGGGTGGGAATTGGTATACTCGGCGCCATGTTGGCTCAGGTACTCCCAAGTACTCTATTCAAGTCTGTGTAAGTTGTCGACGGTGAGGTCCCAAGTGATGTAGAAGTAAGCTTGAGTAAGGTGATGCACAGAGTTCCAAATCAAATATAAGAAACCCGGGGGATGTGGGGAGGCACCGTCTTGGGTCCCAGGACCGACAACACGGGAGACGATGAAGATTTATATAGGATATTGCCTTGCAACCCATTTTGGCGGGGAGACGTGGAGAATCTGGAGATGAAGGGTTGGCAAATAAATTGTGTGGAGTAAAAGCAACTCTATGTGTTAGTCTGATCAGGAACCGAAGAGACTATAGCGTATCGGGTATACCTCCACACCTCCATACATCCCTATAAGTATGTGACAGGTCGAGCAGGCTAGAACTTGTAGACTAAAGTTAGGGTAGGCAAGGAACGTGCCTTTCGTACCAGACAATGTCAAGGTATGGACAGGTAGGGACGCGCATCTGGAGATCAATGCCGTGTTGTTGAGAAATAATTAGCATGTTCGCCACAAGAGACTATGGTTCTCGACAGATGATTGGTATAGTCGGGTGTGTCTATTCTAGATCTAGTATAGACAGGGGGTGGACGTATGATATCTTGCCATGTCAGGTCTAGTATATAGCATGATTTACCTCAGTCAGCCAAGTGAGTGGCATGTAACACTTATCATAGAGCATAATGCACTTTGTCAGCGATAAACGACATGAGGTGAAAGTGCTTCCAAGGTTGAACCAATAGAGTACAGAATATGACAGCAGAGCTAGTGTTTCAGCCCTTGGACAACCAGCTGTCCACTACAGGGGACCAGGCTACAGATGCCGTTCGGCAGAGTTGAGGTATAATCCGAACGCTTTCCCACGCGAGCAACGAGGTGACGTGCAGGCATTAGACGGCTTGTGAAAGTGTGGAATGGTCTCCCGCCTTCGAAAGCGGGACTGGGGTAATAGTTTCATGCATGATGGGAAATACTTCAAATAAGATTTTGGGCGGGTTTCTCATAGCGCTGCCCAAAATCTCATGTTTTGGCCTGTCTTAGAGCGTCTGGTCTGATTCGCGTGGAGTTCATGGCATATGAAATTTCCGAGCCTGGCACCTTTGACGGCGACTGGGACAGATTTGGGGAAGGCCTGCTTCGATTTTCACTGGCTGGAGAAGACTCCCATGAACACCCCCCCTGAACCCCTGCTACTTAGCCACGGGTCCTATCGAGGGGCGGCCCCGCGATCACTGCCTTTCTTTCAAGATTCCGAGCGGGATCAACGGCCAGAACTTGTAAGTATCCGTGATAGGGTTACAACGAGAGATTGCAAGCCAGTCTACAAGATCTGTTAGCACCTGCCAGCCATCGATACTTCGTACCCTTCAGGCTGTCAGGGCAGGGAAGATGTGTAGCAGGGGTCGTCGGCCTTTTTAGCTACAGTGAAAAGGGCTTGACCGGCAAGCGAGCCGTACAAAATGACAGGGATGCAGGTACTCACTCAGTTGTATGTACGATAGTGAGTGATGAATGTGAGTCTTGGAACTTACACACACGGCCCGGCTCCATGATGAACGAGAAGCCGCGCAGTCCACTCATGACCTCGACTTAATATACAGAACGTAGCAAGCGCCGACTTAGTGTCTCAACGCCAGGCACGTATATGCGTGCACTTCATAATGAACCCCATAATTCGTACCATGAATAAGAATAGTATGTCTGGAATTGTAAAAAAAAAAAAAAAAATAGATACAATCGTTTTGCTGCGAAGCGCCCTCGACAGGTATGTATTCCCCAGGTCTTGAAAAAAAAAATTGACAAGCGAGCGAGATTAACTCCTTGGCTCCCTCAAATCATCGCAGTGCTAGGCGCCTTAACAAGATATTGATAAGTTTGAATTCTCGTCTCTCATTACTGTCGCTAAAGTGAGATGAGCGGAAAAGAAGATGAAAAAAGAAAAAAAAAAGAATACTCCGCGACGCCCGAGGCGGAGAACTAAAGCTCACATGTGATTGGCTAGCACTCTTCAGCACTCTCTGCTAACGTAAGACAGTTAGTCTCGGGAGGGCGGTACGAACTCATGAGTCTTGATGTCTTGGCAACATCTTGGGGTATGTACATCACGATCCCGCTTCTAAGAAATCATCTATCACGAAGTTAGTTAGTCGCTCAAGGTCCCTTGAATTCGACTTTCTAGTTCACTAAAGGGTCTAGTCAACCTATAACTACGGCATAAGAGAACTGGATGGAGTAGGTATATCGTCCCACCCACGAACGATCATTTATCGAGATCTTTACTCCAATCCGGGCCAGTCCGAATTCAGATATGGCAATGAAGTGCGATGCGATGCGATCGATGGACAACTTAACTAGAACTAGTAGATGTCGTCGAGATGTGGCTCTCAGGGTCGCGCCAATGGACTAGCAGAGAGGCTTGTGCAAGCTTTGCTCAAGTCCCGGGACCCTGCACGTTTCTCTCCGGATCGTCCATGACAATGCTCCCCTCCAAGCTTCTCTTTGCCCTAATCAGGTTCAGTTCCTGGCATAGCGTTCCCGCCAAGCTCGTCGATTTTTACCCCACACTCTTCTCGGTTGGATAGCTGCAACTCTTTTCATCGTCGTACAGCAGGAGTGTGGAGTGCAGTGAACTTGGACGTAACAGCTGACACTGATGGTTATATTGAAACGCCACTCGCTTAAGCGCCTAGTCGATGTAGTGTATTGAGATACCTTAGGTACCTACCTAGTATAACACTCCTCTTTCTCCAGACATCTAGTGATGCAAGTTGTGAGGCAAAACCGAGTGAAAGCGATAGAACTCTCTAATTTGGAGTTCTTGGCGCAGACTGTCATGACGAGATTCTGCTCTTTTAGAGGCTGCGACATATTAAGCTTGTCTATTCTTGTCTCCACATGCCCGCACTTGGAATTCTCTTGGAATGCCCCATAACCTCGAGAGTAGTAGTGTCTACGCCTGGGCCGAGGCGAAAAGTACTTAACACAGGATACGCGTGTGCGTCGTTGATCTATGCGGCCTCGCCGGATTCGGACAGAGACTTCTCCCATATATGCATATCGTTTATATGGGAACCCCTTTGTGCTTATAGGGGATATGACCTTGGTAGAGTATGTTCTATGGATAGGATAGGATATCTGTAGTCAACAAGCGTGAGCGACGGCAGTCTGCGGCCTTGTCGACGGCGACTGCGGTGGCTAGATACGGCTCTAGGGTGCTATTTCTATCAAGGCACCCCGGAAATTGGTGTGAACTCCTCCTTGAAGCTTATTACTCATGACGGGCCTTCATTGTTTGAAGTCAACTAGTGCGCCTCGTGAGTGGTCAAGAATCAGTTCATGTAGGCCCCGACTAACATTTGCAGATATTAACTGAGGAGGATAGCATTTGGGCAGGTCCACGTGCCTCACTATCCCAATCGAGCCGAAGAGTCTAACGTGCATAACAGAGAGTGCGTATTGGACCTAATCAAGCTATGCGTCCTCGACGCAAAACCATGCTGGTGTGGCCGAAGTCCTTAATAAGACAACTAACCGAGCGTTTCCCTGACAGCGCAGAAATAAAAAGAAGCCAATCAGAGTAGTGGGAAGGCTCGGCCTCATTGGTCTATAAATTAAATTTCGCCGTCCATTTAGAAATCATGGAGTGATACTTCGAACGTCTGGGGAAGGCGTTGCGCCTCAATCTTCCCATTCAACTCCTCTTTCGCCCATCGAGGGGTGCTGCAGGGTCTCGAAGCCCATTCCCGAAGATTCTCGACCTCACCAGTGTTGAGTAACCCTACATATTGCAGATTGCGAGGAGTTGGGACTTGTCAGTTATAAGGGAGGATCAACGCCTAGCCTGACTCTTTTAATATGCTGAGTGATGGCCTCCAAGCAATAGTGGACTGTTTTTTTGACCGAGAACACCCATCTCCAATCAAAAAAGATAACTAATGGGCCTATCACGAGCTTCTTAGCGAACTCGAGAAGCCAATCATGGAAGGATGATGCAGGAATTTGGGAAGCCTTTCCCCCTCCATACCTTCGTACTTGATTGGGTTGACTACTGGCTTATCAAAGCGTCTACTCACGTATTTGTGTAGGGTTACTTGAGTTATGATATTGACGTAGATCTGCCCCCTATGAAGCACTTACCCGTCTCATAGCGAGGCCATCATCTCGGATAGCGCATACTGCATATGCTGCCAAACACCAACCACGATACTCTACTAGGTAGAGTCGTACTTCGCGAAAGGAAAATAGGGATATTATGTACGAAATTCCGGTAGAAAGACAAACGTTTCATAGAATTTTCGTGCCTGAAAGTTACATCCACTTGGATCTCATCCTGAGGAATTTTTTAGAAAAAAAAAAAACTTGAGAGTCGTATTGGGAAGCGACTTGCGCATCCCCAGAGTTCTACGTACAATATCAAGCATGTGGCAACCACCTGGTTACTTAAGTTAGTTGCGAACGGTAGCATCACACGCATGCACTCCAGATTTTCAACGTAACTCGTTCTCATTTCACCCGACTGGTTGGGCTGCTATGGGAATAGTCATCAAAGCTACAGTTATTTTCATCGTTGGCCTAGGAAGCCACTAAATGTGCTGTTAGATGCCGTAATTGAGGTTGCTGCAGAGGGTCTACGGTCCGACATAATGTCCCCGCTCTCTACAATCAGAGGCAGAGTTGGTGTGAGTATGTAGTATCGTCAAGTTTGCCAAGCTTCCAGGCTTTTAAGAGTTCTCCACTAGTTCTCCAACTTTCCCCAGAATAACCCGGATCTGCGGATGATATGCCTATGGGAATATCCTCTGCTGATGGCTGTCACCTTTCCGGGGTCCACCTACTATAGCCGAAGTACCTGGCACCGGCTACTGATGCCGTCGAAGATGCAAGTGTTTTCGATTGGTATGTACTGCTTCGTGATGATTTTGATAATTTCTTGAGCGACCATTCCGCCAGTGAGCGCCGAGATGTTATGAAGCTCGCCGCCTCCAGCTCGAGCTACCTCCTGGGCGGCTTGTAAAGCCCTTTCATTTCCAGCCGCCTTCGGTATTAGGCTGGAGATGGAGCTCATGATTTCATCGGCGCTAGATGCAATACTATGACTGGTCGCCACGAGGGCGAGGTAGATGAAGAGATTGGACATTGGTAGAGTGAAGGCACCGTCGGTCTCGACCTTCATAGCCTCGGCCGCCTCATCGTTAGCCTTCTCAGCTTCTGTAGAAAGAGGGTCAGTACAGTTTCGAGAGCAATCTCTGACAAGGATTATTGACTAACCGTAAAGTTCATCGAGATTTGGCCTCGTTTGTGTTGCATTGATGAGCTTTACGAAGCGAGCGTTCTTGCAGAAGAGTTCTACCTCAGCGGGATCGACGTCCTTGCCACCCGGTAAGGCCCTAGCAGTCTCTAGCACCTCCTGTGCATCTCTCCGAGCTTTTTCCTTGTATATGCTCTGCAATTTGACGTAGACGCTTGACTGGGCCTTCATATCGGGTAGGGACCCAGGCAAAGGGAGGCAACCATGCTGGCGGTAGAATGTCTCGATGGCCTTTGCAATGATCCAAAACGCCGACTGGCGCTCAATCTATTGATGTCAGTCTGGAATGTTCTCCATACATATCACTAGATCATACCTCATCTGAGACTTCATGATTAAAGAGTTCCTGTACTCCGGGTTCTAATTCTGGAGCCTTAATGTTCTTGTTGATGGCAACCGCAGCTTCTTGAAAGTTCTCCTCCCCGCCCTCCGGGTTGTTGGTCCTCGCCTTGCTTAGAACGAACTTGCTAAATGCCGTCTTATCGTCATAGCTGATGGGGTTCTGACCGTTATGTGACTGTCTCCATTCCTCAAGATAGTGGAGTAGTATGACGACATATGGTAAGTGTCCGTGTTCAGGGTCATCCAGAGCATCTATGTCCTTGGTCATATTCTGAGCAAATTCGACAAGTTCGGGCCAAGGATCTAGGAGTCGAAGATCAGTTGTTTTCTCTATCTCAGGATGAGTGTCAACTATCGGGAACGTTCCTGGTAGGCTGATGCGGAAGTACGAATAAAAGCCGGCGGAATGAATCGACACTAGCGGAGTCTTATGCTGATTGGCATAGGACTGGATAATCGAAAGGAGCTCCTTTTTGATAGGATGTGTGTACATGATCAAAGTAAACCTAGGCGAAGCTTCTAGAGCGCCGGGTAGATCTAAGGTGCCCTATGATACCCCATTAGCAGTCTGTTTGGCTCTACCCCCCTGAGGCCTCTCACATACCTTTTCCTTTGGGAACCATTCCCCTTGGACCTCTGGGTTTAGTTCTTGGAGGAGTCTAGTGCAGCACTCCGACCGCAGTTTTCCTAGGCAACTCTCATCGAGGAAGAAGTTGACACCCAGGTCGGCCTCGTTCACTACCGCATCATCTGCTATAGTAAACTTCCCTATTCCTATTTCGAAATGTAAGCATACGTCTAGTAGAGTAAGTTAGTAGGATCGCAATCTCATACCAGGTAACACTAGGTTCTTCAGGGTTTCCACGCCCACGGTACCGGCACCAGAATTCACAAGAAGGATATTGGCCGATTCAAGTGCTGCTTGTCCACTAGCAGCCCATAATCTAAGCTGTCGATCATATTTCTTCTCCTTCTCCGTCGGCCCATGGAGTATCGGCGGCGTCTGACTTGTCACAATCTCAGTCATCTTCACTAATGCCCGGGATGATCCGCCAATGTGAGACCCGACGAAATAATCCTGCCAACAGGCTGGAAATCTTCAAAATTTGCTAGATGGGGATTATTTTCGCTCTCAATAATGCCGATTAAATGAAGATTATCCTCTTTAATATAATGCGTGTCTTCCCTTGAAGTGGTGTTTTATGAAAGAGCGAGACAAACGACCAACTGCGCCGCCGAAGAGGTGCACTGAGTGTGTGGCTTGTGGTGGGGCTTAATATGCTCAGCCACAGGTACGTACCTCCAACGCGAAATGTCGTGTACGTGTACCTACATGTATCTACTAGCTAAGCACAACATGATTTGCCAAGGTAGGTAAGATTTTAGAGCTTCGTGCTATAGTAGTTATTCAACACTTTTCAAGGGGCTTTATCTTTACGCACCAAGCAAGAAAACAATATAGGAGGCAACAACAATTCCCACTACAAAGATGTCCTATGACAGCCGTTACCACACAATATCTTAGTAAAAACCTCTTCAAACGATATATAGGCATACATATTCTTAGTCAAAAAGGAATCCACGCCAAGAGTCGGTATAACTAGGTAGATAGGCAACCTACACAATGCGAGCTTAAACAGCACCTGCTGGTGACACGCGAGGGTAACACAAGTGATTTGTAAATGCCAAGGTATCTTATAGATAGCAATTACTAGGTACCCTTAAGTCTTATCCACATTCACCGTTGAGCCATGGAACCCCATTGGGTACCACTATGCTGAACCCACGTGGGCGTATAGGGCAGAGTTGGCAGAAAAGGAAAAGGAAAAGAAATAGATGAAAGTGGGAATGAAGTAAGGGATAGCCAAAAGGATGAAACCGAGAACGAGAACGAAAGAGATACCAAAGAGGGAATAAAATGGAGCAATGCAGTTTTAAGCCTCGGGAGTAGTATAACAATGTAGGCATCGTTTGCCTTCCTGGATACCTAAAGTTGAAGCTGAATGAGTTATATCTGAATCCAGAAGGTATGCCAATCTTCCTAACCATATATGTATGGTATGTCAAGTTAAAGACAACTTAACGGGACCCTGGTAGTACTTGTCTTTAGTAGAGTGTCTCAAATAAACACATATAAACTAAATTGACACATGTCTGAGTCATGTATTGCGTCCTCCACACGGCATGGAGTTAGATAAGGCAAGATGTGTCCCCGGTCATCTCCTGCAAAACGATGATATCTGCGGGGTATGCTTCACATATAAAACAGTCACGAAGGAATGCAGTATCTTAAAAACGTCTCATGGAAGGCAATAAGCGCTCGAGTAATGGTGACATCTTTGTGTGACTTGATGAAGGCAGTCACAATGCCGACTAGGCAACGGTCAGGTTGGAGAGGAACCAAAACTTACCTTATTTACCTATAGTGTTTTGAGTCCGCGAGAAAAAAAAAGAGGGAGGGGAGGGGGGAAATAAAATGTACCAGGACGGGATCTAAGGAAGCCGGTTGAGTAGGGCTTCTATATCGCGGATCCTTGTGTTACATGGGCGCCACTGGTCACCATATTGTTTCAGTAAGCTCGGTCCCGAGAATAGTAACGAACGCCTTACCAGCGAACATATAGGTACTTGAGAATGGGTCGGCCGTAGTATCTTGTTGAAAAACTGATAGATGATAGAAGCTGTGAAGGATTTGAGTCGAAGCCAAGGAGTCATTAAGCTGCGGCCGTTATCTAGCGAGAATCCATTGTGGCTGGCGTTCTACTGAGCCTGAAAAGCAACTTTTAGATTACATATTATATTGGCTCTTCGGTTTCGGGAAACCATTGCTTATGAATTATGTAAATACAGGTCACGATGTCGCCTTATAGAACAATGATCTGCCGTATAATTCTAGACCTACACAGCCATGTACATTACGTAGATGTAGGTAGTTACACGAGAAGCACCGACGAAGTGATGGCAAAGAATGTCTCTTGATTGTCCAATTAGCTTGGGTTTATCCAGATACCTAGTCTAACTACCTACGCGTACGGAAGACACATATGCTCGGCACGGTTGGAACCCGTGTTCCGAGTGAAACCGGTGATACCTGCTACGTAGAGTGAGCATGAATCTGAGCATCGATGGAAAACAGTTGACACTGTTGTGACTAATGGTAGTGCGTGGCTAACTGCAATGCCACCGACGCCGTGTGAGCTTGGCTGGCGTCCTGTAGGTCGGGCCGTTTAAGCATGATGAGATGGCTTCGTTGGTCATTCTTATTCGGACAACGATAGTTACGGCTGCATCTAGACCTTTATGTCTCCTAGGGTGTATTAAGCTTGTCTGTCGCTCTGCACAATGTGGACTGCATCGAGATCTGTGGATGTATGTGGCGCTCTGAATAACCTTCGGAGGCTGCAATCAGTGAGTCGTTAGCAATTGGCGAGACAGCCGAGGGTTGTATTACTCATATCGAAGGACGAATCTGATCGATCGAATTAACCTCGAACAAATAGGATTTGGTTTGCTACGGCCGTGAAAACAATCTAAGGGATACAATGTTACCAGGTGAATGGTACTGGTCATCCTGGGACAACTTCAAAGAGGATCAGGGTGGGGTCGGAGTCGCACACTCAAACAAGCAAATCAAAAGAATATCTCCGAGATTATATGGGACTGTGATCTCAGCAGGCGTACAAATGGCTTCGACAACAGTGGCAAGGGGTACGGGAGGAGACACGGCGGGTAACATCGTGCTATTTGATATTCGTGTAATTGGCAAGATTGAGGTCTCGGTTCCCCTTACTCGAGATGTAGTATGTGCCGGTCTCCAGCAGTGTTTTCATACCTTTCCGATGACATATATAGGTGCTACAGGTGTATCTCATGGCAAAACTATCGTGGCACAATCCACTTCATGTGGATCCGTGATCTGTTCCTAAATTGTTATTAAAAGTGAAGTTTCTCCTGACCGAGCAAAGACATCCTAATACTCACTAGGTAGATAGACATGGAGTCCAGATTAGGAAACGCGGACAGCAGTGAAGACACCGAAACTCTAGTGCTCGCTTCAAGCGACTCAAGTCTACACCTTGAGCTTGGCAGCCTAGAATTACCTCTGGCACGCTTTTGGCTCCTTAGTATCGGGTAAGTTTGGACCTATTCGCTATCCACACATTCTCTAACACGAGAATAGGCTCCTCACGGGTTTGCTGTTGTCGTTCCTCGATACTTCGATCGTTGCTACTAGTCTCTTTGAAATAGCGACTGAATTCGATGTACTGGCAGACGTAAACTGGGTGGCCTTGGCCTATTCTTTGGCGTATCTGGGGTTTGCGGTTCTGCTAGCCCGAATATCCGATGTTGTCGGCCGTCGCAATGCCTTCATCGCATTCTATGTCATATTTATCGCATTTTCAATTGCGTGCGGGTTTGCCCAGAATCTCGTCCAGTTGATAGCGTGCCGGACTGTACAAGGAATTGGTGGCTCGGGTGAGTGCAGCGGCTCAGAATGTTTGCGTAAGATAAACTGATTTTGGCAGGCGTATATTCCATCACAATGATTATACTCCCGGAGCTCGCACCGCGGAAACTGCAGAGGTATATTGGAGGTCTAATTGGTGTTGTGATGACCGTATCGAGTGTTCTAGGACCGCTACTTGGTGGTGTCCTGACACAGTATGCGACGTGGCATTGGATATTCTGGATCAAGTGCGTTCATTTAATCGATGCTGGCGAGGACTGAAGTATACTGACGGCATATTCAGTGGACCCATCGGTGCACTATCCATGCTTCTCTTCTATCTTGCGTGGCCAAAAAAACAGTATTTGCCACATGTTCAGAAGGGATCTTGGAAGGAACTCGACTACGTCGGCTCGATCCTTCTGATTGCAGCTGCTGTATTGGTCGTATTTCCATTTCAGAATGCAGGTTTCCAGACAGATGAGTGGTCGAAAGCCGTGTTCATTGCGCCACTCGTCATTGGAGTGGCTTTGTGGATAGGCTTATTCATATGGTCTCTCTATGTTGACCATTATTGGGGACATGTAATGAGTGCGGCACTCCCTATACGTCTGTTACGCGATCATGTGTACACCGCAATAGTTGTCAATACCCTTCTCCTTGGATTTCCTTACATGCTTATCATTTATGCATTTCCCCTTAGACTGCAGGTAGTGAACGGCAAGGATTCTCTCATGGCGGGCCTTATGTTGCTTCCGATGCTAGGATCTACGGCTGTGGGTTCCTTCGTTACGGGGGCTCTCAATTCGAAGAAGAATAGAATATTCGAGACCGTGATTACGGCTACATGTTTTGTGGTCCTCGGGTGCGGACTCTTGTCAACCCTTTCGAACTCGCATGAAGTCGAGCAGAAGGCTCTTGGATTTCTGGTCTTCGTTGGCCTTGGGTTTGGTATGGTGGTGGCAACAGCAACCATGGTGGCCAGAATTCACTCGTCGGATAAAGATCACGGTCAGTTTCGCCTTCAATTCAGGTCATTTCGACTTTTCTTGCTGACTGCATGATAGCGTCTGCGCAGGGCTTGATAGCTCAGGTTCGAGTTCTAGGCGGTGGTATAGGCATTGCAGCCTCTTCTGCTATTGCAGGCGCAATGCTCCGACAGCAGGGCCAACGTATACAACGTCGTCAACCTCCTTCATTCGAAAGCCTGGATGACGCCTCATCGCAAACAATACCGGCCGCCGTTAGACAAGCGTATTCCGATGCTTTCAACGAGGATATGCGGGTATGTGCAATCATTGCAGGTGTTGCAATTCTCGCAGCCTTTGGTGTTTTCAGCCGGAAGCGGTTGACTTTGGACGAGCGCATGGATCAGCAGACGAAGGAGAAAATGACAAGACAAAATACTACTCAGTCCTCTGCAACGCTTGGTGGCCGGGCTGCTGCTGAGTCTCTCCACAGCGAGGAATAGAAAGTCGGGTAAAACACTTGTGTACTCTGAAATTGAAAGAAATCTTGATAGCTTGGTTTGCTCACAGGGTAGACGTCAGTCTGGTCGTATGGGTAGGTAGCAATTTGATATTTATTCACTTGTAAGTGAAGGGCGACACCTGAAGGATTGTTATTGAATGAGGCGTTAAAAGATCTATCCATGTTTTGCCATACAAGACGCCGCAATTACCCTGGAAACACAGCTAGAGATGAGCTAGAGCGTGTGGAAGGTTGTGGCATTCTGAGGAAAAGAAGGGTTCGGATTGAACCGAAATGTCCCTGGTTGGACAACCGCCCGACGTGTTATTGTACGGGAAAGATAGCAGAACTTCAAATTAGATTGCAAATCAGAGTAGGGTAGTACAGATATCCCAAAGTCCATTATGAGGATTCTCAAAATACACAGTATAGCCTTGTTGAGCATGTCCAGGGTGTGTATTCATATGATGTGGAAATGGATGAGAAAGAAAGAATTGAATGTAACTCTAGTTAGGTAAGTCGGCCAATAAAATGCTGCAGATGCGAGTTGCGGATTAAAGACTTGGTCTGTGCGCCAACACTTTCAGAAGCTTTCGAGATGAAACGTCCTTCGCTCAACTGTTAGCGTGGCTTGGCAAGGTTTAGCCAATCCTCGCTACATGCTTATCTGCATTCTAATTTGAGCGATAGACGTTAGCGCAATTAGTAGGTTTGGCAGGTTTCTGAACTCGACACCTTTTTGATTATTCCGCCTCTGTACCTCGTATTGTCATGTATTTGACGACGGCGTGAATTGGCACACCTATTCACTCCCTTTGATCTTGTCAATTCTGACCTGGATTCTTCAACTTACAGGTTTTGTCGTTGTCCCCTCACTCATGAATCTGTAGAGGCATTCCGCGCGTCCTTAGACTTTAGCCCAAACGGCGCCCTTCCTTAAAAAAAGGGTCGTACGTCCACCGCATTCTCAAACCCCCTTGCGCGCGCACTTATCGACGAGTCGCTCCCGTATTTCGAATGCTGCCCTCGTATGCATCCCCGACCGGTTCCAAGATGATGTCCCGGCATCATTCCTCTGGATATTCCAATGGCTACCCACGAAGCAACACCAACACCTTTGACATCTCCCCTCACAGGTTAGTAAACCCCTGTAGACCTCAGCGCGTCGTAGATTCTTGGTAGTCTGGGCAAATTGAGTATACTTTTGTGGGAGCAGCCTTCTAACTTCTATCATGTCGATTAGATTCCAACCACGCGCCACGACACCCGCAGCTCGCCGACGGAGGAGCCTACTGACGCGACTAGGTATAATTGCCCTTGTCGTCATATTAATCTGGGTGTTCTTCCGACCGGGAAGCGGAACCTTCACCTCGATATTCTCATTAGGGCTTATGGGGACAACTGGCGATGTTTTGATGGATACCGTCCGATATTATGACCTTTCGAATGTTCAGGGGACCGCTCGTGGTTGGGAAAGAGAGGAACGGATTCTTATGTGCGTGCCTTTACGAGACGCCGAACCGCACCTGAACATGATGTTCTCGCATCTCCGAAACTTTACCTATCCTCATCACCTTATCGACCTTGCTTTCCTCGTTTCCGATTCGAAGGATAGAACGTTGGAAGTGCTTGTGGAGAAGTTGGAAGAGTTACAAGCTAGTGAGGATCCGAAACAACCCTATGGAGAGATATCTATCATTGAGAAGGACTTCGGACAGAAGGTCAACCAAGATGTTGAGAGTCGTCACGGATTTGCTGCACAGGCAAGTCGTCGAAAGCTGATGGCCCAGGCTCGTAACTGGCTCCTAAGCGCAACTCTTCGTCCGTACCACTCATGGGTCTATTGGAGAGATGTCGACGTGGAAACCGCACCGTTCACTATCTTGGAAGACTTGATGCGTCATAATAAGGACGTCATTGTGCCAAGTGTGTTTCTCTGATTTTTTACTTGACCTATTTTGTTACTAACGATATTGCAGATGTCTGGCGACCACTTCCTGACTGGCTAGGCGGCGAGCAACCATACGACTTGAATTCATGGCAGGAATCGGAAACAGCACTAGCACTTGCTGATACTCTCGACGAAGATGCTGTAATTGTGGAAGGTTATGCCGAGTACGCTACATGGCGACCTCATCTTGCCTACCTCCGAGACCCTTACGGAGATCCTGATATGGAAATGGAAATCGATGGTGTTGGAGGTGTTAGCATTCTAGCCAAGGCAAGAGTATTTAGGTCAGGTGTTCATTTCCCTGCTTTCAGCTTTGAAAAGCATGCCGAAACTGAAGGCTTTGGCAAGGTAATTCTTTCTCCTTTCTCATTTCATTCACGATTCATACTGATTATCGAAATAGATGGCTAAGCGTATGCAATTCTCTGTTGTCGGTCTTCCTCATTATACAATCTGGCATTTGTACGAGCCCAGTGTGGATGATATCCGACATATGGAAGTAAGTTACAGCTTCGACTGATGTATCTCGAGGAAACCATACTAATTCAAAATTAGGAGATGGAAGCAGAGCGTCAGGCTAAGGAAGCTGAAGAAAAGGAAAAGCAAGAGCGGGAGAAGAAGGTTAAAGAGCAGTTTGGTGATGCCAATGCTCAGTGGGAGCAAGACAAGACTCAGATACAGAACCTGGCCAACGAAGCCAAGAAAGAGCAGCAGTCCGAGTCCAAGCAGAACTCAGGATCTCAAAGCAAGGAGGAATCGAATCAAGGCTCAAAGCAGGCGGGCTCCGACAAGGTCGAGGAGAAACCCAAAAATAACCAGTTTAGGGTAGCGGCCTAGGAACGACATCTAGGATATTCTGACTGAATGAGCCCCGGTTGTAACTAGGGCCTTCAACACACTATCCGACTTACATTGCATCAATGAGCAAGGGGAATACAAAAAGGCTCGGGGAAGGATAGGTGTGCACACGTGTGATCAATATGGTCGCTTGTACAATACAGAGAGGACCATGGTAAGGATCATGGCACTGGCGTTTTTGGTAGTGTCGATGCATGATTATGAAGCATGGAATATATCGAACGCGACGAGGGATTTGCGTTCGTTCATTGTATAGACCGGCCTTGTGGCTATATTACTATTAGTAGATATTGTAAGAATCATTCTGGCGATTTCACTTCTTGATAAGTCGTATGTCTTTGATGACTCCCCTGGCTACATGTACAGTATTAGGTACATTCGTCATGTACCTCCCCTGAAATTTGACGTACATGTATGTACTAAATTGATGTCGGGGTCGCCACTAAAAGATCGGGCTTGCCGCGGGATACCCGTGCTATGCCCCACTTTATTCAGGTTTGCTTAGGCTTATCACCATAAAGGTGGTACTAATTAGTAATTCCTATCTATCGTTAAATCCTATTATTTTATAAACCTTTTAATTAAATATTTAATTTTTTAACTTAAATTATATTATTTTAATTTAAAAAAAATAAAAGATTATATATAAAAAACTTATAAATATATATAATATAATTTATATATAAAATTATATATTATTATTTAAAAATTTAATATTATATATAATCGTTTTTAAATATATATATAAAATAATAATAATAAAAAAAAATTAAAATATTTAAAATAAAGTTTTTTAAAATTAAAAAAGTTATTTTTTATTAATATATTAATTATTTTAATTAAGTAAACTTTATTATATATATTAAATTTATTATAAATATTATTAATTTAATTTTAAATAAAAAAAAATTATTAAATAAGCCTTTTATTATAGTTAATAAGTGTTAAATTAGTTATTTTATTAAATATTATAATTATTATTTATAACTTTAAAAAATATTTAATATAAATTAAAAAGTAGTTAAAAATTTTATTAAAGTTATAAAATATTATAATAAATTTAAAAAGGTTATAAAAAAAAAATATATTATTTAATAATATATAAAATATAAATAAAATTAACTTTTATATTAATATAAGTAAAAATTAATTTATAATTATAAAGTGTAAAAAAATTTATTACTTTAATATATTAAAAAATTAAAAGTTTTATATAATTATTAAAGTTATTAATATTATTAATAATTATATATTAGCTTTTTTAATATTATTAAGTTAGTTTTATATAATTAGCTAATATTAATAATATAAACTTAATTTAAATATAAAGATTATACCTTTTATTAATAATTATATAAATAATAAAATTATATTAAAATGGTTAAAATATTTTAATAAATATATTAAAAAAAATGGTTAATAAAAAAAAACTTTTTATATTAAATAGTTATAAGTTTTATTATACGATTAAATTTATTTAATATTATAATAATAATAATATTATATTATTTAAATTACTTTTTTATTTAATATATTTATTATAATTATTTAATATTATTATATTTTAATTTTATAAACATTATTATATTAAAGTGTTAAATGTTATAGTTTAAAATAACTTTAATAAGATTATAAAGCTTAAATTTTTATGTTATATTAAAAATGTAAAAAAGTAAATTATAAAAAATAATATAATTAAATTAATATTTAAAAAAATAAATATATATTTCTTTAATTTATATTTTATATTAAAATAAATTAGCTATTATATAATTAAAAAAATACCTTTTTTAATACTTTAATTATTAAGCTTATTATTAATATATATATTAGTAATTTTATAATAAATAAATAAAGTTATTAATAAAGTTTAAAAGGTTATAAAATTAAATATAATTATTATATTTAAATTAATTTAAAATATTAATTATATTATTAAAAATAATTTTATTAATATAACCGAGCTTATATAAATTAAAAGTAATTTAAGTTAAATAAAATATATTAAATATATATAAAAAAAATGTAAAGTTATAAAAAATTAACCTTTTAAATTAAAAAATATTTTATTAATTATAAAAGGTTAAAAATTAATAAAATAATTAAATAAAAAAGTTATTAAAAAGGTAAAAAAAAAGGTAAAAATAGTTAAAAAAAAGGTTTTTAATAATTATAAAAAGTAATATTTAATAATTATAAAAAAAAATATAAATAAAAAATAATTAATAAGCTTTATAATTATTTTATATATAAAATAAATAAGTTAAAATAACTTATTAAAAATTTTTAATTAAATAAGTTTATAAAATAATAGGATTTAACAATAAGTGGGAATTACTAATTAGTATTACCTTTATGGTGGTAAGCCTAAGCGAACTTAAATAAAGTGGGGCGTGGCACGGGTAGTGTGTTAAGAGCGGGCCACGCTGTCACTATCGGATAAACACCCGCCGATTAAATCCCAGCCAGCTGGCACCAGTTTTCTGGCACGTGCAAGATTTCGAAGGGACCTGACATAGGCGCGATACCCTTGGATTTACTACTATTCACGACAGTTTGTCCATCTCTGCTTGATTGGGCAGTGATTAGGGTTTTGCATTAATTGGAATTTAAAGACTCTCTATAGGTTTCCCGATTTACTCTTCTCCCCATTCTACGTGCGTATTCGTAGGCCAACACAGCCGACTCCTATCTCCGATCGCGCGAAGACAACGAATCTTCCCTGAACCGAGCGTCGCCTTTATAGGCGAGGATGAGTCGAGATGAGCAGAGAAATAATACCATGGAGTCAGAGCTTGCGCCCGAGTCGAACATCTCGGGTCACCCGCTTCACAAAAGCGTGACGGGGAGCATGACCATAAATCCCAACACTCAAGTACATAATACGGAATACCGAAGCCGACCGGTAACTGTGGCTGTCGATCCGGTGTCCTTAGTCATATCAGAATGCATATCGGTCACTTCTGCTATGCGAAAGCATGCCCGGTGGGCGGGTTCTTCAGTGTCCTCCATACTCGGTGGTAATCCGAACCCGGTCCAGCTAGGCCCGCCTAGTCCCCTTCTCCGACCTGGAAGCAAGAGCTCTACCGCTAGCTTTGGGGCTGATGGTGCGCAAGACTTTGGAGTCGCGAACCGGTGGGGGTTGCGCGGAAAGAGAGGGAAGAGCATGCAAGATAATCCTTTAATGGCTGGGTTTGGGCGTCTTCGCCATGAGCTATCGAGTTGTAAAGGTGATAGAAAACTCTAGCACGACTGATAGCAGACATATTGACTTGATCCTTAGATATCCACCAATTCGATGCGCCAGCCCTTTTAAACCCGTTCCTTCAAGTCATACAGGCTTCCTCAACATCAGCCCCTATCACCATCCTTGCGCTGAAAGCGATTCGGAAGTTCCTCTCTTATGGGTTCATAAATCCTGGCTCGCCGCGATTCCCCCTTGCCATGCAGTCCCTATCGACGGCAATAACACACTGTCGTTTTGAGGCAAGCGATTCCGCTCAGGATGAAGTCGTTTTACTGATGATCTTGCATCTCATGGAGGATATGCTTTCTGGTCCTGGCGGTGCGCTGCTGAGCGACGAGAGTGTTTGCGAAATGATGGAGACCGGCCTGACTATGTGCTGCCAATCACGATTGTCCGAGCTTCTTCGAAGAACGGCCGAAGCGGCTATGGTCCGTATGTGTCAGATTATCTTCGAGCACCTCAAACATCTGGAAGTCGAAGCTGGTGACGACTTAGACGCCCTAGATAACCAAACAAATGGGGATATGGAAGGGGTAAAGATGGTTCCGTCTACTAATGGCAACGACGTCATTGCGTCGTCCGATGCCCCTACTAATGAACCACGAGAATCATCCTCTGGGTCTGAGAGCACTGGCCACGACGCAGATGAGAAATCCGCCAGAGCATCGGAGGATTCTGATGATTCTATGGAGATCAAACCTTATTCGCTGCCGTCCATGAAGGAGCTATTCAGAGTCCTTGTGGACCTCCTAGATCCTCATGACAAGCAACAAGGAGACACAATGAGAGTCATGGCACTACGCATAATTCATGTTGCCTTGGAAGTAGCAGGGCCATCTATAGCTAGACATCCAGCTCTAGCTGTGGTTGCAGAAGATCGGTTATGTCGACATCTATTTCAGCTTGTGCGATCTGATAATATGGCTATTCTACAAGAATCTCTCATCGTAGCCGGGACACTCCTTGAAACCTGCCGGGGAGTGTTGAAACTCCAGCAAGAACTCTTTTTGTCCTATCTCATCGCATGCTTGCATCCGCCGGTCGAGATACCACGAGAGCCAAATATTGATCCCTCGCTTTATGACGGAATCCCTCAAAGACCGAGTGGCGTAAAACCTCCTCCATCCCAAGCAGGTAGTGGTAGGTCGACACCTGTACCGGTTAAGGACCGGCAGAAACTGGGCATGGAAGGTGGTGCACGCAAACCGGACGCTCGTCAAGCCATGGTTGAAAGTGTCGGAGCCCTCACTCGGATGCCATCATTCCTCGTGGAGCTCTTCGTCAACTATGATTCCGATGCAAATCGGGGCAATTTATGCGAAGATATGATCGGTTTGCTTTCGAGAAGTGCCCTACCCGATTCAGCAACCTGGAGCACCACTAGCGTCCCCCCTCTTTGTCTAGATGCGCTACTTGGTTACGTTCAATCCCTAGCTGATCGCCTAGATAATCAGCCAGTCACTGATGGATTACCTGATAGAGAAGTGCTCCGAGAAGAGAGGCATAGGAAGAAGATAATTATTAAAGGTGCGAATAAGTTTAATGAGAAACCGAAAGAAGGACTGGGATATCTTAAGGAACAAGGAATTATTAGCGGCGACCCCGCGTCAGCCGCCAAATTCCTTCGGAGCACGTCACGAATTTCCAAGGCTGTTCTTGGTGAATTCTTATCGAAAAGGGGAAATGACGAGTATCTTGAGGCCTTTTTGGATCTCTTCGACTTCTCAGGCAAGCGTGTCGACGAAGCAGTCCGACTTCTTCTCGAGAGCTTCCGGCTCCCGGGCGAGTCGCCGCTTATCGAGCGAATAGTGACTGCCTTCGCTAAGAAGTATTTTGCCAGCTCTGGGTCGGATGTTGTTGCAAGCGAGGATGCCGTGTTCGTTCTTACTTATGCGATCATCATGCTCAACGTGGACCAACACAGCCCAAAGCTGAAAGGTAAAAAGCGCATGGAACTTGCCGACTTCGCGCGTAACTTACGAGGCGTCAATGCCGGAAAGGATTTCCCACCCGAATTCCTTGAGAGTACTTTCGAGGCAATTAAAAACAATGAGATCATCCTCCCCGATGAGCACGATAATCAGCACGCATTTGATTACGCGTGGCGAGAGCTTTTACTCAAGACCGAATCTGCAGGGCCGTTGGTTCTTTGCGATACTAATATCTACGACGCTGATATGTTTTCCACGACTTGGAAACCAATCGTTTCGACGTTATCTTACGTGTTCATGTCGGCAACGGACGACGCTGTCTTCTCACGAGTTGTCACCGGATTCGATCAGTGTGCCCAAATTGCTTCTAGATACGGCATCACGGAAGCTCTGGACCGTATCATCCAAAATCTCAGCCATATGACTACGTTGGATACAGATGATTTATCCAACACTGCTCTCAACACGGAAGTCAAGGTATCAGACGATGGTGATAGCGTTATGGTCAGTGAACTTGCCGTTAAGCTCGGCAGGGACTTCAAAGCGCAACTTGCTACTCTGGTTCTATTCCGTGTTGTAAAGGGAAGCGAACAAGTCATCCGCGATGGCTGGCGACATGTAAGTTCTGAACGCACATTGCAACTTATTGGAAGCTAATCAATCTAGATTATCCGCATCTGGTTGAAATTATTTGTCAACTCCCTCATTCCCTCGTTCTTCAATAGCGACTCCGAAAAGCTGAAGCTTCCTAAAATTCCCCTTCATACCCCATCTCAAGTCATTGATCGAGCGGCGAAGACTGCTGATACTGGACTATTCTCGGCACTGTCGTCATATATCTCTAGTTATGCAGCAGATGATCCGCCGGAACCATCAGCCGAAGAGGTTGAGAGTTCACTAAGCACGGCTGATTGTATTAAAGCTTGTGACTTGGAAAGCGTCTTTGCAAATATCTCGTAAGTCTTCCTCAAGCGGATTCTTTACACATTACACAATGCTAAACATTACCAGCGCTCTCCCGGCGGACTCCCTAGCCCCCCTCATCGAAGCTCTATTAAATGAGTTGCCTGACGATGAAAGCTCAGCTGTACCAGTCATCACAGTGAAGACAGATAGTTTACCATCCTCGCCAGCCAGTGCATCTAAACCTGCAACCGAGAAACCAAAATACGACCCTGCGGTAGTTTACATACTGGAATTTGCTACTGTACTTGCCTTGAGAGATGACGAAACGGTTGGATTACTCGGTAAATCGGTCGCCGAAGCTCTTCAGATGATTTTGCGTGATTCCCCTCAACACCACCCCATTCTCGTTTCGCGAGCAGCTTTCTACCAGTTCAGCGTGTTGAAAGCTAGTTATGTAAGCATTATCTCAAAGCCACTGAAAAATTTGCCCATACTGATGATTCAGGATCATGATTTCGTACGAGCCCCTGTACTTTTGCACGCCATATCCAGTTTCCCGAAAGAAACCCTTGCAAAGACGTCACAGTTAGTCTTAAAAGGATTGAAGCTCTGCATTGAACAACCGGGTCCTCTACGTAGCGAGATTATGACATCACCCGACTTCTGGGTTATCTTACGCACCCTCGCTGGCAACCCGAATGCATCTCCGACCGTCTTTGAAATCCTAGAGGGTGGTGTTTCGGGCACGCCGTCGCCAATCATTGCGGATAACTATGAAGCTGCTATTTCCCTCCTGAACGAGTACGCTACCGCAGCTAAAATCGGCGCAGCGGTTGAGCAGAAAGGCGAAAGAAGGCGGGGAAATACCCGACCACCTAAAAAGGAAGCCTCAAGGTAGGTTGTTCAGCTACTATATTACGTTTAAGTTGTCTCTAACTAGTATTAGTGATAATGCTGTCGTCTCGCGGGGTGTGAAAGCTGTCAATCTTATTTCTAGTATGACAGCTCGTATTCCTCATTTGATGAAACAGTCACATCTTGAAAATAGCGAGGGTAAGTCTCGTCCTTTGTCCTTGCGCTACACTGAACTAATGTTGTTCCAGCTTGGTCGGCATACTGGCTTCCTATTTTCCAAGCTCTAACGACGCAGTGCACCAATCCATGCCGCGAAGTTCGATCCTTAGCATTTTCATCACTCCAAAGGTCACTCCTATCTCCGGAATTAACCTGTAGCGACCATGAAGAATGGACAGCCATCTTCGGAGAGGTCTTGTTCCCTCTTATCCTGAGGCTATTGAAACCGGAAGTTTATTCGACAGATCGAGATGGCATGAGTGAGACAAGGGTCCAAGCAGCCTCGCTCCTCTGCAAAACCTTCCTGCAGTACCTAGTACTCCTCTCTAAGTGGGATGGCATGTTGGATCTGTGGTTGAAGATCATCGACATCATGGACAGACTCATGAACAGTGGTCAAGGCGACAGCTTGGTGAGCAACTCTCATTCATTATATCTATTTCTGACCCGTGGCTAATAAAATGTGTAGGAGGAGGCTGTGCCTGAGAATCTGAAAAATGTACTATTATTCATGTCAAGCAGCGGATACCTCGTTCCGCCAAGCAAGGACCCGTCGCAGGAGAAGCTATGGGTAGAGACGTGGAAGCGAATAGACCGCTTCCTACCAGATTTACGCGCTGAGTTGGCGTTGGAGGAACCCGAGCCCGAACCACCAGAGAAGCAGCCGCAGGTTGAACAACCAGCCGAGCAAAAGACCGAGGAGAAAAGTAATAATCAGGAGCAAGTAGCAGCGGCTTGAGAATTACAATGAGAAACACATGGCGCGGCGCGTTTATCATTCATGGATGCGGACTATAAGCTATAGAGAACATATTCGATGCAAAGTTAGAGCAGAGCAGAACACAGCAGAGGAAAACAGAGCACGTTGGCCTGGCGGATTGTATAATAGAGTACGTTGAAAAGGGACTACCCTTGAGGTGGAAAAATATACCTACATATACCTATTTTATAATCTAAAACTTGACATTGGCTTAAGTTAATACATGCGTGCTGTCAAAGCTTGGGACAATTCATGGTTATCACTAATATTTAGGTGTTGTTTGTTTCTTTTATGCTTCTATTACCGCTGTAAATGCTAGCATTAGTGGCCGAGGATAGTAGGAGCTTGGGCCCCACACTCCCTACAAAGGCGCTAGCTTCTCTTTTAAACATGCACTAATCACGTCGTTATCGATAAAACCCAGAAGCAGAACTCACCAATCTGCTTGGCTCAGACAGTTACGACTTTACAACATCGATCACATCCTTTTCATTGTGAAGTGATAACAGAACAAGAAATATCACAACCAAAGATTCTAGCAAGATGGCTTCGAATCAACCCATCTCCACGTATGTGTCATTGCACTCCGACACATACAACCCCCGGGCTTTGTCCCTTTCACGCGCGTAAGTAACTAACCGAATTCCACAGCGTCTACGTGCGAAACCTGGAAGAGCGCGTCAAACCCGAGCCGCTCAAGGAGGCGCTTATGGCCGTGTTCTCGGAGTACGGAAATATCATCGACATCGTTGCCAAGCGCAACCTAAAAGCCAAGGGCCAGGCTTTCATCGTCTACGATCGCCCCGAGTCCGCCATCCAGGCCGTCGAGGAGGTCCAGGGCTTCGAGCTCTTCGACAAGCCAATGCAAGTTGCGCTGGCGCGCACCCGCAGCGATGCTACTGTCCTGAAGACTGGGAATAAGGAGGAGTTCGAGTTGCATCAGCGAAGACGGATGGCTGAGAAAGGTGAGTTTGAACTTCTGGTTGTTTACGAGACCACTACCACTACCACTACCACTACCCACCCAACTATGAAAAAGAAAATTATTTAGCTGCTGACACATCGCCCGTAACAGACAAGAAAAAAGCTGCTGAAGAGCAGAAACGCCTCAAACGGCCCGGCGCCATCCCCCCCGGAGGCGAGCCCCAGCGTCCCGCGAAGCTGGCGCGCGGCCTCAAGCCCACGGCTCCGACGGGCGGTCCCAACGCCGTCGTTCCCGACGAGTACCTGCCGCCGAACAAGATCCTGTTCGTGCAGAACCTGCCGGACGACTATCACGACATCGAGGCACTCACGGGCATCTTCGGACGATTCGAAGGGTTCCGCGAGGTGCGGTTGGTGCCGGGGAGGAAGGGCATCGCGTTTATCGAGTACGAGGCCGAGGCTGGTGCTATTACTGCGAAGGAGAATACTGCTGGTATGTCGCTTGGCGATAAATTTATCAAGGTCACGTACCAGAGACAGTAAGGTGAGGTAATGGGGATGGCGAGGACAGGAAGAGGGATGTTTGTACGATAGGGATCTACTTTATACCCCTTTTTACTCTTGACGTAGATACCGGTAGTTGGTAGTAAAATTGAGACCAATAGACACGGGTTACGAAATTTTGCATATGATGAATGTTATACTCATTATCCATACTAGGAGAAAGAGTAACGCAAGGTCATTTCAACTTGTTGGTATCACATTAGGAATACAGATACACGATAACGACGACCCAACCATCAATGCAGTTCATGACACAGCCGACTGCTATTCGTCTCAACCAAACGATGCTTCCCACAACTTCGGGCTAGAAAATGACATCGTCATCCTCGCCGGTAGCCAATATATCCGCTGGGCCTGGCTCATTTGGCTGGACGTTCTCCTGGGCACTCTCTGCTTGAGCCTCTCTCTTTGCCTTCATCTCGGCGTCTGCTGCGGCCGTATCTCGTTGTTTCTTGCCAGCAACCTTCTTCAGTCTGTAGAATTCTTCTCGGTCTAGCTCATCGAGCTCGGAGTTGATGTCTAAGATTTGTGTTAGTTTCTTCATTCATTAATATCCACAAAAGTAAGACTTACACTTGATGGTGTTTTCTGTTCTAGGAATAATGACGTGTTCACTGTGGTCAAGTTAGTTTAACATCCATGATGAGTTACAGAGGTTGAATTACATAGCGTTGACTATATAGTTGCATGTTGTTAGCTTAGTTCCATTTATCTCTCACGGGTTGGCGCTTACCTCTTCGGTTCACAACCTTAATGACCTCGTCTAAGATGACGAAGGCAGTCTGAAGACTAGCAAGCTCTACTAGCGTCTCTACTGCTCGAGCATAAGTCTCTCTGCACCTCTGGACTTGCTGTCCACCTTTGCCTAAGCCTGTTAGGCCAAAGTCGTTGTTCCCCTCCGTCAGGTAACTCTCGAATGCGGGTAGAAGGACACCGGATACGTTGTCTTGCTTGGTGCGTAGTCGGAAGCGCGCCGATCTGGCTGATTCTTGCACTTGGTAACCGATGTCTCCTCCCACGGCATACGTGACCTCTGCTAGAGAGAATGCGGCAATCTGCATGACCCTTCCCATCTTGCGCTTCGCTTCGTCGATTCGCCGTGTGATTTCTATGATTGTTGTCAATGCCGGTACTGATAAAATAATATTGTTTGCGTAGGTATACCTCGGAAACGTCTTTACATGTAAGTTAGTAAAGATGTCAAGGTGGGATTGGGATATAATCAGCTTCACGTACTTGGTAAGGGCTTCACTCTTCCGCTTCAGTAAGCTGTGACCGGTCTCAGCTCCCTTGAGCTTCGCCTTCATAATACCCAACGACTGTCTTGTCGGGAAGACAGCCTCTCGCTCCTATATGTGGTGTTAACACCATGCCCGGGTAGCTTCGACTCTAACCATGATCAGCCATGGACTTACTCCAGCTCCCGACATTGTGTATTGTTAGTCGAGCTTCGGAACTTCTCTTTGTATGGATATTATTGAAGGGCTTGTGGGTGCCTTCAGACGCGATAGCGTTGTCGCGAATGCAATTCTAGAACAAAGAAGAACCAAAGCTGGTTGGAAGGGAGTTGTAAGCGGTTGTTCGGGTCGTGATGGCTTAGTTAAGAGTTGAGAGTTCCACCTTGTTAGCGGTACTATACCTACGGATTACATGACGAAGGTTAGCTTCAAGTTGGAGATTGGAAGCTTCCCCCATTTATTGGTTTAACTTGGTTTGATGAATAATTAATGTTAGTCATCATAATCTATGCATATATCCATGACTAATAGCCAATAATTCAATAACAACCCGCAAGCTCTTAGAGGTCCAAACGGGGGGGGCCAAGGACCCTTCCATGGTCCTGGAATCCCAATAAAAATCCTAACCAATCCCTACCTTGAACTTTTAAGAATACCTAGTGCAGAGCTGTCGCGGTCACGGTCGCCTCCTTCGACGCCTGAGGTCGAAAAATCAGTCGCCCCCAAAATATCTTCACGACGATGCCCTGACTCTCCAATCTTACCCGTCGACCTGCAGAGATCATCTGCGTGCGATCGCGCATAACGACAATCGACGGCTTCTCCCTGGTCAAAATGCCGCCAAATGGCCTAGCAAATGGCATCCGAACTGCCCGACAACCAGACCTACATCTCGTCGTAAGTTACTTTGCTACAGTCGCTGCTGATCTATTACGCCTTGTAACATTTAAGATTGGCTAACACCTAGCTATAGACAGACGAGGATGCCGTCTACGAACAAGATATCATCCGGGACCCAGGCAGCACAAAGCCATGGCTGGCCTACATTCAATTCAAGTTTCAGCATGGCACGATCCAGGAGCAGGCCTTTGTCCTCGAGAGAGCCTGCATACAGCTGCCGAGGTCATACAAGCTTTGGAAGATGGTTAGTAAATCTTGAATCAGTTTCAACCTCGCGCGACACGTCGTATATTAATATCAAATAGTACTTGCAATTCCGAACCAAGCATGTCTCGAAGCTCAATGCCGCCGTCTTTGCTTCCGAGTACAAAAAGGTCAACTCCCTCTTCGAAAGGGCGTTGATCCTGCTCAACAAGATGCCCAGGATATGGGAGATGTACTTGAAATTCTTGATGAAGCAGCCCCTCGTCACCCTTACGCGGCGCACTTTCGACCGAGCACTACGAGCGCTTCCTATTACTCAGCACAATAGGATATGGGCCCTCTATAGGCCATTCGCCAACTCTGCTTCGGGCGACACTGCAGTGAAGATTTGGCGGAGGTATATGCAGGTGCATCCCGAGGATGCTGAAGACTTCATCGAGCTTTTGACACAGGTTGGACTATACACCGAGGCCGTGAAGAAATACATCGATATTCTCAACAATCCGCGCTTCAATAGCAAGCATAGCAAGGGACACTACGAGCTATGGAGTGAGATGGTCGACTTGCTCGTTGACCATGCCAACGAAATCGAAACGGGCCATGAGACCGACATTGACGTCGAGCGAATCATTAGGAGTGGTATTGACAGATTTGCAGACCAAAGGGGAAAGCTTTGGAACGGTCTGGCTACGTACTGGGTCAGGAGAGGGAGCTTCGAACGTGCGAGGGACATTTTCGAAGAAGGAATCACTACCGTCATGACCGTTCGCGACTTTACCCTCATCTTTGACAGCTATGCCGAGTTCGAAGAATCTATCATTGGCGCGCTAATGGAACTGGCGTCCCAACGGGCCGAAGAAGGCAAGGTTGACGAAGATGCCGACTTCGACTTGGATATTCGCATGATGCGATTCGAGCAGCTCATGGACCGGCGACCATTCCTTCTAAACGATGTATTACTACGACAAAATCCCAACAGTGTGTCCGAATGGGAGAAACGTGTAGCACTTTGGGGAGATAACAAGGTCGAGGTTGTGCAAACGTATACAGATGCCATTGCTGCGATCAACCCAAAGAAAGTAGTTGGACCCTTCCACCAACTATGGGCTAATTATGCCAAATTCTACGAAAAGGGAGGAGACATACGAAATGCGCGAATCATTATGGAAAAGGCTGTCAAGGTCCCATTCAAATCAGTTGCCGAGCTGGCTGATATGTGGATCGAGTGGTCTGAGATGGAACTCCGTAATGAAAACTTCGACGAAGCAGTAAAAATCATGGCCAAAGCCGTACAGGCTCCGAAGAGGTCAACGGTGGACTATTTCGATGAGACACTTTCCCCGCAACAAAGAGTTCATAAAAGCTGGAAATTGTGGAGTTTTTACGTCGATCTAGTGGAGAGTGTCAGTTCTCTCGAAGAAACGAAGAAAGTCTACGAGCGCATATTTGAACTTCGGATTGCTACACCGCAAACCGTTGTCAACTATGCTAATCTCATGGAGGAACACAAGTACTACGAAGAATCTTTCAAGATATACGAGAGGGGTCTCGATCTCTTTAGTTACCCGGTGGCCTTCGAGTTATGGAACCTCTACTTGACTAAAGCGGTGGATAGAAAGATTGGCATCGAACGACTTCGAGACCTGTTTGAGCAGGCGGTTGAAGATTGTCCACCTAAATTTGCCAAGGTACTATATCTTATGTATGGCAACCTCGAGGAGGAAAGAGGTTTGGCGAGACACGCAATGCGCATCTACGAGAGGGCGACCCGCGCCGTTTCAGATGAGGACCGAGCAGATATGTTCAACTTCTACATCACCAAGTCAGCATCGAATTTTGGGCTGCCATCCACGAGGCCGATCTACGAGAGGGCTATCGCAGCTCTACCCGATGAAGAGGCGCGGGATATGTGTCTCAAGTTCGCGGACATGGAGAAGCGCCTTGGCGAGATCGACCGGGCTCGCGCCATCTACGGCCACGCCTCCCAATTCTGCGACCCCCGCACCAACCCTGCGTTCTGGACTAAGTGGGAACAATTCGAGGTGCAGCACGGTAACGAGGACACATACAAGGAGATGCTGCGCATCAAGCGCAGCGTACAGGCTCAATACAATACGGACGTCAATTTCATCGCGTCGCAAGCCATCGCGCGCGCTAATCAGACCCGGGGAGGAGCCGGAGACGCTACGAATGGAGCGGACGCGGAAGTATCGGATGCGATGGAGCAGCTGGAGAGACAGGCTCGCGCCCCAGCAGGGTTCGTAGCGTCGAGCACGGGGATCGCGGGGACGTTGGCCAAAGAACAGCAGCCCGTGGCGGTGGCGAATCCGGACGCCATCGATATCGACGGCATGGATGATGATTAACATGATTAGTTCTCTCATACGGCTCTGGACACTGCAATGGCACTTGGCATAGTGTACTTCAGGAGCTGCGATAAAGCACGGTTCGGCTGGCAAAGCAAATGCATTCCATATGTAATGGGTTTCTTTTTCGCGCGCAGAGCAGATACCTTTACCTTTGAGGTCTTAAACCTGATTTGACCTGACCTAACCTAACCTGACTTGATTAGGCTACCCTATCTACCTATCTACCTATCTGATGAATTAGCCAATACTGGGGTTTTAGTGTTGTCGTTTGCAGGTCCATGTGAATCAGTCCCCAACCTACCTACAGTCCCCGGCTTACTTGCCTAGATACCTACTTATTTAGTTGACGAATATTCGTGATATTCTTTTTTTTGTCTTATCTGAATAGTCGTATAAATCATGACTACCTAGGTTTTGGAGCTTAGCTTCAAGAGCTGGACTACTCCAACGTCTTGCCTTGGAGACGATACGGTACTACAATGCTTTGGATCTCGCAGGATAAGCTGCTTATATGTCATCATCGATGCTATATGACGTTATATATACCACCCTTCGGTTGAATTGATGGTTATTTATACTTTAGTTCGTCGAAGGGTTACATTAGGGTCTCACGGCTAGCATCTAGTGTAGTCACGGGACGTGGGCTATGACTCGAGGGTGTTATCGAGAACTGTTTGTAATAAGTACCTGGGTAGGCTCGTGAAAACCTAGTAGAAGACGGCGTTCCCGACAGGAAGTCTCCTATTCTTGGTTCGCTTAGAGTCTTGGTCCCAGATGCACACTACCTGATGCCATTGAAAGAGCCCCGATTGCTGCAGGTTGAGATATTTCCTAAACTTGAGATATATTGAATGGCTGTTGATCATCAAACTTGTTTCTTTCACATTTCAACGAGATAGTAAGTCGAATTGAGCTAGAGGGAGGAGTTATGGAGTATTCCAATAATTTCTTCGCATTTAGGTAGGTTTAGGTATGAATTGAGTATTGTAGTAATAGTAAAACAGGAAAAGGAACTGCTAGGTGTACATCTCGTCTCTCATCGATATCCTATGTATGTCATACAAGCAAGCGAATCAACAAAGCCCCTCAAGCACAACAGTCCCGGACCCATCCCCTCAACCTCCTTTCCGTGTTCCGGTCTTCCTATCTGCGTCTTCTTAACGCCTTCCCCGCATTCGCAGTCGTCGTCGTCGTCTTTGTGTCCCTCGCGATCCCACCTCTACGGAATGACGGGCGCCCACGCCGTCCAAACCTATTGGCTGGCCTTGCGTCTCTGCTTTTCCTCGCTATTGGCAGTACCACTACTACTGTCTTTGGGTCCGGAGCCGGAGCCGGAGCCGGAGCCGGAACCAAAGATGTTTCCGACGCTGCCGCGCCGGCTCGATCCAGTGCTGCTCACGGACCACCGCTTCGAGTGCGCCTTGTGGAACTCCTCGACGGCGTCGCGGTTGCGCTCCACGTGGCCGTCGCGAGACGGGGGCGTGGCGTAGATGCTGCCTTTGCGCTTTTGGAAGCGGGAGGGGGGTGTTTTGGATGCGTCTTGAGGTTTGGTTTTATGTAAGTATGAGTGCCTATTCTTGAAGAACTGTGGTACAGATGTATAGAGGGATTGAGGAGGAAGGGAATGTCGGGAGGGTAGAGGATAGGGATGGACTCACCCCATTCGTCAGTGTTAGTGTAGTCTCGCGACCCGGTTCGTTCCCGGGCGAGAGGTTGCTCGTTGGCGAAACTGTTGGTGAATTGGGGTGCTTCTGTTTGGTAGCTTGCTGCCATTGCGATTATGTCCTTCAAGTTGAGGACTTAGGTAATGTGTTTATCTTTGTTTGGTATTAGCTATTGAGTTCAAACACGTTGGATCCAACGAATGGAGTGGTAGTAGGTATATCTGATATTGATCTAGGGTATTTGGATAAAGGGGGGAGACGTATATGTACCTTAGGTAAGAAGGTTGCAAATCTGTTGTGTACTGAAAAGTATATGTATACGTATCTGCTATTATGTATTTGAAGGTTCCGGTGCTGAGAGGATCGAGATCTACAGGTAGAGACTTTGGGGTTTTAAACCCATGATATAAAGAAATTTGGGGTTCAAGGACACTTTATATAACTAGAAGGTCCGGTCAAATGCTAAGGTATCGAACCAGAATTGAGTTCGCCCATCCTCGCCTACCCTAGCTCCATATACGTAGTTCGTCTGATCTTTCCCTCAAATCTGTCTAAACAGTTATGTAAGATGTGTGGCGTAGCATCGTCTCCTTCGTAATTCTTTCACCTGTAAATGATAGATCTACTCACAGCGACAAAGGGGTGTCGCCCGGAAGAGGTAACAGGTTTGCCTCCCCCAATATTATTCAGTATTCTGCTGTAAGACACCGGATCTCCCATTGGTTACACGGTAGTCATCCCGCGGCTAGCCTTGTTGGAGGAAATATAACGATTTGGCAGATACTGAGCAACTAGGATCGAGGGCCAAGCATCCCAAGGAAGGCGAGGATGACGATCGAAGTGGCTTGTAGTTTGCCTAGACTTCCAAGCTGGTCCAATAGTTGGCCGTCGTTTGTTGATCTTGCATTTTGATAGTCCAGCTCCCCAGTCGAATGTCACAAGGGTCCCTTTGGCGTGCGCTGTTTAATTCGGAGGGTAGCTATACGGTGCTCATTTTCGTCATACCAACCATTACCAACCATATCTTCAAAATTGATATGCCAATCCCCTTCTTCTTTATCACACTTTCTCCGCGTTTCTGATACGTAAGGGTATCACCGGACCCTGTTTTCTATCTAAGAGACATTGTAAGCTGCCGTCGATATATTGAAATGTGCTTGCATCTTGCATAAATCTCTTATCATGATGTAAGATAGAGTAGATCCGCGATTCAGTTTCGATGACAAGCCGTCCAATTGATCGTTACCAAGCCTGCCAAGCACTATCAGTGGCTGTGTAAATGAAACATTCTCACATGCAGAAAGTGTGACGCTAAACAGAAACTGTAAAATGCACACATCCGCAATATAATGTATTTTCTTTCCTTTTCTTTACCGTAAGGGAATTTGCCGAGCCATGATGTAAACATCCTCAGATAACCATCCATGACGTCAGTTCAAATGACGAAGCGAAGTAATAATAATGGGACCTGACGGCTAATAGCGTAGTATTCCCCGACCGTATCTAATGAGACTGTGGGCACCAATTAATGTCTTTCAAATTCCATATTCTAATGCATTGAAATATTGAATTTATTGGAACGAAGTGCCGGAACAAGATTGAATCGTCGATGACTACGTACGCTCTTCACTTGCAAACATTTTTAACTATCTTATGCCGTTACGATAGGTTGGGTACGTGATCATACATGGCGTTAATTGCGAATGGGACAGAACCTACACGTGCTAGTTGCGATAGGTCACTATGAAAGAGGCTTGGTAGTTCATTCAGCTACTATGCGTGATCGGCATTTTCAATACCCTACAACCGTCTCCGCAATGGTCTAGACTCTTCCCTGTTCCGCCCCTGTGCAACTATCGGATACCTGCTTGTTACACTGCAGATTCTACACAGTAACCGGGCGATGCTAGTGAGCTATGGTACTGAACAAGCGATGATATCCGTGCCAGACAGCTATGATTATCGCAGCCAACACTGACGACGAGCTTGTTAGAATAACCACCCCTTCATATTTCCCAGCTGCGAATCGTTCTCGCTCAGTCGACGTAGACATCAAGGCAGCGCTGACTGGGCCCACAATGACGTTCCCAATTCCTTGCAAGAAGACAAATATTGAATAAGTCGAAAAGACTGTTGATGGGTCGTCGCTGACGGCACGGCCCATCGCAACGCGCATAGTGCCAAACCCATATCCGAAAAAGCCATACAAAAGGCTAAAGACAGCCAGTAAGGCCATAGATTTGGCCAGGCCCCAGAATGTCAACGAGGCTATTGCGGCGGCGATGCAGCATATTATTGCGAGGAAACTGACTGGTAGGTTCTTGTCCGACAAGTACCCAAAGGCAAACTGCCCGAGAACCTGGGCAATGGCCATGAGAGCCACGAGTAAAGCGCCATTGATGGGTGGAATACCAATGGAGGCTGCGAAAGACGGCAGGAAGACGACTGGGAAGAAGAATCCTAGTCCCTGGACGAGGATCGCACATCCGTAGATCCAGAAAAGTGGTTTCTTCAAGAATGCCCAGTCCATTCTCCCCAGAGCAGCATGCTCGGACGCGGGTAGTCGAGTCTTCAGCAGAGGGACCAGCGGTCCTGTAAGAACGGCCAGCGCCACTGCGCAAGCTCGCAATGTCACTCGATACCCGTACCTATGCAGGAGAGCTTCTATCACGAATGGCATGAAAGCTCCGCTAACCCCCGACGAGGCGGATATAAGACCGAAGGCCATTCCCTTGCGGGCCACCCACCATTCGTTAATCATATTGATGATAGGGTACGTGAGAGTCACGAAACCAATTCCATACATAACCCCCTGAGTGCCAATCAGACCCTCGACCGTCGTCGTGAAAGACGCGGCCAGAAGACCGAAAATGCACAACGGCCAGCCCAGCCAGATCTGCTGTCGCTGGTACTTGGGAAATCTTTTGGTAAGCATAGCGGAGAATGGAGCCCCGAGACACGCAAGGCCCTGAGCCAATGTACCGATGAGGGCGATATTGCCCGTGTCCTCTTGAAACTCTGGCAGGCCCGAGTAGTAGTTTTGGAACACACCGAAACAGATTGGGAATCCTAGGAAAGTTAGTCCTTTTCCCCCTTTCAATTCAAGAAAGACAATACTACCCCAAAATAATGCTTCAAAGACTAGACCTGCGATCA
The DNA here is from genome assembly GCA_002120305.1 of Hypoxylon sp. CO27-5. NCBI lineage: Eukaryota > Fungi > Ascomycota > Sordariomycetes > Xylariales > Hypoxylaceae > Hypoxylon > Hypoxylon sp. CO27-5. The sequence goes on along the minus strand of KZ112425.1, from coordinate 285,540 downwards.
ATACGGTCCAAGCATCTCGTCCGCGGTCAACGGGTTTCAATTCTTGTGATTCTCCTCCTTCTCGGCCGCCATCGTTGTAAGTTAGGTCCTGCGGCCGCTCTTGCAATTCTAATGAAGGAACTTGACTTTCTTCCGTGCCACGCATCTTGTCTCAAGGACGTACACGCGGCGGTGTATGTTGCAGTGTAAAATTTCCAGTCTTTTGCATTCGTTGGATGGATGGGTATATATATCTGCATACCGGTATCGCTTTATCGCAGGTCACGTGCTTCAGTATATGTCGTTGGTTGGGCGTAGAAGCGGGTCAATTGTACTTGGCTGGGTCTATGTCTCTTAATAGTGTTCAACAAATAGAAAAGAGAGGCAGGAATCTAGGACCCTATTAGCTGTTTTAGCAATATCACAAAAATGTTTATCGGCGGATTCATCCATGAGAAAAACGCAGTCTTCATTTCGCTTAGGGTTTTAAAATACGCAAATACATGATAAATACATCGAAGCATTCACCAGCTGCCTCTCCTCAAACCAAACCAGCCAATATGTTCGCATATAGGATTATCTGCCTTGGCGATCAGGGGCAGACGATGCTCACTTCCTCTTGTTGATTGGAAGAGTAGCACCGCCCCTCCTCATAGACTTCGCGAGGTTTCGGCGCGCGTTGGCGGTGGATGTAGTGTTGCTCACTTTACACGATGTCAGTCACCTATCAACTACTATCACTTCCAGGTAATCCATCAGGGGAGACTTACTCTGAACCGGAACAACTCCACCGAAAGGCCCGGCGCGAGCTCCATTCTGGCATCGGACCAAGCACACGTTATCCTGACCAGCCACAGTGCCAGTGCACTCCTGATCAGCCGGAATCGCAGCCGTGAGCGGGAAATCCGTCTCATTGCCATCGCGGTCGCGCGAGTCCTCGCCGGGCGGCGACTGCGTCACCTCGATGTCGTCCCAGTCGGCTCCCGTGCCATCTGAATTGATCATGCAAGAATAAGGCCCAGCTCCATCCTTTTTTTCTGGTTTAGCTATTTTCTCCGATGCGGACAAAGACAAACTAAATAGGGGTATCCTTACTGCGTTGACCTGGTGCAGCGTCATCTTGACCTCGCCGCCCGCCGTCACCTGCGGCAGCTGGTCACCTGTCTCGGCCATGATGGCTTGCGTCCCTTGCTCGAGGTCGTTGTTTCCGGCCCCGATCGTCTCGCCGAAGGTGTCGGCTTGGTCGCCTCGGAACCGCGTGCTGTCTTGCTGGAAGGGGCGGCGCCGGGTGCCGTCGCGGGGCGTGGAGGTGTCGACACCGAGGGCCACTGGTAATTAGGTATTGTTAACTTGGGTGATCGGATGTTGAAGTTGATGTTGGAAGTTGGAGCTACTTACTGCCGGACCCGCCAGCATCGCCGGTAGCATCGGTGATGACGCCGTGACTAGCAGCTAGCTGGGCAGCTGCGAGGAAGCCGAGGGCGATGATGGACTTGAAGGAAGGCATTGTGATATGTTTTTTTTAATTAAAGTAGAAGGTCTAGGTAGGTTAAGATTATAAAGTCTCGAAGATACCTGACCGGCAGGAGAAGGAATTAATAAAGGCGAATGGAAGAAGACTGGAGAGGCTAGAAGAGAGCTGATGATGCGATGATGAAGGGAGAAAGTTGATTCTTCTTCGGCGTAGATCGGTCTTCTTATACAAAATTTTAATCTATGAATTCGTGATGAATTTCTCTCATCTCGCTCACACCTTCTCCTTCGTGGTCTCAGAGTCCAAGATTCACTTGCCCAAGTCAACAATCATGCTTCCGCCAAGCTTGACAGCCGTGCCATATCTCGCAACTCGGTATAGAAACACGACTTCGACCTTTCCTAATTCAGACAAATTGAAGCCCGAAGACCCCTACATGAGACTCATCATGGAATAATCATATAGCGGTATTGGTGAAAGCACGGATATACGTGCCGGTATTGTGGCTATGAGCTCTAGCGTCCGCGGGAACATCACAACCCGATAGAGTATTGACACTTAGATGGAGAGCCAATCGCAAATAAGGATTGGTCTAAGCTTTTGATCTACAGGGCTCTGGATTCATCAACGCGGATTGGCCCGTATAGGGAGATCGTTTCAAGCCCCAGTCAAATCGTGGCTCGGGTGTGTTTGTTTGGAACCAACTGTGTGATTCGCGATATTTACCTATTCAGGACGATAGTTCGTCTCTTAATGAGTAGGTACCAATAATTACATGTATATAGAAGAGCTGTTCCGCCAAGAAATATTATCCGAGAACTTGGTTTTGTATTACTACTCTATCTTGACACCCATCGTATGTGCTATGTTAAGATCTATTAACGCCTACTGCGTACCAACGTCCCAAAGACAAGTATACCACCGCGACTCAATGTCTAGACCGACAAACTAACTTAGGTAGGTAATAATATGTTTACTAGGAGATATCGCCAAGGAACCGACTACTTGGGCATAATCAGGGAGATCTGAAAATCTGAGGATCAATGTGGAAGTGAAGAACGCTAAGCACAGACGAATCTTGGCCGTTTCATTCGCGGGGTTAGCCTGGTTGAGTTCGGTGCTCGCGATTCGATAATGAGGTTATAGTAAGTCACCAGCCTACTATATTGCCATTCATTCGGCTTATTACCCGAAGCCACCAAGCTCAGGCCAGTCCATGTGTATAGTGGTTCCTTTGAGTCTCCCGAAAATCGATAACAATGAGTTCAATGTTGTTGGAACTGGAAGTGTCAGGTGGGGCATCCCAAGGTGGTCCATGCTCATCCTCAGGCTGACTAACCAATCGGATTCGTCCTAGCGGCGTGTTTGGCGATACGGTACTACCTCTAAGTTAGGTTCTCTACACAGTGAACCACTTTAATTTTCATCGAGTTCAAGTTCAAATGCAACAGCCAAGACAAAGAAATACGCATTACACAGGCTTATCATACTATTGACCAGTATCCGATGGACCAAGAGTCGTTCTGCTTTCTCCCTCGATACCTGACTTTGCTTTGAGGCTGCCTTGAATTATAGATCGCCGCTGTCTCACGTTGACTCATCCTGAAGTCGATGCGTTTTCTGCTTCGCCTCCCACTGTGCTCTATCCCGCAAATATATGCGACATCTAGAACATCCTCTCGTTTCATCCCTCAATCCCTCATGGTGAAGAGGAAATCGGAAACGTTGGGTGATATTTCCAGTGTTCAACCGCCCTCTCGCGTTAGAAAGATGGCAGCACAGCCGGCGACTACCACTATTGAGCTAACTCCCAAGGAGTCTCAGCTCAAGGACTTACTTCTAGATGCTGCCAAGTTCATAGATGCGTCAAGCAAATTGGAAGAGCCGGTTGTGCTGCGTTGGGCCGGCGGATGGGTTCGTGACAAGCTTCTCGGAATCGAGTCCCACGACATTGATACAGCCATCAATGTAATGACAGGCGAGGCTTTCGCCTTGAAATTATGCGAGTTATGCGAACAGCCCGACACCATCAAGAAGCATGCCATCGCGGAATCAGACGTAGGCAACCTTCACAAGATTGCACGAAATCCGGAAAAGTCTAAACATCTCGAGACTACTACTATCAAGCTGTTCGGATATGACGTTGATTTCGTCAATCTCCGCAAAGAGACCTACACTGAGGACAGTCGCAATCCCCAGATGGAATTTGGGACTGCTGAGGAAGATGCGCTACGGAGAGATGCTACAGTCAATGCTCTTTTCTACAACCTCAACACTGGCAAAGTTGAGGATTTCACGACTGGTCTGACTGATATGAAGTCGCGGTTGATAAGAACGCCGTTGGAGCCCTTCCAGACTTTTATGGATGATCCGCTCCGGGTGCTTCGATTAATCAGATTTGCCAGTCGCTTAGAGTTTACTATCGATCCAGCTGCCGAGAAGGTTATGGGTGATCAGCGCGTCCTCGATGCTCTCCGGCTGAAAATCAGTCGTGAGAGAGTTGGCGTTGAGGTTGAGAAGATGCTCAAGGGTAAGTTCCGCGGGGAAGCATTACAAGACCAAGTCGTTGATGACGTAATACAGGTAACCACCCTCGTAAATCCCTCGAATATTTCGACAGACTTGGACTTTATCACACAATTTTCACAGACCCGACCTATTCGGACATCCCCATTCCAGACATCTCCAATTGGAATATAGCATACGATCTTCTTGATTCACTTCGCCAGAACAAGACCCCCGGTTCCATTTACGATATACTCGTCCGATCAGACGAGGCTGCCTATTATGCCTGGATTCTAGCTGCCATATGTCCGTGGGAAACAGTCAAATCAGAACCACGCCGTACCGGTAAGGGCAAAGCACCGCCTCCTTTTGGAACCTTGGCTGCGCGGGAAGGTATCAAGGCAAATAACAAATTGTGCGACCTTACAGCTGCTGCCCACAATAATAGGACAGATATCATGTCTCTCGTGGCTGCAGTGTCCGAAAACGCACCTTTCATTACGGAAAGAGACAGATTCGGGATGGCGATCCGACACTGGGATTCAAGGGCTGGTCACTGGAGATTGCAGGTGCTATATGCTCTCCTAGCTGAGTCCATAGAAGCTCTACCTCCAGATTCAGAAAAGCTGAGTAAGACATTCTGCGCCCCTTTCCCCTTATTTCCCAATGTTCCATGTGCATTCTAATAGATAAACAGCCAGCCAAGAGGAATTTCTACGCAAATGGCAACGGTTCCTAGATCACCTTCAAGATCTAGACGTCATGGAGGCTCCGGCACTAAAGCGAATTATTGATGGGACTCAGCTAGCCAAAGCCCTGGGCGTCAAGCCTGGGAAATGGATGGCGCAGGCATTGGAGGTGTGCGTCGCATGGCAGTTGCGCCGCCCGGACGCTACTGACCCTGCAGGCGCCATCGAGGAGGTCCAAAGCCAAAGGGCTAAGTTAGGAATTCCGGAAAAAATAAAATAGAAAATAATATTGAGTGAAAATCAATGATACCCATAGACTTACTTCGATAGCTTGCTTCCAGTTTTCTTTTTATGAAAGGTGAATGACGGAAGACTTTACAATACTCATCACTACACAGTTGAGCGTGAATATCTTCGCAGAAAAATCGTGCCACCAATTCAGGGGTATGCCAAACGAACGCCTCATGGCACTTAGGGTGAGATTCGCCGTTATTATTCGCCCGAAAGGACACCCATTACGGTGTGTTTGCCGAGACTTTAGTTGGACATGGTGTTTATGCAGGGCTCCCCGCAGGTAGCACACTAGAGACTTGACTTGTGATATCGATTATCCTCCACTCCACCTATAGCGTCCAGCCCAAAAAAATATGACACGTAGGGTAACTAACCAGCTAACCTAACTCGTTAAGGATTTAACCCACGTTTCTTGATGATATGTGCGGGCCGCACTTGTATCTAGAGCCGTTGGATTTTCAGATCAAACGGCGGCAGGTTAGCGCTGTAGAACACTATAATAGTGACACCCGCTGCGGGTGTGACACGTCTACTTCCTGCCTGCATAGGTTTTAATCACATGACGTTATCAAATGGGACGATACTCCATAACGGATATGATTGGACGGTTAGGGGAGAAAATATAGTAGTTCGTGGGTTGCTATACATGCATTGTAACGGTGTTATAGCCTACGTTGGGACCTTACCTAGGTATGGTATGAGGTAGTGCGTGCATATGCCAATTTTTTTTAGCTGTTTTTTTTTTCCTTGTCTCGGGGAAGAATGTGACCCTCGAAGGGTTTGGTGAGGGGTGATGTGGATAGATCGTCCTTAATAATTCGCGTAGAAAGACATCTAGACGGGGAATTTAGAGTTGGCGTAATTACCTACCTAGTTCTCCAGGTCGTCTTAACTTTGTAGCAGCTCGTGTGAATTAGGTATCCTTCTCTCCCTTCTCCAATCCGAGTATGAATGGATCTGACCTTTTTCAGCAGGTTCGTCATGGCTTTCTTCAATTTGGATTGGTCGTCTAGCGGGTTCTGGCTCTTGCTTGGGGTCGTAGCGGTGATTTCCTACGCGGTTTCGGCCTTTGCGACCTGGTATCGCCTTCGAGAAGTCCCGGGCCCCTTTCTTGCGTCCTTCTCGTACTTATGGCTGGCACGGGTGGCGAAAAGCGGGAACCAGTTCTGGATATATCGGGACATGTACAAGAAATATGGTCCATTGTTTAGAGTTGGGCCGAACGAGCTCTCCACGGAAGATCCCGAGGTCATTAGAAAGATGAATTCTGCGAGAAGTGCGTATGGACGAGATCCTGTAAGTACATTTCTGTAAGAATATTAATGTGGTCTAGCTGAGCGACGCTATTATCATATTAGAGACAACCAGATAACGATGTCCCACTAGATGTATGATAGCTGACATGTGGAACGAAAGTGGTATGTCGCTGCTCGATTCGATCCGTACCACGACAATGTCTTCACAATTCTCGAGGCCGGGCCTCATGACAAGTTCAAAGCAAAGATAGCTGGAGCCTATGGTGGTCGCGAGACGCCTGCTTTGGAACCGGGTATTAATGACCAGATTAACTCACTTCTTGACCTCATTCGACGCAAATACATATCGAGTGATGATTTAGGCGAATATCATCCAGTGGACTTTGCGGAGCTTATCTCATTCTATACTGTGGACGTAATCACACGGTCCGCTTTTGGTGAGGAGTTCGGATGTCTAAAGACTGATTCAGACGTCCATGGATTCCTTGCTGGGGTAAAGGAAAGCTGGGCCAGCATCGCTATAGCCCTTGATGTTCCTTATATCAGGAATATCCTATTCTCGCCGCTATTCCTGAAATTCTTTGGTCCGAAGCCAACAGATACCGCGGGAATGGGAAAGCTCATGGGGTAAGTTCGGATGATGGCTTAGTGGCAAGACTGAAAGAATCGTATTAACTCCAAACAGGATAGCTAAAGAAGTGGTATCGAAACGTTTTGAAGATGATGCGGAGAAAAAGAAAGATATGCTGGTGGGTCTCTGTAATCGAAGGAGAAGGAACATAGAAGTGCTAACACGATACCCCTGAAATAGGGATCATTCATAAGTCACGGACTCGACCGACAAGAATGCGAGACTGAAGCTCTTTTCATGATAATTGCTGGGTTTGAGAACACCGCGTCGGTCATCCGCACAGCCTTCCTATACCTGATGGCCTGTCCTCGGGTATATTATAAGTTTAAAAAGGTAGTCCTTCAGGCCGTTCGCGAAGGCAACGTGTCGAGCCCCATAACGTATGAAGAAGCGAAGAAGATTCCCTACTTACAGGTATGTTTTTTTACCTCTTTGTGGATTTGAAGGGGTTTCCACGCTTCCAACAACCATTCTGTTACGCCGTAAATGTAGGGTACTCGTATTGTGGTGACTAAGTCCTGTACTAGGCTGTAATATACGAGGGCATCCGCATGCGCCCGCCAGCCCCAGGACTCTATCCGAAGAGAGTGCCTCCGGAGGGTGATGTGATCCACGGCAAATTCATACCAGGCGGTACAGCTATCGGAATGAACACATCCGCAGTCATGCGTTCTACGGAACTCTTCGGCGCTGACGCCGACGTCTTTCGGCCTGAGCGATTTATGGAGGCGGATGAAGCTACCCGGGCCGAGATGGAGCGGAACGCTGAGCTCGTCTTTGGATATGGTCGGTGGATGTGCGCCGGGAAGCCGGTGGCTTTCATGGAGCTAAATAAGATATTCTTTGAGGTTAGCTACTGTAAGCAACAGTTCTAAAGGTGACGTGAGCTGACGAAATTTCTCTCTATAGCTGTTCCGGGAATTCGATTTCCAACTCGTCAACCCGATGAAGCCTTGGGATTCTCTGAGTTACAGCCAGTTCATCGAGGAGAATATGTGGGTGCGGATAACTAAATCAAGCACGAGTTAGTCGGTTGCATTATTTAACTAGGCGTGGAGATTCGGTACGCTCTATCGGCATGTCTTCTCATTTAGGTTCATTGCCGGCAGCCTCTGGTCAAGGCTATCTCAGGTGTAAAGATGAATACACAGTTATGAATCGATAAAATAGTATACCTTAGGTACCTAATCATTAAACTGGATAATATTTTGTTAATTTTCCATTTTACTGCGGGTTTGCGTCCCTGTCGATGTTCCCGAAGAACCCTTGAGAACTTGGCAAAATCGATATTCTTTGGTGGACCGGTGAGGTGTTCGAGTATGTATCTTTCCGGCTCGTTATACAGAGGAAAGGGAATCAGAGTTTTCGGGAATGGGCGGGCGGCAATTCTTCAACAACTGTCCTGTCGGAAGATGTAAACGGAAGAGGGCATGCAAGCCATGTGGCGCCACGCCGAGCCAGCACCGTTCCAGCCTCCCAATAGCATGGCTGTTATATTTAGTAACAGATCTCCCTCGAGCGCCGCTACATCTTTCTAAATGGCGGGCCTCCCAATACCTCTGGTTTGGCAGACCTGTCTCTCACATGTAACGAGATTTTAAATCGGTGCTCAGTCTCCTTAAGACATCGACTACCCAGCGCAGTCAGTGAATATCTTCCTGGTGGTCTTTAGTCATGTTTTGTACCTATGTGGCCGTCTATGTTTTTGGCGTTACTGTCTTACAACTTCTACGGAGGTACTGTGTAGAAGCATTGATGTAGTTTCTTGAGCAATATCTGTATCTCTCTAAGGCCTGAATCAAATGTTGAAATTTCTGTAGTTTGTCAGCGGCACGGCTCCAAGACGGCCCCCAAAGTCAGATGGAGGATCTAGATCTCCACGTAGCTGCTGTTTCAAACCACAATACCCCCACACTCGGTTGAAGCCTAAGTGGCAATGAGGCGTCAAATCCCACTCCTTATTTCCGTACCCTGTGTAATTTCATAAATTATCTACATAGACATTTCTAAAGTTACTTTGTGGTGGAATTTAGCATACTATCGGGCCTAGTAAGATAACGTGGAGCGTAACCCTCAACTAGGCAAGTAGCTAAGGGGTGCGAAGGACGGGCGCTGTACTGGGTCGGTTCGGGGTTAATATGCCGGACATAGACCCCCAGACCAAATGCTGATAACGGCACGCGGGTATCGGGCGCTAAATTCCTTGTCTCAGGTCCGTAGACCACTAAGTCATTATTTCTCGTTTAGCCTACTCCCAAAGCGTACTTATTCCTTAGGTAAATATACTCCAAGCCAAGATCTTCTTGAATCGAGGCAATGACTGCAAACTACTACTCGAAGCCGAACCATCGGTGGCCGCGAAGGTGTAGTAACATCTCCGTTCATGTCTAGCATCTACTCCTGACTGTACAGATTCAGAACTATCTTCTCGGGAGTAATGGAATTCATACCCACGCTATGAAACTCCATGAAATACTAAAATTCTATTCGTATCACATCAAAATACTTCATGACTATCCTGTCGCAGTTTCCACTACTGACCCGTTTTCGATACGCGTCACGCTTATACGTCTGTGATGAGCGCTCACCCCGGGTTTCTGGTGGTTACTTACCTAATGGATTCGCGTATCTTAATATCGATACGTATAATGGGAATATTAACAAATTGAAAGAAATCTTAAAAACTTGAACAAAAAATCTACTAATATGTTAGTGAGTGACCATTATCATGAAATCGAATACTCTTTTATGCTTCCTATACCTACACGACATGGCAATATATGATGTCAACCCCTATAAATGACATACTTCCTCTGCTAAATATCAACGAACAGCTGCGTCTGCACAACTCCTTTCGAGGAGGCTCCATGTTTTCCTACGTTTACTCATGTGACTCCCCTGAATATGGATGGAGCTGCAAGCTACGAGCTCAAATAAGGCTAGATCGATGGAGCTTGTACAGTACCTATCGTCTAGCACGGTATAAACTCCTAATAAGCATCGACTAACGTGGAAATAGGTATTGGCATGCGGGAATCAATCGAATTCTGAGGATTTGGTCCATATCACACTACTAGGAACGACTGTATCGGTGCCTCAAGAGCTGTTGTAGTGAAGCATCTGAAACAATGATAGACCTTACTAGGTTCACGCTCGAGTCTGCTAAAGCGATTCTAGGCGAAATGGGCGGACGGTTCGTAGTTATTATTGTAATATCATTCACCAAAGGTAGGACGTCAATGTTGGTTTCTCCCAATGCTGGATATACCTACGAGGTCGCATTATCTATCTCGATTTGTGCTCCCTTGACGCTTTCTAAGGCTTAAGCTTTCGGCTAGGTCAGCCTGTACGACATATATAGCTTCTGTGAAACGGTGAGTCAACTACCTTGCTCGGTTCCTCGTCTAGCCCAAGCCACGTCATGAAGTCTTATGACCTAATCAACGTAACGCACAGCAATAACATCATCTAAGTACCACAAGAATTGAAAGGGTGGTTTACAATTCATGAAGATATCTGGTTTATGACAATGTGGAAAACCAATTCTATCAATTTCTTAGCTCGGGACTCACAAAATATCCTTCGTGATCACAATGGGAAAAGATTATTTAACAGAGAGCCAAAGCCTACGAGCTCTCTTCTCTTTTCTTTCCTATATTCGGCATACCTTTACCTACTGTCTCTTAAACATTACGTCTAGTTAATCATCTCTAGGCCTATAGCCAATTAAGCTAATAAGTTCTTATCATAATGGGTGATCACTCGTCGTCTAGAGACCGCCATTATGAAGGAGGCCATCGGCGGCATGAGTCAAGCAGAAGGGAAACCACAGAGCGTCCTCGACGACGGCACGTAACAACGTATGTTTATACGCGAGAAGAAGAGAGAGGAGTGAGGCGGACGGGTAGGGCAGGCTCGTCCAACCAAGGTCCAGCTGCCCCAAATGTCCACTGGCAAAGTAGTTCTAATAGTGGACACTCCAGTCGTGGCCAACATTTGCAAATTGGCCCAGCCGTCCAGAACCACGACTTGAACGGCCGCATAGACGAATGGATGCAAGGCCTGAGGTACGTTTAATAAATATCAAATTCTGTGCATGACACTAATGAAACGCAGTCTCAACGACGAGGCCACTTATACCGGACAAGCCAGTACTACCGCCGGAGCAGCCATCCCTAGTCGCAGCTCCCATAGATACATGGACCCGAATGCTACGGCTCCAAGCGCGGTAGGTAGCCACTTAAGCGGACACAGTTATCCGAGTCGACCGCCAACGCCTCAGCGTCAAAGCCCGGTTATTCATTCTCCCGGTCAGCAAGCCCCCGGTCAGCAAGCCCCCGTGACGATTTATCGAGCTGGGTACGTTCCGCCTGAGAGACGTGTAGAGCGAGAACGCGCGAACCGAGTGCGCGTGGATGAAAATTCGGAGAGACGCCGTCGTAGAGAACGGAGAGAGGCGGAACGGCGGTATCACCGATGAAAATACCGCCATGCTAGATAACCTACCTATTTGGGGGTTATGTGTGAGTCGGAACTCGCTGCATGAACATGCAGGATCTTCTGATTGAGGTATATTAGGGAGAGCATTCATTGCGAAATATGGAGTCACATATAGCTTGAGCTCTTCATAGATGAATATATACCTACACTCCACGTACTGTTCCGTAGGCAGCAACGAGACGCTAAGACTGAATTGGACTAGTGCATAAATTAAAGGAACTAGTGACTTCCTATTCGGGCATATAAGAATAACCTCGCCCTCTATTTTCAGAATCCCAATGCCCTCTATCAGTACCACTGGTACATTATAATAGGTCATAATGAAGGCCAAGGAAACGCCACGCCAAACCAGGCGATCTCTTCGATCGGCCACCACTTCACGAGTTCAGAAATCAAAAGCTGCGACTCCTACGACGAACAGCCGTCGCTTGAGAAAGGCCGCCATCGAGAATCAGGGGCAGCCGAGTGCTCCACAGCTGAAACCAAAGAAAGCCTCACCTTCTTATCTCCAGCGATCTGAAAACGAGGCGTCTTCGGACCCAAATCAGAAAACGCGGGTCTTCGCATTGCCCCGCGAGATCATACAAGAAATCTCATCCCATCTCCCAATTGAATCGGCCATCTGTCTCACTCTGACATGTAAGCTGGCCTTGCATATTCTGGGCACTTCATGTTGGGAAGATGAGAGGATTCGCAAACGCTGGGTTAGGGACTCTATAACTGCGTTAGTACCAAGGACATCATTTTTGGAACTTCTGCATCGTGATATCGAGGATGCGGGCTTGGAGTTCTGCAAGGCTTGCAATACGCTGCACCCACCGTTAAAAAGGCCTAGTGAGCATCGCCAGACCAAGTTGACGAAGTACTGTTGGGGCCAGGTTGCCATTATCGATTACTTACCCCAGGGCGAAGATGGACTTGGATATAGTCTTGTCTTCTACCATATAAAAGATGCCATGGCCTCTACCCCTCCTGAGTCGAACACACAAATTGATTATCTCTCCGGCTCCTTCAAGGTCCCACATCCCCAACTGAACTACACCGTCTCGTCCTCTGCACGTCGCATCAATGGCAATCTGATTCTGCGACACGACTACCAGTTCAGTCCTCTCTCATCCAAGACGCCACTAAAGGTCACCGATATTCTCGATCTTCCGTTCAGGATCTGTCCGCACCAGACTACGTCGAGAGACTCACCTCCTGAGAATCGCTACATAAAGACCGCGAAGCTCAACGGCCCTCTTTTCACTCATTCCATCGTTTCAGCCTTTCCTACCTCCAAGAGAACAGGCGTTCCTAAAACTAGCGCTTTCAGGCCGCCGACTTCGCTTGAGACCAAGCAAATGGCTTCCGCCGATAATGGCGAGGACGTTCTCTTCAAGTGCCGGTCCTGTCCTACGAAGTGGCAAGTCAAATATGCAAGTGGTAATAAGAGGGATGAGCAGGAAGAACTCGTAGTTACGGCATCCCATTGTTTTTCCAAGGAGATATACTCGGCTGCTAGGTCCTGGCGTTCGTTTGTAAGGCGCGAGGGCGGGTTGTTGGGAGAAGGGAAGAGAAATAGTGAGTTTTGGAGTCAAGGAAAAACGTATCCAGACTTCAAGATCGAGTGACATCTAATATGAGGAGGTATTTATTGTATAAGGGTTGATGGGTTGGAGCTGTATGGTAAAGGTCTATTTTGGGGATATGACATGTTATAAGCTTCAGCGAATCCCCGTAAAGCGAAAGAATTAACTGGATATTTTTCGTTCAATGCGATGCCGTCTCGAAGAGCTGAGCAGAATTGCCAAATGTATATCAATGTGAGGTGTAACCGCGCTCAAGAATGATTGTGCTACTTGAATCCTGTTACCAACGCCCTCAGTCATTCCAGAAGATCTAGTGGCGTAGCATTTCGAGTCGCCGACGAGACCGGTAGCAGTGTGAAACTACCTACCTTACTATGTCTTGAAACACGATGATCATCCGTTCAAAAGGAACGGCATTTCTATGGGGAACCGGCTAAAATGACAGTAGGAGTAAAACCAGCGGTTAATCAATGTACAACCGTTTCCGAGGATCCCGTCGTGTTACCTATTGTCGATCTATCTGCCTTGATATGCCGTGACACTACGACCATTACAAGTATAAATCTATTCTGGAGGGTGGTGGCTGTTTTTTTTTTTTTTTTTTTTTTTTTTTTTGTATAAATAGATTTGCGGTTATTACGGCGAATGATGGTGAGGTTATACGGTACACGCAAGGGCGAAACGGCTACCGTAGAAGCAATAACTGGATGCAAGGCGGTGTGGTTGGTGATAAGAGGTTGAGATAACCTTTTTAGAGCATCAAGGAGACTGGCCAGCTGGCTAAGAGTTGTATCGCCCTAATCGCCCTATCGGCAAGCTCCGGCTAGACTTGCAACTCTGTCGATTGTCAAGCTGAGTGGGACCCGGGGTTCAAGTCCGCGCTAGCATGGCATGTCTTCCTTTATCCCTGAATTTAAACTTTTGTTCCTGCAGCGCTAAAGAATGGGACCAATTTACGCCATGCGCTTCACTTGTTCTTATTATCTACCCAGATCTTCATATTTACAAAGGGAAATTCCAGGTACGACATGAGGTTTTAGTCATCATCCTTGATGCCTTAGGCTACCTTTTGAAGAATTACGGTACGGAAATTGAACGAGCGACGAAATAGGAAGGCCGAAGGATCACTGGATGAAATTACTTTGGACATTTTTGTATCCTACCCCACCATCAAAACTGGAGTAGGATCAATTGATGGCTGAAAGATACTTCAGCTCTACACGCGAAATCTGCGTGGCATTTAAGTCAGTTCATGTTTGCTAACAAAGTTTCGAATGGCGGGTAACGGACTGAATAACGGGCAATGACGTTATTAGCCTTTAACTCATCAAGTACATACATACAAATAATCTCACTATTATCTCGTGTAAAATTCACCTTTTTTTTTCTAGAAAACACAACTGATCAACCAATGAATAAAAGTTCTCGTATTCAAGTGGGCAGGTTTGCTCGTACCCAGCAAGTCACAGAGGCTGTGCACCCCATGTCATTAGAACCGCCTGCACTGCCCCCCAGGGATGTAAGATCCGTCAACGCACTCGGGACGACAAAGAATACCTATATGGAGAACGTGACATTGCGGCACAAGGCACCAAAGAAGAATCCTTGGCCTGTAATCTACGGTTAGTTCGTATGTAAATCACACGCATTACTACATGTACATACAAACCCCCGGCCTGGCCAACTTTGCCAGCACTTCTTCCAACACACTTCACTTTCTTTACTCTTCATTCGTTTATTCATTCGTTTTTTTGTTGGTTTCTCTTGCTATCTGACGTCTGCCCCCGTCATCCCGATTCCCCAGTCGTGCATTTCGCTCGCTATTACCAACAATCTCAATCGCGACACCTGCACTAAAACACCTTGGCATTTTGACGAATATCCATGCTGGACGAATCACCTTAGCCCGACAAGACAGCTAAGCATCGCGCGCCGCTGTACCTTAGTGGAGGGGCACTTCCAACACCAACAGTCTCTGTTTCATGGTCGCATCAATCCGGATTTGATTCGCAGAATTGGGTTAGGGAATAGGGAAAAACCAAATGAGTGTTGGTCGGCATTGAAGGATCAGAAAAAAAAATATGAAATTCTCAATAAGAGCGCCGCTCTTGGCGGCCCTCTCTTTCGCATCTACCACAATAGCAGAGCGAATACTCCAATCTACCTCGCTTAACATTTGCCAGGAAAACTCGGGGTTTACCGCCAGTTTATTTAATGTCGTCTACAACCCGAGCCAAGGCACCGCCCACGTGAATATCTCGGCACTTTCTACCATTGAAGCCAAGATTATCTTCGACATCGACATTAGCGCATATGGCTACTCTTTCATTAAGAGGACAATTGACCCCTGTCAAGTCAATCTTGCAGGGTTCTGCCCTATGGTGTCTGGAAAGCTGGGCGACCCTTTCGTGCTTGATGTGAGCCCTGCTGCCACGGCCGGTATCCCTTCTATCGCCTACGACTTCCCCGATCTCGATGCCAAGGTTAGGGTTTTCATCAACGCCACGGACGGCGACCGAGCCGGCCAAAGTCTGGCTTGTGTTGAAGCCCAGATTTCAAATGGACAAACAGTGGATTTGGTCGGTGTTAAATGGGCTTCTGCTATAGTAGCCGGGTTGGCTCTCGCATCATCCGGGTTCCTCTCTGGTTTAGGCCACACCAATGCCGCTTCGCATGTCGCTGCGAATGCCTTGTCGTTGATGAGCTACTTCCAAGCTCAGGCTATGATCGGCCTTGTTGGAATCCCCCTACCTCCCGTCGTTCAGTCGTGGACCCAGGACTTCCAATGGAGTATGGGTATTATCAACGTTAACTGGAGTATGCCAACCCGCACCCCTTTATCGTATCTCAGTGCGATTTTACCACCAAATTGTGGCTTCGATGTTATTGTGAGTATTTGCTAACATGATTCCGTAGTGCAACGCATCTTTACCTGGTATCAACGGTCAACGGGAGGTACACCGTCTACACTGATAACGCAGGCAGACTCACTTGCTACCGTGTCCGTTGAAGTACAGAAGCGCGCCGTTGACCTCTTTAAACGTGGAGTAGCGATGCTACCTCGTGGCGTCATAGAACATGGTTCAAAGCTTCTGAAGCGAGGGAACGTCCAGACATCATACGGAAGCTACATCGTGTACGGAATTCAGCGCGTTGCCTTTCGAGCAGGGATTGAAAGCACAAATCTTTTCTTAACAGGACTCGTTTTCTTCTACATTGTCATGTTCTTTACCGCTCTTTTCGTGGTCGCTTTCAAGGGCGCCTGCGAATTGGCTGCAAAGCAGAAGTGGATGAAGGGTGATGCCTTCTTGGAATTCCGCAATGGTTGGCGTGAGTACCCCCAGGTCGATATTCTCTCTCGGGTGTATCCGAACAGTGATTCGGTGCTAACTTCTGTCTTACAGGAACGATTCTCAAAGGCATTCTTTTCCGAATGGCTCTTATTGGACACCCTCCGCTGACTATTCTTTGCTTCTGGGAGTTTACTCAGAGTGACTCTCCTGCTCTGATGGTCTTGGCCGTATTCTTCCTTATTGCTCTCAATGCCGTCTTAGGCTGGGCAGCTTGGAAGGTTGTCCGCGTTGCGCGTCGCTCAGTCGCACTACACAGAAACCCGGCTTACATATTATTTTCCGACCCTCAAACCCTTAACAAATGGGGTAAGTCATTCTATATTTGGTAGATTTCTATAATCCTGGGCATACCTTGATTCGTCATGATAAAGCGCTTTTTTTTCTCCCCCATGCTGACACCATGTATTGCAGGCTTCCTTTACATTCAATTCCGTGCCTCCGCTTATTACTTTATCATCCCGGTTCTCGGATACACCATCGTGAAATCTCTCTTTATTGCCTTCGGTCAGAACTCCGGTATTGCCCAAGCTATTGGGTTCCTCCTTATCGAGGCTGGGGCTCTTATCGCCGCCTCTGTACTACGACCATGGATGGACAAGAAGACGAATTCCTTCAATATTGCGATTTGCTCTGTTAATTTCGTCAATGCCATCTTCCTGCTTATCTTCACCAAGGTTTTCGACCAGCCCCCGCTTGTTACGGGTGTTGTTGGTGTTGTGCTATGGATCTTCAACGCTGCTTGCACATTGGTGCTTCTGCTCATGTTGATCATCACTACTGGCATTGTTATCTTTAACGGCAACCCTGATGGCCGCTACAAGTTCATGGCAGACGACCGCACTTCCTTCATGAAGTCCCAGAGCCAGCTTGCCACCACGACCGAACTCGATGCCCTAGCTATGACCGCTCGCGGCGAGAAGCCGGGCTATTCATCCGTCCTAGATCTAGATGACGACGATGACTCGCACAACCGTGATTCCATGTATAGGGGACAAGGATCCACGGCTACCACCGCCAACTCCCACGCCCCTTCTCACTACGCCCCACCTCGCTCGCCCGTCGACCCCATCAACAGAACTGCTAGCCCGTATAACGGCTCAGTATCTTCAGTTGGGCGATCACAACACAACGCCAGCCCAGCCGGCTTCAAGCCGCCGTCTAGCCCAAGGTAAGACTCTTGATCCCCATCCCGACCTCCTTAAACCACTACTCTGAATACTTGCTTACACCGTGTATAGTCCTTGGCAACGCGGGGCTGGTTACGACCACTAAAAAAAAGGACGCATTAATAATGAATATGACGGTTTTTTTTTCCTTTATACCATGGTCTTGTCTTGTAAGTGGTTGCGGTATACGAGCGGCTCGGCCACCAGAGACTAGACTTTTTGTGTTTGTGACATAGGTTCTACTTTTTTATGTGTGCATATATTGATATACCCCGCGAGCCCGGGCCCCCCGCACCTACACTCTGTCCTGGGCGACGTGGAATGGAATTGAGATGATTCACCTTGAGATTTGCTTGCTATCTGTGCTACCTACCTATAGGTACGCGTGATTGATTACCGTATGTGTGCTAGGATGCCTGAAATGGTGTAAAAGTAGTAGTTGCCGTCGTCGTCGGTGTTAAGTGAAAGGTTTCCAGCGGATACTGAGCGTGTCAGAAATAAACACTATTGCCGGGGGCTCTGGTACATAAGAGGGGGGATTGTAGTCGAGTACTAAAAGGTCTCATAGGAGTTCTGCGGCATCCAGTAAAGTAGTGGAGAAAAATATGGCGGACGAGGGCAGAGATACATTAGGGTTTTGTTTGCTTGGATCAAAACCACTTGGATCTTTGCCCCGTATTCAGTCACTTTTTTTCACGGATCCTAATCCTTTGACTCTTCTCTACCTTCTAAAGACATACATCTAATCGCAAGATATCTTGCGGTGAAGAGGGCGGTTGGTTTGAGAGTCAGATCAGATGTTGAATCCTTCACCGATATCTATGAGGGTCTAAAGAGAAGCTCCTCTTCTCGATGTCTAAGTCTTGTGTAATCACCAATGTTCTAGGGCTGTCACAATTGTATATCTTGAAGCAAGACAATTTGGCTGTAAGATACCCGACAGGGCCTATTATGTTCAGAATAACAGAATATATTTTATGTCATTGACTATGGGTATGAGCCCAGGGAGCAATCGTAGGCAGGGGCGACCGACCTCCAATGGATCACAACAAGTACTTCTCTTGGTATCCAAGGTAGGTAAGTGACTAAGCATTGGTACGACCTTGCAAAATGCTGTTAATGTCCTTATTCTGTAATGTCTCGTGACCCCGTTACTATCTATCGTAGGAGCGGATTTCAAGGATGACACGGTGCATATAGTCCACCAAAACCTTTAGTGGAGTGCTTGCCAGCCCTGCTATAAAGAGCGATGTAAAGATGCCGTGGCTCGGCGTACAACATCTATCTTTCTTTCTCTTGAATCATCGCCTTCGCTCCAATCTCACCACCCAGAGAACTCATATCCTCATTCCTTTGTGAATTCCTCGAATACGGTTCAGTATGCCGGTTTCCGGCAGTGGCGGTCAACGCCATCCAAAATAGTTCCTGGGAGTCCTCGGATCCATAGGACTTTCAATAAACTCCATGTCGTTCCTTTGTCTAGGTCGTTGAATGGAGCTAGGGTTGTTTAGTATACTAAGAACGGACTCCCGAGGATCATAGACATAGTCTGTATCTCCAAGCTCGAAGAGAATTAATGACATAGCGCCCAATTCTCCAAGTTGGTAGTCGACGTATTGCGGCTCTGCGAGTTTGGCCGCATCTTGAGGACTTCGACCATAATTATCATTTTGTATAACAGCACCAAGAAACAGGAGCTCCGCGACTAAGTCAGTACTTAAAGTCTGACAGGCAAGAAAGAGGGGAGTGATTCCCTCGTTGTTCTTTGCGTTAATGTCAGCCCCCTTCAAAAAGAGATATCGTGCAATGTCGGCACGCCGGTGGTCCTGCTCCGGGTCCACCTCCACGTCCTCAACGTTCATTTGGCATGCAAAGTGAAGTGCGGTAAAGCCACGATTGTCGACATCATCAATCTTCGCATCGCGTTCAAGAAGAAATTGGATACGATCAATCGCACCGAGCTTTGCTGCCCAATGAAGGAGACTCCTCCCATCCGCGTCCTTCGTATTGACAGATGACCCGTGACGGAATAGAATATCTATGATTTCGAGATAATTATCTGGGCTGAAAAAATCTAATCCAAGCCTATCCCAGTCGATGATTGATTTTGGACGTCGGCAGATAATCTCAATAGGAAGGAGTCCCTTGCTGGGACCATCCGTAGCTGCTGTGGTGAGATAGGCGCCGGACTGATCCGTCTGCAGTAAGGCATCCACCAAACGAGCAATATCTTTAGCCCATTTGTCCATCGACCTTTTTGTCCCGTGCTTTTCTTTTTCGTTTTGGCTATACAAAAACCACGATAGAATACTAGAGAGATGTGTTTCGCCGTATTTATTCCTCTGGCGAAGCAGAAAGTCACCGCCTAACGATTGGATGCGGTCCATTATCATGTCAGGGTAATAAAACCACGCTACTGTAGTAAGCATGAATGAGACCGGGTATCCTGTTGCTTCGAAACCCGCACCATGCTTGAGTAGCAGTCTAACTTTGTCTCGGTTATCTCGTTGGTAGTTTGGTATCCGGTCCGTGAGCGTTAAGGCGACGGCATATCCTAGTGCTGTTCCTAACGTCTGCCACCTCGTACCCAGGATAGGGGGAAGTTCATGCGGCCAAGCCAACAGGCCTTTTTGTGGGAAAGATATATCACTGCACGGCCAGTGCCGCCTTAAGTGAGGATTCGCGCCAAGTTTCAGTAGGCGTTCAGTTATGCTAACCGGAACCCACGGCTCTATAGATAACAAGAGTAGCGAAGTAGTAATTGCATTATAGGGTCTGAGGGGTTTGAGGTTGACTATTGGTTGATCGATATAGACCGATAATGACCCGTTAATTGGCAACGAGGATACGCGGTCAACTACCTCGTTGATACTTTCGCTCATAGGTAGGTTGGTACGCATTAGAGCGGCCTCAATCATGAAGTGAGGATACAACTTTCTGTTCCGGTCGCGGCCTATGTGTAAATGTCGGACTAGTAAGTCGAAGACGTCAATTCGACGAGATGCACAAGCCGCTTTCAGCAGGAACGGTGCGTCTCGGATATCAATATCGCGCATATGACCCAACACAGTTTCTATAGTAGAGGTGGAGGCCCATTCCATTAACATGGAATTAATGACGTAGATAAAACCCTTCTCATCGCTGACGGTCGGGATCAGCAAGTTCACAGCTTCAGGGCTCCGAGCGAAGTAGATAGACTGCGGACATCCCCTAGGTTCAAACCAGAGACGCTCAGTCTTCGTATCTGTAGCTCCACGAGAGATTAGAAACTTGATGGCGTCTATTTGGTTGTAGTAAGTAGCAATGTGCAAAAGAGTGGGAAAAGATTGAGGGGGCCGTAGAATATCTGTACTATAGATCCATCCCGAGTGGCCATCGCGAAGAAGCCGGGGGAATCTGTGGTTCACGTTAGTACCGGCATGCAAAGACCGGGCGAGAACGTTAAGTTGACCATATCGACATGCCCAGGGAGCCGCCCTGTGTTGCTTCTGTATTTTGGAATCTCGGCGATGAAGTATGGGAACCAGTTTAAAGTAGAAGTGACTGCAGACAAAGGACCAGTTCTTGATTTCTTGGTAGGAAAGACGGTCGCATATGGCGTCCAGAAGCTCAGTGGGCAAGGCAAAAGATCGAGGCGTGGCACTCATTGGATTGGTACGGTTGGAGGTGACCATCTTGTAGAATGCCCCGCGACTGGAGATTATGGTTAGCATGGAGAGTGAATGAATATACTAGAGGAAAGGTGAGTCTCACTTGGTGTCTCACTTGGTGTCTCACTTGGTGTCTCACTTGGTGGGAATGATGAGTTTTTATATATTGTGTGAAATGTGCGGCAGGGAAGTAGCGATATAAGAGTGTTTAAAAACGAAAACGTTTGGTGGAATAACCGTGTAGACGCGTAATTTAATTGAGGAAGGCGTGATTGTTAATATGAGTAACAACTTAAACCTTATCGGTTTGCCCTAAACGTCTTTGAGCGGACACTGTGGCACGCGACTTACATGTACATGTTAGGACTTGTGTAACCATCACTTCCACTAATTTCCATGTTCGGGATTTGTTCTGATTGGCTACAACACTACCTCGTACGGTGCAAGTCGACGACTACATGTACCTATACATGGTGCGCTAACTTGAAGACAGACATATCTATGTACATAAGGTACATGTAGGTACCCTCCAGTTAGGAGGATCTGGAGGACCTGCATATAGAATAACGTCTTTCTGTTGCGATATAGATCTTAACCACATGTGCAATTACCAATAGAGTTTAGTTTATTCTATTCACTATACAAGCAGCGTAAAAAGCGGCAGAGATGTATTAACGAAATTAAGGGTAAAATATCTACTGTTTAAACTTGTTATGCGGTCACCCAACATGATCGACTGAGGTAGATGGCGGACCATTCTCAGTAATTTTCTTATTTTTAGAAGGGCATCGTCGTTCCACAACGTAAAGCCACCTCTAAGTAAACTTTAGGCAAACAGGTAGTTGGGTGTCTGTGAGGTGATACAAGGCGATGTGAAGTCCTATAGTTCAGCTTATCGTAGCTCAGAGCCAATTGCAGACGCTTGACCCCTGGCAAATTGCATGAGGCGTTATTATGAAGCAGGGTTGAATAGCCCCCAAGTGATACATCGAATCAAGTTTATTATACTTGTCTCGAAGCTTTATCTCGAGTGCAAGCAGAGGTTCTAGATACTTTACGTTAAAGGGCCAACTGCATGCAGTCCCCCAATTGTTAACACATAATGGATGGGGGGTATAATTTCACCATCCGGTGTATGTATTATTAATTGGTGAAATATATGTCACGCGGTAGTTCTACTTGTGTGACTTCAGTGCTGGGCTTTGAAGTAACTTTACTCTTCAATGAATTTCAAGAGACTTCAAGATTCAAATCTATTTCAATGGCCAACTACGCATCAGTAGATCCATCTTTTAGAGATGATGAGAATGATCACCTATGGAATCCGTACGAACATAATGGCCACGAGCCGAACGAACACTATTTATCCTCCGAGACCGAAGTCGATAGTCGATACAGCCCCCCAAACAAGGCAAGGAGCCATGTTCAGTACGAGCAGCAACGAGATCTCTCCTTACGGTCCCAGACACCAGTCGACAGCCTTTACGAAAACCAAGACTTACCAAGCAAAAGAGAGGACAAACTTGTTGATCGCTTACTCTACTGGAAATGGGAGATTGGTGCCTGTTTGTTGATTCTTATCGCCATCTCCGCCATACTCGCCACACTCTACCCGCACGAAGGCAGGCCACAACCAAATTGGCCATACCTCATTTCTGTGAACTCGCTACTATCTGTATATTCTGCGGTCTTCAAAGCAGCTCTTGCGTACATTATCGGATCAGGCATTAGCCAGTTACAATGGAGGTGGTATACCAGGGAAAGATCTCTGTTTGACCTGGTCCGATACGATTCCGCGGGACGAGGACCCCTAGGATCCGTTCAGTGGCTATGGACACATCATTTAAGACAACCTTTGACAGCGTTTGGTGCCATTCTCACCATTGTAGCCATCGCTATTGACCCTTTTATTCAGCAGCTCGTCTCGTACGACGGATGCAGCATCCCTCAAGATGGCGGACTAGCTACATTACCTCGAACTAATTACTTCGCTAATATGGGTGTTCATATAGGCGCTGGAGATTCCTCAGTTACCCCAGAACTTCAGGCTGCGGTAAATTCGGGAGTTTTTTCGCCCGGACAACCAGTCAGCTTCAGCTGCTCAACCGGAAACTGCACGTTTCCAGAGACATTTGCTACCGTGGGATACTGCACCAAGTGCCGAGATGTTTCTGATACTGTCCAATTCAGCCAGCGTTGCTATCAGTCATACCAAAACCTGTCAACACTCGTGCCATGTTCATCGATTCAGCAAGGAATTGGGGGCCAGAACTTAAGTGCATCAATCCCCGGAGGTATCTTCGTTAACACAACGGGGCTAGGCGGTAGACCCGACGTCGCCGTAATGGGATTTTCAGACTCAGGGGAAATTCAATTCCTGATGAATAAAGCCGAGTTTGGAAGCAGTGATAACACGATTGGAGGTCAGAACAAAACGGAACTAGGTTGCAATCGTCCTGAGCTCAATAATACGTGGCCTTGTAGAGGTTGGGGGGCCGCTTCTTGTACTCTAGAGCCCTGTGTTCGCGTGTACCAGAGCTCCATAGATGCTGGGGTACTCTCAGAGACTGTTCTTGAGAATTCCGCGGACATCAAGTGGGGTACTGCTCAACCTAACAGTACTCTGAACAACCTGCCGGTCATGGGCCTAGTCGATACTAAGTGTATTACGCCTCAAGAAAAGGATGGGTTAGTTAAACGGGGTTACAAAATCGATCCAGCAATTAGATGGCTGGGTTACAACACAACCACCGAAGTAACCTTGACGATGCCAGCAGAAGACCCTTTCCCGGCATCACTGTCTACTCATAACTGCCTATACAACCTTGATTATCTCACCAACACTAACCTTTTCAGAAACTATCTTGTGGGCTTCTTCAATGGCACCATAACCGGGCAGTGGGCTGAAGGTGGCTGTTGTGTTGGTTTCGACGCGCCTCAAGCTCTCCTATCATTCTTTAATTTCGGTAACGTCGACTTCAAGGATGTCGACCGAAAGTTTGGCGACGTTGCCGACTCGCTAACGAGATTCGCCCGGGAAAACGGAAATCCCAACCGCAGTGACTTCGCCACCGGCCAGGTTCTACATTACGAGACATGTCTGAATGTCCAATGGGGCTGGATAGCGATGCCTGCCGCCCTGGCAGCTTTGACACTTATCTTCTTCGTCCTCACGATCATCACTACTGAGAGGTATCAATTGCCAATTTGGAAGTCAAACCCACTGGCATTCGTGTTCCATGGACCAGGCGGCACGGGTCTTTTATCTACGAGTAAGCCGTGGTCCAGCCAGGACAAGGTGGCGACGTTGAATACAACGCATGGGATGGAGTCGGCCTCAAAGGGTATCATGATAAAACTAGATGAGGTTGATGGACAAACCCACTTGACGGAAGTTCAAAGACACTTGGAATCATCGCAAGCCTATGATAGCGCTGTCCAAACAACGGGTAATGGTCGTGTCAGTTCTCAGGGGACTCTTTAAATTGTAATGTGTATCGTAAAGTCTGGGCTGCTTTTTGATAGGACCATCAACATCAACTAATAGGGGCTTAAAGAGTGGGAGGGTGGTGGAAGGGTTACTGTCCCGCTCAAAGCTGCAATTGAGTCAGATTTCACTGCTAATAAACCAGAATTCTTTGGACATTACCTTTCTAGAAAAGCATAGATGAGCTCCCATAATAAATAATTGTCTATATTCCTCATTTCATCCAGTCATTTCTCATGAATATCCCCCCCGGTATCCCTCACGCCCTAGAAAACAACAGCGCGCCTCCACCATTCACCGCCCGCGCCGTCATTTCAGAAGCGCGCTTCTTCACATTGTAGGGATTCCTCGCCTCTCTCTCCGCCTCATCCCAGCCCTCCAGACTATGAAACAGCAGCGCCAAGCTCGAGCTCTTCCAGCTAGCGACGCCGCGCGCATTGTTTCGGACAATGACGATAAGCAGCATGGCGAACGTCAGCACTACCAGCGCGATAGACAGCGATAGCCACGCCCACGTGATCGCGATGTACGTCACCGTGTTCTTGCCGATGCCGCCGACGCTGGTGCTGTTAGCCGAGTTCCGGAAGGCTTCTGTCATGCTATCCGCAATTTCCTGCATCAGCGCGGGCACGTCGCCGGCTTGGCTGAGAGCAAGCCCGATGTTCGGCGTGATGAGGGGTTGGGTATTGATGTATCCGCTTGATGTTGGGACGTCGGACATGCCGGCGCTCCAGTATTCGACCGTAAATAGGTCCATGAGATACTCTGAGAGATCCCTGTAGTCGCATTCGTTGATAACGAAAGTGGTGTTCATAGGTGGGTGGTCGGGTGAGGATGGCGTTAGGTCAAGAAGAACGACGGCAGATGTGAATTGGTCAGGGTCTGATTTTATGAGGAGCGGTGCCTGGGGCCCTGTGAGCGGACCTGCGCTGAAATTCGCGTAATAAGGTGAATCAAAGGTGCGGGCGCAGAAAGAGAATGAGCATTGCATAGCCTGCTGTATTGGTGGATCCGATGATAGATGTGGTGATTGTAAAGGAGGGATAATGAGGTTCTGCCATTCCATATCTGCCGCAAGTTTGATGAAGGAGAAGCGGCTGATTAGAGCGTCTCCTGACTCCGTTAGATTAGCAAGTTTTGCAGAGGAGTGCCAAAGGGTATGGTATGGAGTTCTTTCCGCAGCTCCCCCCGTGACAGCAAATTCAGCGGAGAGATTGCCAGCATTAGGTAAAGTATAATTGCACTGGATTTGGTCTTTATTCTGTCCGGTAATAGTACAATTCTGGAAAACATTATCTGTCACGTCAATACAGCTGCTACAGACGCCCAACGTCGTTATTGCCGGCCACTCACAGCGCTCGAAGTTGCAGAATAAAGACGGCGCGCGGGTAGCATTCCATACGGGTGAGAGAATGGCAGCCTGCATGACAGAATCGACTTGAGGAGCACCATAGCATTGTGAATACCTCGATGGCAGAGCAAACGGATCGTACACTCGGCTCGTTCGTATGACTGGGGAGGCACCATCCACGGGCGTCAATTGTTGGGGAAAAGTGAAGACTAATTGTAAGAAGGGGTCGACTAGTAACGCAGCCAGCACAAGAGCTGAAGCACACGTAGCCAAGAGCGTCTTCTTATTCTTGAGGAGCAGCAACTGAAGAGCTCCTAGAGGACCACGACTGGCATCATCAAAAACCTGTAGGTCATTTAACCTCTGAGGGCCTCCACTGAAATGTATCCATTTTAGCTGCGAAATTATCTCTGCAAGAGCGAGAAGGCAGGCGGATTTACCCATGGTACCGAGAAAGGACACGACAGCAGTGGGCGAGATTTGCTCGCCCACTGCCTTGCTGCCATTGATCCAAGGGCTTTCCTTGTTCGTACAACAGCACGCCAATGACGGCGCCAATACAGGCAAGACTGAATACGGAAGCCATGATCTCCCAGATCCACAGACGATGGATAAAAGAGAACCTTCGACGAGGCTTGTCGGAAATGCTCGGAGGTGGGACAATTTCAGCGGTAGGATAAACGTAATGATGGTTTTTATCATATCCGTATCCTCTACCAATATCGTATTCTTGTCCATATGAGTATCCCTGACCGCTGGCATACTGCTGCTGAACTGGATATACCTGTCCAACGTACTCCTGATCATTCGTGTAACCTACGACTGCGGCATGATTTTTGATTTTGCGGCTCTGGCGCCGGGTAGCTCAAGTTCTCAATTTGAGAGTATTGGGGGTGGGTGTATATGGATGGATTCTGCGACGATGTGGTGGGAATATAATCTATATCCGCACCTATAGTCGCGGTTTCGGAGGTACGAGATACTGATGTGTTTTGATGCTCATGCCCATTGCCGGATTCATATCTAGCTACATACGGTTGATTCGCGCCATAGTTACGGCCATAGCTCTGTTCATGTGGAGACACGTGCCTTAGATTTTCTGCATCTAACACGAAGTCTGAGACGTATGTAAGAGTATCGTGAGGCTGGGTCTGCGCATTTATGGGAGTGTAGTGAGCCATAGGGCACCTGCTACATGTTTACGAAACGATAATATATGGAAAGATCGCGGTATTCGAGACTGATGTAATTCTTGAGACGGGGAGGGTCTAATGAAAGGAATTCAAGGTTGATAGAAATGACGGATAACCTTGATGGTGAGGCTGAGCGATGGGCAGGATGGATCCCTGTAGGTCTAGGCATGGGTAATGTTACATTGTACTAGGATGCTAGCTCTACTCAAGATATGATAGGCTACCTAAGGCTACACAGTCTTGGCAATTAATACCAACTTGAACAGCCATTGGTTCTGTTCCAGATGCATGCATGCGGCGGGATGAAATACGGTAGACCAACTGGCCCCGAAAGTTCCCGCCGGAAGCAAGCAACCCCAGACGCTGCAGAGGGACGTAAATTTATCTTTTAGGGATTGCCTCCGTATGGGGCGACATAGTACATTCAATACCTAAGCACTCAACAATCGATACTCACTTGGTAACGAGTGTTGTAGCCATTTCTCCCTGTGATATGTTTTCTTAATCGCGATATATTAGGTAATTATGAAATGGGTGGTGAATCTATTGGATCCTAATACAAGTAGCAAGGTCTCTGCAATGTACATAAGTCTGTCCAATATGAAATACGTAGCTACATGTAGGAAGGGAACTGCAGCTACATGTATTCCACTGGCATTCAAATGTTGTAAGTATATACCTGTATATCCAAGCTGTTGTTAGCCTGGGAGGTACTTTGTAAATACGGCGATGCTGACTGAGATGGAGCGTGCACCATTGACTAATATGTACATATATTCCAGCAGCTACATACATGTACCTAATACATATGTCTTAATAATCCATATTAGCGTAATACGGCGCAAGTAACATGATTATTACACTGGTTATTCCTTTATTCGGCGCGTAACACCCTACAACTTCACTCACATGCAATGATATATCTTTTTCTCTGATTCTTACGCACCAGATTTTATCTTTACATCAATTTCTTCTCTTCAGCCTTCACCCCTTCTCCACCCTATATAAATGCTTTAGGCCACGAAGGATATACTGCAAGGAAAACCACGAAGTCATACAACGTAGTGCCAAGATGGCGCACAAGGAGAGAAAAGATCCCTAGTCAACAGAGGACATCCTAACAATGGCGACATACTCCAGGGACTTACTACATGAAAAGCGCATGAAGTGTCCATTCTTAAATGAAAGGTCTGTCTAAAGCAAGATGGCATACATATTTCTCGTATGTATATCTACCTGCTTCGCGTCCATGTCGCGTCTAATATTGTTAATTTGTATATGGAGTGCGCGTATTTACTAACAAGCATGTCATATATAGGTATTCACAACAAGGTATTTTCATTGTTCCCACTTTCATCACATTGTGATTTGATACGGCTAGCGGAGAGAGATTGAAAGGATCCTACTGACAATAATAGTCCTCACTCGAGACACAAAAACTACATTACAGGTCTTTTATAACTGTTAATTCAACGAGACTCATACAAGCAGAATCGCTTCACAACACAGTTAGACCCTCACCAACCAGGTTAGCTATTAATGTAACATCACATTGAAGGACAAGTACTAATATTAACTATCAGACTCTGCCATGGAGAAACCCCAAGGTGGTGGAGGTAGCGGATCCATCGATTGAGGTCGTCGCAACTGTTAATGAAAGTATCTACCTAGGTAGGCATCATTCTTCATTAAGAACCTCATTGTCAACTTATCGCTAATATCGATGCTCAGGTAGCCAGAGTATTTGACTCTAACTCAGGCATCACCTGTTCCCAGATACAAAAACGCCGAAGTCAAGTCGCCTCAACATTTTTGAACCATGCGACTGAATCCTACAACCTTTACGCTCCCTTTTCTTGTCGGCCCTAGAAGCCTAGGGAGAGGCTCTTCTCCAACAGAATGGTGTTCCCATGTTCTACATAGTTAATAATGTGGTAGGGATGGATGATGAGGAGCATCTTACCTTTCGAGCTCATTCAACGCAACCCACAAGCCCGTGTCCCATGGCCACAGGCCTCCACCTATCAATGTCCCTGTGAAACGGGAGAGCGCATTCTTCAACCTTGAGGGATTGACTCCTCAAAGTGAGCGAGGTCACTTCACAGGTGTAGCCCACATGGTCACCACCAGCCTCATCTACTCCGAGTACATCAGCACCATACCATCGAAGAACAGTTACACATACATCATCTTGATCTCGCGCCTGTCCCGAGGGGGGAAACGTTACTGTTGAGCGATTCACCTGCAAGATGGCAAATCTTCGGCCATCAATCACGATTCACCCATATATCCTCAAAGCGAATACTGTAGAGCTTGGCTCACAGATACTGGTGCTAAAAGAAAATGGAAGTCTCTGTTTTCTTGGCCCATAAATTGCGGCTAGCGAAGTTTCTAGTTGAAATATTTCCAACGATTTTAGTTTTCAGGGGATACGGCTGGTGTCGTGTGCCCGCATTATCAAGAAGACAAGGGAGAGGTAAAGGCAACCAGGATCCTAAACAGCACAGCTTGGAAGGGGGAAGTCAGCGACATCGACGAAAAAAAACTTCTAGCCTTAGGTACTTGTCAGGAAGGCCGACCATGACAATGGCTAGAAGGTCGGATAGCAACCTAAGGCTATTACCCGAGACAGAACTAAACTGAGAGAACGAGACCAAGGCCGATGTTAACCAGGAACTACCCACGCCAACTAGCAAACAACACAATGGCTGGACATGGGAGAGACCACTGACTGGAAGGGAAAGCAACAGCTCCCAGAACCCAGCTCCTCTCAACAAAATGAAAATCGGGGAGTCTTATTGGGATGTCGCCGTCCGTATCTACCTCTTACTTTAGGTGGGGAAGTAGGTATGATGGCAGCTTCTCAGGGGCAAAGGTCATAGGCCCCATTTTTTGGATTAACTATCCTTGTCACGGTCGCGTCCACTGTATCAGCAAAGACTACGATGTGAACTGCTGATATGCAATAACACTAGGGTAGTGCGGAAGAATCTCGCCTCACCGGCTGTGTCACCCGCCAAGCATACCTTGATCTGTCGTGTTGCTACTAGCGCGATACGGTTACGAGCGTCGGCCCTACAGTTGGTCGCGCTCGCGACCTCGCCTACATGGCGGTGTGTTGGTGCCTGGCTCAACATACCAGGAGACTGACTTGTTGGAAGTTCGAATGACGAAATTCTATGTGTTGCAGATTTGGACGCAGGTGCATCGGGAGGTTAGGACCCGAGCTCAGACACAGGCTCAGACAATGGCCGTGGGCGGGAGACGTCTAACTTCGGAGAGATGTCGACGAAGCTCGCCATCGGATCGAGCTAGTCTTTGTGTGTATAATAATTGCTTTCTTAGGTAGATAATGACACCAATTATCTAGTGATTGCCCTAGGGATATATGGCAGCTCGCGTCTGCCAATGACTATTGGGAAATTAAGCCTACCAATACCACGAGTGCGTCGGACCATGGCCTTTAAGGAGAGGCATGCTATTTGTATCATAATTGATCTATAACTTATATTATGTATACCCTAAAGGATATAGAGGGAATCAGAGTGGTACTGGAGAGGTGGGCTGTGGAGGTAGGAGAAGGGAAAAGTGAAAGAATCATTCACAACGTCACCAAAGACAGTGGCGGGAATTTAAATATGACTATTTACATAGTGTGTTAGTATATAAAGAGGCGAGGTTGGGATAATTGACTTTCTCCATTGTTGTTGCCACCCCTATTCAGACTTAAAGGGGGTGAACAACGTGTCAGGGGTTAAAAGTGGGCCTGTATCAAAGGGCCCGTATAAGGGGCGCGGTGCGCCGGTCTGCTCTGAATTTTATATAGGTATACTTTCTTTAACTGTTCCTGTATGGAATTATAACCAAGAAAAAATCGTACTTCAAAGCCTGCCTTACATCTCGCACAATACGGCCGAGTCCCAAATTATTAAAAAATGGGCATGCTTTCCATAACGCGCAATTTCATTGCTATTCCCCTTAGTCCTCAGATTCTGTGATATTCTCACGTTTTCCGAATACCCTAAGATAGTCAGCCTTGTCCTCAAGCCGCTCCAGCTTGTCGTACTCCTGCCCTTCAGGCGAGTCGCGCTTGACAGTGTACCGGTACGGTCCTTCTTCCATGAACGACTCATCGGGCTCTACGCTCTTGACAGGGCCATTATTCTCCTCGGCACTCCCACCAACAATGATGAAGACCTGAGCGCTCTTCACATCTTTTTCTCTGCAGCTCAGGCAACCCGTGCCAGTATGCTGTTCGACGGGGGGGCCGACGCAGGTAGAATCCGGGTACAACTTAAGTTGGTCGTTGGACACTCGGCTATGACCACTCGCCTCCTCAAATCTGGCCGACTTGAACTTCTTGCCATCATAGTCACAACATGACCTTGCCCTTTTGTTGCTGCATGTCCTGCCGATCTTCCATCGACAGTTCCGGTGCTCGTACAGGTGGATGTTGTAGTTTGCCGTGGCAGCGCTAGATGCGAGGGCGACAAGCAAGAGACTTCTAAACTGCATTTTTGAATATTTGGGGGGGTTATATGAACCGTTAACAGAAGAACTAATAGTCTAGAGTGTACGGATGCAATGTTGTCTATGATGTAGATGTTGTCCTATCTGGAAATGGATTTTCCTATTTAATTTTACCTGTTATGGGAGTTATATACAATGCTTCGGGTTATAAAGCGGCAGTAACCTCGGCACTATATGTTCTGCTTGTTATTTTCAATGTTTGTCCCTTTGAATACCTGATGGTGGCCATGTTACAGAGATAGGGGTTCTTTTAGGATTGAGTGAAACAAATATCTTCAAAGTTTTTGTCAAACCCTTCCCAAATTATATAAAGATATAGAACCAATCTGCAATTACGAGCCTAGAGAATCACTTGAAAAATATCGAGTCTCTAAGGTACCTCAAATAGATGATTATTCGATAGTCGTATGAGTTTACAACTATGTAGAGCCGCTCCAACAAGGTCTCCAGACTCGATAGGTACGTGGTTGTTTTATTTGTTCAGATATGTGTATATCAAGACAATACAACCTGGATGGTTCTGCTTCAGTAAGGCAACTTTGATCATACGAGATATGTTCACCTATTGTTTGCTAGGTCACGTAGCTTCTAATAATCTCAACACCTAGGTACGTATTCCACCGTTTGCTCCCCCCGCAAACAACTATTCCCGTAGTCGTACGCTTCAACGCCTATCTGAAGAATAAACTTTGAAAGAAGCACTGGTTTGGGCGTGGTAAAGGCTGAAATACATGTACAAACATCGTCGCAGGATTCATCCAACACACAGAGAAGGCGAGCCACTGAGCTAATTATTGATGTGTTTTTCGCGATTGGTATGTCACGAAGATAAATGGGATGGTCTGCCTACGTAGCGTTGTGTATCGATTAATGATAGGCGCCAAATATTTCTTTGTCTTAGGTGTATAGACATAGTCGGGGCCGTTCTCTACAGCTAATCCATTGATATAGAAGCATCCAGTAAGCATGATCGTACGGCTTTACCAGTAGAATATCGCTATCCTCAATGATGACGCAATTAGAGAAGTACACACACTCACAAGATTGACTATAAAGAGGGTTACTCAAGCGGGAGCTATAGGATCTGCACTATGCTAATCCATTCAGACGACAGACGGGCATACGAGAAGCTCGCCACCGAGGCAGAACGCTTGGAATATATGCGCAAGCATGCACACGACAGCAGTACAAGCAGACAGTACTTTTTACGAAGATACTGCCACAGGAAAGAGATATGTTGTAAAGATGAATACCCCTGAGTACGAGGGACTTGAGAAGCTGATTCAAGAGGATGGCAGCTGTTGGCCTAAAGGGACGAAGGAATTTGACGACATGATACAGTACCACGACGATCACGCCACTACAGTGAAGGATGTACCAGTAAGCTCCTAGTGCTGCGAGGCAGATACCACGGAATAGGAGACGCTTCTAAGTCCCGCACAGTATGGAGTAAAAAGGGGCAAGAAAATCCTCGTTAGTAGCCAGGATTCTGAGCACCGAATCCCTTCCAGTTGTTAGGATCATTTTAACCTATTCCATTAATACGCAACTATAGAAAAACAAAGAATGACATGTACCAGACGCCGGTGATTACCTGTTGCAGCTGTCCAAGTTCACAAATTCCCCGAAAACATCAAGCATTTCCTCACCGTCACGGGCCCTCCCCGAATCTAGCCAATCTTGTATCATATCAACGATTGGAAACTGGCCGTTCTCATGTGCCATTGCGATATCTTAAATTGTGCCTTATTACTGCCGCCGGCTCCCCAAAAGTACGGCTAGCTAAGAGACGTTCGTCCCTGCAGAGTATGAAGAAAAGGTAGTGATAGACAGTCTGCATCAAAGTAGGAGTGCAACTAATTTGGTAGTGAAGTTGCACGATGTTGTTGAGTAATGCGAGTGTCTGGGGTGTATCATTGGAAGCAAGAAGAGCTTCTTCTTTAAAGTATAACCATCCTCTTCGTGTCCCTCGATGATAATAACAAATGCTAGCATCCAAAGTTGATGTGAATGGATAGAGATGGCTGATGGAAGTACCAGTACGTAAATTGCAATCCGTGGACCTAATTTCCGTCCAGAAAGTAATACAATGGATGCGACGTCTAAATCTAGGGTGCGTACCCAGTTAGAACACTCTGTACAATAGGAAGTGGTCTTGTACACTCGCACTTTGTGCCGAATGGCCATGCACTTTAAAGGAAATAGACTGATAGACTGAAAATTATTCCATATGATCCCACTTGACCCAGCTCATCATTTTATGAAACACGGCACTCTTACCCCCCATGTATCATCCCTAGTCCATGTCAATGGACAGGTTCTCTCAAGGGTTGTTCTTCGGCGGTGGTTTGGTTTCGACGGTATCCCCAGTGTTCTGGACGGTACCTGTGTATTCGCCACCACGAGTCGGTGGTTCATCATCTCCTCCATATGAATCAGCCCAATGTTCTTCTTCATCTTCGTAAAACTGGGTAGCGTAGGTCGTCTGGACGTCTGTTTCATTATGGCTAGAATCCGCCTCGTCGTGTGATTTCCCGTCGTTGGTTTCTTGGTCTGTCATGTCGGACAAGCTAGGCTATAGTGTTGCAATTTGTCAGCCGGTAGCCTCGATATTAGCAATGTTGCCCACTTACTACTCTTCTTCTACGTGTGCGCCGGGCGACAGGGGAATCGAACTGTATTAATCACTCTAACAATCAAGTCAAATGATGAATATTAAAAGGGCTTTTCAGGCTTCTCCGAGCGGGGTATTTCTTCACATCAGTAGCGCCAGCCTGCTTATGGGCTGCATATAAGCCCCCCGAAATTCGCCCGGGCGGCTATGCTGCAAAGCCACCGTATGCCGCATAGGCAAAATAAGGCGTTTTCATGGTTATAGCCTTGTCATCTATAAAAGTGTTCCCCTGAGACTCTAATCTCCTAAGATACCTAATAATACATCAGGCCGAATAAAGGCTAGATAATATATCTAGATACCATGTCTAATTTGACTTCAGTTTCGGTAGGAATATTAGATTCCGTTCGACCAACGGAGCGTGAAGTTGCTGAATATCCTTGGTAAGATATTCATATTTGAACTTTACATTATAGTTACTAAGTAGGGTGCGATAATGTTAGGAAATATAGAGGTTACAAGGATTTTACTTCATACGTCGCCGCAGACCCAGACTTCTTCGCGGTTCGAAGATTTGGACGACTTCATACACGAGCAATACTTACCCTTCAAGATCATTTGGCTGAGCTTGAGGAAAGGCTCGACGCGTTAGACGAACAGTTTAGTTTAAAGACCACAAAAAGGATCGTGGGCTCTGTACCAGCAGTTATAATCAACACCTCTACCTATGAAAAACGCCAAGGTGTAAGTAATGGTATAAATATAGCAGAGGGATCCTTGGAGATCCAAGATATCAACAATGGCACTATTCGGGACGACATGCCAGAAAGGGCCGAACTTGTCTCGCGCATAACAGCAAAGTTGGCACAATACGGTATACATTCTCTTGTGACATATCATTTCACATAGCACTAACAGAACAATAATAGACAGGCTACTCTTGGATCACTTCTCCCTTAGGAACATGGCAACGGCTCCGAAGAGAAATATCAAGAACATTGAGTCTTGGTTTACAGTCAACCAAGGCGCAATAATGGACGAAGAGACATGCTTCATAAAACACCAAGATGACCTCGTGTCTAGCTGCAGAGAGAAATCTTTTCTTAGAAATTTCTTCGAAGAAAGAATTGTGCTGCGTACCAAGGCCTTCTTGGGCCTTTTCAGAACACAACCACCACCCACCATGAGCCTACACGACCAAAGTAGGACATATCATTTCAGCGACAAGGGTATAGATGCTTTCGGATCTATTGCCATTTTCATTGCAGCACTAGTGATGCTGATTGCCCCATTATGGATTCTCCAGGCATTGGAAGACATCCATTCGAAATTAGCTGTTATCACATCCTTCGTAGTCACTTGCTTATTTTGCCTGAGTTTCGGTACTGTTGGGAGGCCGTTTGAAAAGCTGGCAGCAACCGCAGGGTAAGATGTCTCTTCCGTAAAGCATAGAAATAAGTGCTAATAAGGTATTTTAGTTATTCCGCTATCCTTGTTGTCTTCTTGCAGCTTGGGGGATAACTAGGTACCTACCTAACCCAGTATCTCAAACTCGCGGATATGTATACGGGGGTTGAAACTTATATACAAATTCATTGTTCTAATCTAGGTATATAGCTGTAACGCTTTGGTTATTATGATTGGCTTTGATAACGTACCCCTTTACGTTCGATATGACAAAAAAGATTCTATGGTGCTGACCTCAATGAAACTGGTTGGGGACGAATCATAGAAATGCCGCCACGAAGATGCAATTCTCAGTGGACGCCGCCACACTAAGCCACATAATGTTGCACGTGATAATTAGAGGCAAATGAGACATATTGTATCTCCAAAGAAAAATTGTCACCTTTCTATTATGACAACGAATCTAACTCATAGAACCTCGGCGACATGGACCAGGATGAATCCTCAAGCAATAGTTCTCTGAGTAATATTCACTCAAGAGGATATAGCTCGGTTCTCCAACAACAGTCCACTCTAAACTCCACCCCCATGTCATCTGAAAACGGAGTCCGTCAAACCAGGTGCACCTGTGGAGGTTCCGAGCAAATTGGTTCTCATGAATTAATATCATCCCATGATACGTCTACTTCTCATTATCATACCAAGCTTGACACTTGGCTCGACGATCTCACTGGAGCCTTGCATGCTGCTTGGCCCAAGCGACATATCATCTACTTCGATGTCCATGTTCTCATGATCACTTGGGAAAAGAATGATATTCCTCACATGGAGAAAGAAATCGACCGGTTGAGAAGTGTATTTGAGGATGGCTTTTGCTACACGATCCACCAGCTAAAAATTCCCCTTTCTAATTCAGACCTCATAATGCGACGTAAAGTTGATGATTTTATCTCGGACTATGGCGGACGGGATAATCTGTTGATTGTTTATTATGCTGGACATGCTAGACCCGGTACTTATAGTGGTGCCCCTCCGATATGGTTTGTAAGGTAAGCTTTACCGGATATCGTTCTTCTTGGGTGTGCTGCTTTTCGTATATGAATAAATCATATAGAACACAGGAAACTAAAATTAACTCAGAGACTCTACTGGAACTGAGAGCACTTTCGATACGGCTCACATACAGCCTATCCTTGCTCGTGCTCAAAACGATTCCCCGGATGTCTTGTTGATATATGATTGTTGCCATTCACTATATGCTCGCCCAACAAACAACGAACCAACTAGGGCCGTCGTTGAGTGTCTATTCGCAGGGGGGTTCGAAGCCAAAGTACCCACCGCTGGACCCGATTCGTTTACAACCGCTCTTTATCAGGAGCTTGGGGTAGCTCTCGACTCTCCCAAGCCTTCATCAGTAGCCGATCTTCACCGAAAGATAATAAATAGGCTTGAAACATGGAAACCTACTCCCATGTTCCAGGATAACAAACTTCGCAAGCATGGTACCGGCAAGCCTGCTTTAACTAAAGCAGTAAGAACAACGCCAATCCACATATCGCTGTCCAGAAATGAAGAGCCAAGAACAATATTCCTAACCCCGAAGAAGGAAGTCTCATCCCTAGCGGAAACCCAAGGTCATCAGGACGAGTGTGAAGACAAGACCAAAGACCAGGATTTACCTAGAGTTTTATTGGCAATAAGGATAATCGAAAATCAGGATAGCATTGAGGAACTTAAACGTTGGATTTTGACAGCCCCTAGTGGCGTTGTGAGGTTCGAAAAGATCTACCGAAGCTACTCAGATCTTTTATTGGTCGAAGTACCCCTCCCTGTGTGGGATTTACTTCCCCAAAATCCTGCGGTTGCGTTCATAGGGTTTACAAGGGGCGAGAAGTCTCTTAGCTCAAGTAAGTGAACTCTCGTTGAGGTTACACACTTTGGCTTACCCAGCACTTAATCAAGTTCAAAATTTGAATACTTCCGTAGAGATTCCCATGGAAGAGGTGCCTCAACAGAGCCAACTAGGTTGTGAAGAAGACGGGCTTAATCAAAAGGCTAGAAGCGGGAGAATGAGAACATCCTCGGAGCATACCGCTGCTACAGTGCCAGTCCCTGCTGCAAGATCAGACGAAAATTTAGCAGGTTCACAATCGGATTGTGAGCAGGCAGTCGTCGAACCTAAACAGACCATGGCAACAGGCAACTATGTACAGACTATATCAGAACATACCTCCCGAGTTAGCTCCCTAGAACAGAATGAACCCGGTCATATCTCCCAGGAGAGTCATCTGGAACGGACTGAATTTGCACTGGCGTCCACGTCATACGAAGACTCGGGCACCCATCCCGATGAGGCAGTCGATATAAGTGCAGATAATGAGGGCGTGTCAAATCTTCAATATGATGACAGTTCGTCCTCTCAGGAGACAGATAATTCACCCCAAGAAGTAGGTAAAGCCTCTTTGACTTCTCCTACCACAGGCAAATTTTCTAGTCAATTCGACTATCACGTGGGGAATACGGAGGGAAAGTTGGTCTCTGGGCAAGATGACCTCGCTAGTCATACGCCTGAACCGGATCGGGAACATGCCGACGACCACCCCAGGTCTCATCCACCGCGTCTTAGTGATAATTTTCTACCCACTCCGGCTGGTGGATCTGCCAAGGACGAACAGCTTGGAGTTAAAGAAGCGAATGTGAGTTGAATTTTCACACTGTATAGCTTTTATCTGAAATATTAATTCCGGTACATATATCTCTTAGATCGAAATTTCGACAGCTGCCCAGAATAATCCAACAACGCTGTCAACAGGGAACGTACATTCACTAGGAATAGGACCAAGAGAAAATGCGACGCCTTTCGACTTTAAGTCTTGGTTTCAAAATACAGAAACGAGGAACCCGGGGACTCGATATTATCTACCCTTGCCTATCGCTGAGCTACGGTCCTTCGCGGATACTACAGCAACTGATATCTTCGCGTCAAGTTCGCACACTATAAAGTCTAGACAAGACCAATCAGCTCACGGTATGCCACAACGCTTGAACCGTTCAACGGGTCAGACTTAACAATATGCATAGACCATACCGATGTCGCAAACTCAGAATCTGGGACGCATCAATCTAGCATCTCCAATCAAAACGAAATCGAAGATGAAATTCGTGGAGTTGGAGGTGCTGGGCAGATGACTGAACTTGGTAAACTCATATGTTTCTTCGTTAAATATAAAAAGAAAATGACAATTACTAATATACCATTCGTATAGAGAAGTATCGAGTGCATAGCCAGACTGAGTTTCAACCTGGGCGTGTAAGGAGTTTTACTTAATCGTATGAGCTGTACTGATAGGCATAGGTGTTGAAAATCCAGAAGTCAGGATCCAGGTCCACAAAGCGATTCATAATTGTCGCTATAGACGAGGCAGGATATTCTAACTGCGTGTAAGCGAAAACAAGGTCGTTTGTGGTCACTCTGGCTAACTCGCTGAAGTCCAATCCGGACTTACGGAAGGGAAGGATGCAGAAAGAACGGCCTTAATCCTAAAACTCACGGCATCATATACTGTTCATCCCTAAGGCTAAGGCCACCTACGTTATTGGAAGGCGAACCCGAACTCGGATTCGCCCCTATTCAGATGGTGGGCTACAAAGAAGAGGACCTCCTTCCGAAAGAAAGCAGGGTTGATTATGCGAAGCTTGTTACGATCGAGCACAATGCGAAAGTCTCATTCATAGGAGTCGTTGCACGAGAAGATTTCGATG
This sequence comes from Hypoxylon sp. CO27-5, assembly GCA_002120305.1. Lineage (NCBI taxonomy): Eukaryota > Fungi > Ascomycota > Sordariomycetes > Xylariales > Hypoxylaceae > Hypoxylon > Hypoxylon sp. CO27-5. The sequence goes on along the minus strand of KZ112425.1, from coordinate 246,128 downwards.
CTTTTATACGTGCTGCCAATGAGTGTTGGGAACAAAGGCGGTCAAAACCGAAATAATAGTCGCAGAAATTTACGTTTGGATGTTTGGATTACAATCCTGTACGTACAACTCTCCCACCAATCAATATTCGGCCTTCCCGAGTCAGACGGGTAGCATCATCAAAGGCCATTGAACTAGTTTCATTTCTTCTGTTATGGTTTTGACCGCGAAATCTGTCTTCGCAATATTTCAATATTTATAGTCACATTCTATGCTAATACCGATTGTTGGATTGTTTGCTTAGATATCTGCCTAAGTGTTAAAGAGGCACCAATGCACGATCTTGATTATATAACCAGGAATAGAAATAATCGGTGGAATCGGACGTTGTGGGGTTCGAGGAAATCAGCGAAGTATCGCTCCGTTTCCTTCACTGCTTCTCCTACATGCCAGATTCTTGCCTCACTTTCTCGCTGTTTATGAATTCGCACCTATCAAACACTTTCTCCCACGCAACCGCTTTCTCTGCCTCTGTCACGACGGCCGGGTTTTCTTTACTAACGGAAACCGGCAAGTTCCCATACGGTCCTCCCCATAGCTTCAGCGAAACCTTACTCGGGAATTCACCCTTTAGTTCCTCGTCCGTCACGCCGGCGAAAGCCGGAGGCCATTCATCAGTGTTGCCATGGTCACCTTCAGGGGTTCCAGAAGTTACAAACTTGGCAATGCTTCGGCTCATCGTCCTGGCAAGGTCGAGCTGCGAGGCTGAGTTATCCGCGCCTCCTCCCAGACGCTGAATATTCAATACGTACGGGATATCGCTCAGGTGAGCTACGCGCCATATAGGTACGCCCATGACCTCAAAAACCGCTGTGAACCGCGTCGCGTTATGTTCGTACAATCGCACATGCGAGGGCTCCGCTCCGCTATTCCTGACGTACTGCCACGCGAAGTCGAGAACAGGGCACGTGAACCAAATATCTTTATTCATCTGTGCAGCACGGTAGTACTGAGCCGAGATGGGTCCGTCGTAGTCCGGTCTCACCATACCTTCGAAATCCTCCAGCGGGTACAGTTCGAGCAGCTTCTAGGTAGCTTTCGTGGATTCAGAATGGCCGGTTAGCCATAGCCCAAAAGTCCCTAATACCTCCTCGTCGGTCGAGGTCGTTGGAGGGGCGTACCAGGCGCCCTCGTTCGACACCCAGGAGGCGATGATTGGTACGCCTTTGGCGAATTTGCCGGCACGCAGAAGTTCGGAAGGACGGTCGGGGAGGAAATCTCCATCGTATGTGGGATAGAAAAATGCTTCTCCGAATGGTGGGCGTGCGGCTCGAGAGGCTATAACCGAAAGGTTAGTTAGGAGCTCAACCGGAGCTTCCCGGAGGCATTGAAGCGTTTCGACTGATTGGCTGTCATCATTCTTGATACACCCTGCCCCTAGGGCAACAGCTGCAGTGTTATTTGCCACTAGGTCTGACTTAGTGTTGAAATTCAGCCCTGGGGCACCAGATATCATTCTAATGGTAATCCTAGTTAGTTTGGGACTGAGAGCTGTCTGGAGCTGGGACTACACCCACATGGCTTGCTGAAATGAAACGCCATGTTCCCCACCAAACGCAGTCAACTGCAAGCCGATATCGCTAGCACCGACGCTTTGCCCAATTGCAGTCGCTTCGTAGGTTTTATGATCAGTCAACCTGTATGATAGAAGCTTTTGCCAAGGTAGAGAGTACCTACCGCACTGTGGATCACCACCAAAGTGCTCGATATTGTCACGAACCCCTATACAACACTTGTCAACGAGACAAGACGATATGATAGGTCATATCTGCCACCTACATTCAAGTGCAGCGCGCTGGTCACGTAGGCCGGCGTTTGTATGCTTCGCCTCGATCAATGCCTTGCTTGTCGCAAAACCAAAGACTATTCAAGCCTATTAGAAAATTCATCCGTATTAAAAAGGGGTTTCGGAGGGGCACATACAGCCTAGGCGATAGTTTATGCCAACAAAAATTAACGGCTGTCCATCAGCAGAAGCCTGTTTAATGAGACCATCAGGCTCGTATAGAACATCCGAGGCCGATCCTAGAGTGTGGCCACCTGTTTGATGATATGAATTAGCTCTTATGACTAGTCCGTATTGTATAGAGGATGAGAAGTGACGTCCTACCTCCGTGCAACCAAACCATCACCGGAAGCTTGGCATCCGGGGGAGTATACTTCGGTCGAGCAATCCTCAAGCTAAGGCAATTTTCACTAATGTTTGTGACTTTGCTTGTGAAAGGGAGTATGTCTCCGATCCCTTGCGGGCACCAAGCACCGGATTGCGTCGCGTCAATGAATGATCCTTCCTCATGCTTGATGGGAACAGGCGGGGCGAAGCGGTTCTTTCCCGAGGTATCCTCTGCGTAGAAGATGTTCTGGAAATGCTCAACGCCATCCAAACAACTGCCCGCATACGTGAGGTTCTGGGCATGGTCAACGACAAGAACTGGATCGACTACCCATGACAAAGGCAACTTGAAGTTATAGTAGTCGGCATTCCGGATTAGGAATCCCCGGAATGGTTCCCAATACAGAGCAAGGAACCCGAAGACGAAAGCACCCAGGACGAGAAGTCCGGAAATAGTACCCCTCGCCATTATAATCTTAAAAGCAAGCAAAGCTACAAGATCTTGGCATTGGATATGAAATTTAAGCGTGGAGAAGATACATAGTTCTTGTTATTAATATGAGAGGAGATACTTCAAAGACAGTTAAAGCCTTTAGGCGGCTATGCATACATGTAAGCAATACCAAGGTGGAACGACATCAAAACCTGGGTAGGGGCGATCTTATGTTACTTAGAGGTTAGATCGATAAAATCTCGGAACTCCCGGGTCCTATTATAGGAGATATAGCGTCCGTATGAGAAGATCTAATTGGACCGAAACTACGGCAAAGGGAGTGATGGAAGAGACATCAAGGAGCTTACGTTAAGATGTGAAGTCAACATATGCTGACTCAGCAGATCCACTTATATTCGTTCCGCCTCGGTCACCTGGCGACGGCCCGTCATCTTTCCCATTTCTCATGTTCAATTCACATTCAAACCAAAGAATTAATGGCTGAATATGTTGACTTGACCATAGTCCACAACTCACCCGAAGTAACATTCATCAATAAATAAAATCATGTTTGAGGAACTCCTCAAAGCCTGCAAGAGGCTGGAGAAGTGCCAAACGTCGTCATCATGGGAGGTACCGGAAGATATCCTGCAGAGTAAGCCGTTCTTTTCGTCGCCATCTCCAAAACCTGAAGCTAACCAGCTAATTACCCGTCTCCAGAGGTTCCTGACAGAACAACTGTGCAGGATCTGAATAGCTTCTTGTCGAGAGATGTGGATGGATTGGTACGCAGGCACTCTTTACTGACATATTCTTATTTTCTCGGGGCCTAAACTAAGCTAACATGTGCAGGAATCCATCACTGTGCTTTGGGTCGCATACGCCACAATCACAAAGATCGGCAGTGACACACAATACGATGGTTCTAGCGATGAAGATGAATTGCATGCAGCACTTATTGAAATCGCTGACCACATCAGCTCCATCATTTTGCCTGTTTGTCCCGGCGCCTCACTAGACGATGGTGCGGGTCCTTCCATCCATTAGCCAACATGGTAAGCAGTCGTTAACAATTAGCAGACACGACAGACTATGAAGTTCTCCAACGCAAAGGCGAGCTAGGCCTCCGGACCATTAAGCAGCTCACTAAAACTCCTCTCACACCACCCTTTCGGCTCCGGCACTCGACGCTACTCCGCTTAACCGCATTCACAGATGAAGCGGACCCCTGGGCAACAGCGGAATCATCCGCACTCGCCCGAAACCTCATCGAAGCCCAGCTACAGGTTCCCGGCGAATCTCAGGCGCGGTCATTCATCGTCGAGGAGATCCTAACCGGATTCCTACGGCCCCTGTTCTCTAAATCCCGACCCGCAGCAATTACTGCGTCGGGACGCAAGGCCGAATACGTCGAGCCGTCGCGTTACGAAAGCATCGACCGGGAAACCCCCGAGACCAAACCGTGGAAGTATACCCACCGATACGCGATCACGGTGTTCGCATGGGCCGTGCAGCATGCAGACGTAAGTAGAGACCTTCAATTTACTTATCTACCCAGTATAACGCTGGACTATATCGCATATATGATCACCATATCTATACAAAATGCAGCTCATACTAACCCCACCCTAGGCCCCTCTCTTGCAGTCCCACTGGCCACTCTTCACCCCCGTTCTCCTAACCCTACTCGACGAGCCGCAGCACACGGGGCTCAAAGTTCGAGCCCTAGGTATCTTTCGCACCTTCTGGGCGCGGTGCCCGGCCGGCCTTATGCAGAACACCGGACTCGCCGAAGTGTTCGAGCAGGCCGTGTTCCCCGCTGTCCTGTACCTGCCTAGCCTAACGCCCGAGGATGAATCTCTGCAAATCCTCAGCGCCGCGTACCCCGCGCTGATCGAAATGGCTGGTCTTAGTTATCGAGACGCGGGGGCAGAGCAAGAGTTAGAAGGGGGGGGCCCGCAGCAGAAGCAAATCACGGACGCCCAGCGGCAGCTATTGGATAAGATAATCCGGGAGGGCATCATGGTCGGGTATCACCACGCGAAAGAGCACGTGCGGCTCGTGGGTCTACTATGCGAAATTCTCGTTCGTATTATAAACGGGATGGGTATATTAGCCGTGAAACACCTTAAGGTACGATGCCTCCCGTCCTTCCCATCCATTCGCCCACCCACCCAAGTCCCCGAATTACCTAAACTCCCGATTTTTCTACATATGCTAAAACGATTATTATTTATGCACAGGATTTCATACCCATGATTACCGAGATCATGACAGATCCCTTCGGAACCAAATACCCGCCAACTCTCATCTCAGCTACTAAACTCCTCCAGGCTATCCTACGCACGTGCTGGCCTAGGATCCCGTATTACTGCAACGAGATCATCAAGATATTAATGCTCTGCTGGCTTAACATCGAGGACGAGGAGTCGTTCTCGGACGACAGCTCGATCACGAACGACCTGAAAGCAGGATTGACCAAAACCGCCGACATGCTAACTGCGGTGATGAAGGCCGCGAAAGTCGATTTAAAGGAGCGCGTGGAACCGTTAATTGAGAAAGAGCCGCAACTCAGCAAGCTCTTCGGCAATACGACATCAATATGATTCCGCTTCGTGGTCCATTCACGTAAAAGAAGGACTTAAGGGGATACCAGCTCTTCGCAGGTGTGTTTCACCGGCGTCTGCGCCGACGATCCCTAATCGACCGGCTGCTGTTTAAAGAGCGATTTTCCCCTGAGCCACTTCCTATACGCCTTGTATCGTTTCTTAGGCAAGTCATCGTCCGTCACAGTCAACGGGTTTTCGTTGATTCGGAGTAAATCGTTGTACACGTCGATATCCTCTTCGGTGCCGCTAGGAGCAAGGCCTTCCGTATGCCAGCTTCCGTTGAGGTACTCTTGGTATTCGGAGGAATCGACATCCGGCGGTGCTTCGTTGGAAATGACTAAAGGCAAGCTCTGCGGGTGGGTGATGTACCGCGTGTAATCGTCCGTCTCCTGCGCACTGACGGATGGGTTGAGCGATTCCTGGACGATATTCGCAAAGGTCCATTGCGCAGATTTAGTTTTCTCCTGGGCTGTCTGCTTAAATTTGATGTTGTCGCGACTTTCCGCCGAGTCTTTCATAATGCTATGAGGAATTGTAGGACCCTTTTCAGGTTGCATAGGCTGGAGCCAGCGGTGGATGGATATCCCCCTAGTGCTAGCCTTCTCTGTCATGACAGATTCCGAGTCATCGTCCGCTGTCGATTTGCGAGAATCTTGGGGATCGACAATAGTCACTTCCTTCTTTGCCGTGGATTTCTTCTTCTCCTGCGTCTCCACATCGCCCTCTGTGCGGACGCGAAAGGGACTCAAGTCATATTTACCTTCCTGCGTTGATTTGAAGGGTATGTACTTGATAGTCGAGTTCATCTTATACGGGAACATCTTTGGGAATGAAGACAATGTTGACGGTCGATAATATTCGAGCCAATAGTCGTCGAAGAATGAGACAGGCTTTGTGGCCATCTCTCCTTTCGGGGGTACAAAAGCTGGTATGGTCCGCTTCTCGAGGTGCGCCGGTGTGTACCAATGAATGTAGTCATGCTTCTCTTTCTGCGACCACGTTCGTGGATCGGCATGATGCAGATAATAATCCGTAGAGAGGTCCCATAGCATAGGCTGTCCCTGAGCAAAAATATAATTCCCAAGGAAGAGATTGTATGCCTCTTGTCTTTGACTATCCAGGAATGAATTGTTATAATACCGCTTGAAGCTTTCAATCATATCGCGGGAATGGCTTGTCCATTGATTAATCTTACGGTACGTCTCCATAGTGTTCACCAGTTGAGACCCGCCATATTGGACCGCGATTGTATCACCATGATCATGGTACATATGGGTAAAGAGGTTTACTGCATCCGTGTCATACTCGATAGTAGTATCTTCAAGAATACCTAGCGCATGAAGCTGGTGTCCGAGGGCTCGCTTTCCAATGACGAATTGAGCTGCATTCGTACGGTCTAAGCAGTCGATACAATTCGTTCTCGCGACACCGTTCTGGACTCTTGTTGGATTGATATCCCCGTCACCGTTGTGGAAGATGCCAGTGGTAGTGACAACGGTCTCCGCAATATTCTCAAGCGTACCAATGACATCTTGATCCTTGCTCTTTGCAGCCCTACTCATATCCCAGGCCTTATGGATGATCTTATGTCCTTCTGGTAGAAACTGATTAAGGTAGTTGATGGCATTTGTGTACTCGTCCAGAAGCTTCGACTCTCGCGGAGTCCTCTCTCTAGCTTTAATGAGATTCAGCGCATAGACAGGAGATCCATAGCGTTCGAATAAGTTATCAAAATGCAGGGCAGCCGCCGTGTAAAATGGGTCAATGAGATTCAATTCAATTGGCGGCTTTGGGGTAACACCCATATTATCCTGCGTCCAATGAAGAGGAATGCTTCCTCGATGCTGAACGTAAGAGGTGTACTGAGGGTTGGCAAACAGTTTAGGACCTGGAGAATGGAATGAAGTTGTTAGAGCTTCAGCGACAATCTGCTCTGTTTCAACATCGTTTGCAACATAGCCTAAATCATTGGCGCCACGCTTCAAGAACCTAGCACCAGCAAAATACCGAGAGCGCCGCGCGATTATGGTGATATGTGCAGTTCTGCCATATATAGATATAGCAGCTTGATCGATATAACCATGTATAATCGGACGACACCAATCGAAAGGATCATGAAGAGCCTCCTCGGCAGGTCGCAAAAGGTGACTATTCCAAATAAACATCGAGTTATAATCATCGTATGTCGTACCTGGCATCCCGTTGAGCAAAGCAATCCTCTCTCTAGTAATGTTGTGTTGCAAAGTCCTAGTGATGTCATAGGAGTAGCTATAATAAAAGGATCTTGTCAGGTCGAGATTCTTAAGAATGTTCAAGAAGCGCTGTTCCTCGACATGGCGAGCATCCGTCTTGTACTTGGCTGGGGTTAAAGGGATGAGCTCGGTGCCGTCGATTTGGTACACATAATGGCCTCCAATCATTGCGACCGTACTCTTCTTGGTGATCAACAACATATAATATGGCCCAGTGAACTTGATGAAACCCAGGATACCCCAGGTCGTACACCTCTGCTTGATGCCACCGGTGCCCTTGTTCCCATCGTCAATAGTATTCAGCAGTGAATTCATCTCTTTCTGGCTATATATAATCTTATCATCGGTAATGCTCAAATCCGAGTCGTGAGTATTCCGATCGATCTTTAAAATGCGATAGCGCTTCTCGGTGACATCTCCTCCTACAATATAGTACCTACTAGCCGTCTCATACAGTGTGAACTTGTGCATCTTGTAGGCTGATCGTATCGGTGCACGCTCTTCCTCGGGCGGGGTCGGCGCTCTAGAAGATAAGTCGGGACTATTCGTCCGAACGAAAGGTTTCGCTACTGCCGGCTCCTCATCGTTGTCGTCCTCAACGGTCCGTTTCTGTGCTTGAACGGTCTGTAACAGTGTTTCGCTACTGGCGTTGTTCTGCAGTAGAGGGAATGCAGGCTCCAGAGGCTTCGCTTCCTGGAGCTCGTCACCAGCTGTTTCGCGTCCAGCCTCGTGCGATGTTCGGCTCAGTGGTCGAGAGGCTTGGCCATTGCTGGCCTTGACGCCGTCTTGATCAGTCGCGTCGGCCATTGGAGCAGACAGAGGTCAGCCAATGAAGCATACTCCCAAAGTATACAGAAGACTTCATGTGTAGAAGAAAGCAAACCAACAAGAACCCGCAAATCCACAGTCCCGGATTGCTACCGGAGAGCGTTGAACACCTATCGGTTTGAGTTCAAGAAACTCAAGAAACTCTAAATCTCAACGCTCAAAGCGGACTGAAATGTCGAGTGAGGTAATGTGCTACTCTAAATGCCTATCGATTGGATAAGCAGATAACGAGATGTGGCACACGTGGAGCTGAGAGTGGGTCAGGTCCGCTTTATAAGGTTTGAGGCGCAAGACAAAACAGGTTTAGCGGCTCGAACATTCCAATATGCATCTTCATAATTGTATGCATTATATATATGCAGATTCAAATTTATGCACGTCGGTATTATATTGTATTACAACTATTCCGCTTTGTTACCAAAGTATCACTCATGCGTAGGTACCTTGTGTTAAATTGTAGAGATTGACATCGAATAGGTGAATCTACGAGATCCTAGCCAGTTCATATAAATTATTCTTTATTGCTCTAAGGATTGACCAAAATCAAGCAAGGTTGAGACTTAAGCTCGCTTGACTTGAATCGGGGTTTTGACACAGGTTATAAGCGCCATCAAATTTCAGCGAACCCTTTAGAGAAGAGACGGATGTAAATGAGTATATGTTTGACTCTCTTAGCGCTATAGACTTTATTCTCGCTTAGGTTCTTTCCCCTTAGCAAGTCTCCAAAGACACTAGCGCCTCTTAGCATCAATCCACCGGATTGCCGATAAGCTGGTAGTGAGTAGGCCCGGATCTGAAATGGGCTCAATTTCTAGCGATCTGAAAATCTAGACCTGTACCAAAATCGGCTGTATGGTTAAAAGCGTATTAGTAGAATCTTTACGGCTGATAATATACTAGGCAATGGTCATTACCCACATAATGTAGATACAAGTCGCTATCTCTTGCTGGTGAAGGCTTAAGGATAGAGTCGTACGAGGTATCATAACCTCTCCCGCAAAGTCAGTTCATTGCTCTATTCGATAGCTGAAAACTTGGAATGAGTACATAGTGGATTCGAGGTAACTCTCTAGTTTCTCTCTCGGCAGTTATTTATTAGGTAGATAGATCTTAGAATTCCATGTTCCATCAATAAAACATTCCCACTGACACCAGAATAGTCACGGATTCTAGGATTACTAAATTTTAACAAGATTATCTCCTGATAGGGTTTGTAAATACCTTGAACTATTCACGTTCCTTGCAGAGCTTAGTTACTTATCTACCTACCTAGGGTAAGTATACAATGCCTCTCTCTATGGTGGTTCAGAAAAAGGGGGGGGGGGTCATGTGACACGCTTGTGACTTACGATAACATTGAATTCTTTCCTTTACACGGCCGTACCCGTCCGAAATAGTCTCTATAGAATTTTAATTGGACTGTACTATCATCAAGAAGGCACGCGGACCACTCATCCATCAATCACCTTGTGACATATGCGGCTTTGCCACCAGTATTAGTTAACTCTGAAGATAGCTCGCGGATATCAACCGAGGGACTCACATGAGATTCTCCACACTATCCGGCATCGTCTTCCTCGTGGTTTTTCTCAAGGAATGTAACGTACATGGCCGACGCCGAGATCGACCTAGACGTTAGTTCCAGCCTCAGGAAAACTGAATTGGTCCTCCGAAGCTTAACAGCTTTAGCTCATCCCAACGCGATGGCACTGGATGTGGGACCAACCATCCTAACCCCATACGGGGAGGTTACCGAGCCTTCGGCGATGGTCTTGCAATTGCCACCGCTGGTATACCTCACTCTGGTTAATCTTCCCATCGCTTAATCGACTATCTAGCTATTCGTAGGGCAGATGTAAAAAAGTCTACTATACGGTCGGGCGCCATGCATGCTATTCTACCGTTGTAAGGTACATATAGCAACGTAGAATAGAATTTGCCCCTGGAGGAGATTCGCGAGGCATGTTAACTATCCTACTGTTCCGAGCCAATTAAATGGTTACTTGACGTATGATAATCCAGAGTATCAATACAATTCAATAAACGATAACTCGCCCAGACAGTTTAGATCTGGAAAGTCATGTACTTGGGCAGCAAACTAGACCCAGGGGCAATCAGCTTCGTACAATCTGTGATTCTTGTCTTGTTTTAGGTATACTGGAACAAGCATCGTTACCTTCATCGCAGGTTAGGCACCTGCACACGTTGCTTCAGTTCATTGGCAACTAATGATATGGCCTTGTAAAGAAGAGCTGGATCTGCAGAGACTATCGTTGTGATGAGGGTCCCGATTGTTGGGCTGATAGCAATTTTGCGGAGTTCTTTCAGAAATCAAGATATCACCTGGGCCGCGTAGCATCAGGAGATTGCCGTCATTAGTATAGAGAAAAGATCTGTGAACCAGAACGATAGTTATAATCTAGTATTATTAGCGTGGTGAATTTCGCCTATTTTTTCTGACCGTAACCCACTATAACCTATAGTGTAGATCTTCGCGCGGCGCTTGCACTCAGCTGGATTGGAACAAGCCACACCGAGCAATCTAGATGTACTTAGTACGCACCGATTGAAGCTGAATGGAGTCTAGAACGACTAAGAAGCTATCGCGACCGTCCGACAACTAGAGGTTGGCTAGAATCGCTTCCTATGCTAGGTGGCTAGAATGACAATTCGGCCGGGTGATCACTGTATTCAAAAAGCAGCATGTTTCCCGTCAGATGCTCGAGAATGTTACACAGGCAAGCAAAGAGAAACCCTCCGGCAACAGATATTCTCTTCGGTACAAGATGCGTCTTGAACATATCGTGGCGCTGACGGCGTCCCTCGGCCTAGCCTCTGGCGACCAGGTTTTGGGAGCAAAATGTGGGATCAAAGGCAATCGCATCCTTCCGGCCTATTACAGCACACAGCAAGCAAGCTTCTCCGTTCCAGCTCAATGCGGTGCCTTGTGCCTGTCACAGGCGCTGTGCCAGAGTTACGCAGTTGAAAATGGCAACTGTCGTCTATACCTGCTACCCGTGTAAGCATCTAATTCATATTCGGAAGTAGGATGTAATAGGGCTGACGAATACAATAGTAACAAGGTCCTGACGAAAGCCATGGCTGGCACCAACACATTCTACGACAGGGGATGTGCGACTAGCAGTGATATGTGCCAAGTCAATGGCTCCAGGTCGCCGCGCAATCAAGCGTTCTTCAGCTCTGCAGCCGTTGCCGATAACAGCTTCAAAGCATGCTCTACACACTGCCAGAACACAATTGGCTGCAAAGCTTTCTCTATCGAACTCGCAACTGGTGGCAAGTGTCGTCTCTATAAGAATGCTCTCGTCAAAGACTTCAACCCTGACTCGAACAATGTGAACATCTACTGGGACATCAACTGCCCGCGATCGGTTGCAGACTCGGTAAGCATCTCATTACCTTTAACCTCCAAGCAATTTTTGGTAAGTTGAGCTGACAAATTTGTGCCAATATAGGGTCCGAGTTTGGGTTCATACACACCAACTGTTGTCGTTCCTTCGATCGCTACCGACCCACCGGCAGCGGTAACATTCACAGAGAATACAGCGCCAACGGACGTGATCTCAACCGACAGCCCAGATTACACTCCATCGGGCCCGCAAGTAACGCCGGATGACGATGATGTGTTCATATCGACCTACACATATGAGGAGTACCAACTGCCTACCGTCGTTGCCCAGGGATCACCGCCAATCACGACCGGTCTCTCTCAACCAACTGCCATACCGACTGCGCCATGCATGGTACAGGCAGGTTCGCAGGCACAGTTTGTATGCCGACCCATGATTCCTCTAGAAATTCCTTAGAGCTAACTTGTCACAGACCGTCCTCAACGAAAACTTCGTGCCGATGGTCAGCAGAGCCTCTGACTCCGTTGGTCCTATGCTGCAGCCCACGAAGGCCCCAGCCGCGGGCGATCCCATTCTCACCCCTGAGACCTATACGTTACCCGGCTTCTACCTCCAGCAGCCAGCGGGTGTCTCGGGTGTGTACGACATGGTATATGCCGGATCTGCCACGCCTAAGTACGTTGCCATGACCAATACCGGAAACATTGTTCTCGTCGGTGCCTCCACCGGAACCACTTTCAAGAACAATCGTGTCACATCTATCTTCAACGTCGACTGCTACGGCCGCATCACCATCACCCAAGGCGGTTCTAAGTACACCTGGAGCACCAATGGAGCATCGAGTACATTGGTCAAGGCAGCGAACCCCGCGAACAATATGAAGGCCCTTCCCAAGGACATCCCCGCAGTACAGGAAGCGCTCAAGCACCGCAAGCGAAACAAGGACCTTGCGGAGAGACTCGTGAAGCGATCATACTCCGACGGCCCCGCTCCGAAGTGTCCTGCTTCGCCTCCTGGCCTAATCCCTAAGTTTAAGCAAGGCTACGAGATGGGTCAAGGTAACTTCTGCGACAACCTTAGCGATTACTGGTCGCTCAGCCCGTTCGACTTTGATGGATCCTGCGCAGTCCAGAGTCTCTGCTATGATCAGTGCGAGGACTTCGGCTGGCAGAGCTGCAACGGTATCTTCGGCACCATGATGATTCTCTCGTGTCTGGATGCCTTCGACAGCTGGTGGGAGGTCATCCCCGCCATTGCGTGTGCCGCGCAAGCAAGTTATTTCACCGGTGTTGCCGCCACCAAGACTGGTCGCGATCTCTTCTACAAGGCTCAGGGTGCCATGTGTCGCTGCTTCTGCTCTAGCCCTCCCGATACCTGTGTCTATCAGAACGGTGACTTCTACTGCGCTGATATCCATGGCAACGATGATTCCAACTGCGGCAACTGTGGAAGGCAGTGCGGCCCGAACTCGAAGTGTCACAGCGGAAACTGCGGATGTCCTCTGGACCAGTGCGGTAAGACGTGTCTAGACTTCCGAAACAACCCTAACAACTGCGGCAAGTGTGGCAACGTCTGCAACCCGTCCTACTGTCTCGACGGTCGCTGCTACGCACCTCAGCCGGGTGACTGCACGCCTGAGCAGAGCGTCACCAACAACGATTTCAGCCTCTGGTACCCCAGCTTCGTCAATTGGACAATGGCTGCCTACCCCGGCTGCACCTTGGGAGACAACATACAGTTCTCCGCCACCAACTATCAAGCCAACGGGAAGAGCGATCCGGCCGTCCTAGTGCAGATGACGAACTTGCCCGGCTCAGGCTGCCAGGCGGCTATGGTTCAGAAGCAGGTCAAGATGTGCCCGGGCATCCAGTACGAACTCACCTTCGCCATGGGCTACGTCAACATGGTTGGAAACAGCCAGGTTCAGTCCAACGCTGACTGTACCGTACGCTGGTTAACGGGCACGCCTTCCTCTTGGAACAACAACGACAATTACCAATCCTCGAGCACCTACTCGATCGGACTTAACAACAACGTCTACAAGACATTCGGACCGTGGAGTCTCCACGTAGCGGCGGGCGACGCCGGTGTGACCAAGCAGAAGAAGAACCTGTTCGTTGACTTGACCGCTGTCATCCAGTGCGGTAACGCCAATGGCGGCGCCGGTAGATTTGTCATCAGAGACGTCCAGCTAAACCCGGTCGGCCAAGTCACTCGATCTATTGGCGAGGAGAAGGCAAATGTCATCTTGGAGCGAGACGACGCTGCTACGAACATCACCGTAGATCTGGCGCCTTATTATCCGGACCAGAAGAAGGGCGCAGTTCTCATTACCAGCTTCACTGCGAATGTCACCAAAAGGGAGGAGGGGTTGTTTTGATCGCGGTTTAAAATAATAACGTGAGTCGGAAATACGGAGGAGACGTAATGAATAATTTTATGTACATACATTGTGTTTATGCATAAGCGTCAGATATCCAATTAAATTGTAGATAAGAATTCTGGTTTAATAAGGATTCGACTAATCGGTTGCTCTTACTACATGTAGCTTGGTTTATCCAATTAGTGTATCAGCCGCAATGAATGTCAATGAACTAGTTGCCATTATTTAATGCAATTGACTACTCACAGCTTGTTGGAAGACGACGTTAAGTAACGCCATAAGAGAAGCCAACATAGACAAATTTCGAAGCTCATGAGAACGAAGAATAGCATACATGTACCTGAGGTAGCTATTGGTTGTACCTATGTAACAGTCCCCCCCCCACCTTCACCAGCCTTGTTGTGTAACCTCGTATGCCCTCACATCCCTTAAGGTTCTGTAATCTCAGCTCTCTATTATCATCAATCTACGTACTGCCTTTAGATTTTCTGCGGTCAGCACGCAAAACGCCTTCTCCACCGCACTTGTAACAGCGATGCGCCACTATTACTGAAGACACCGCGTTCGAGAACCAGGACGGTTTGTCGTTGGCATCAAGCCATTTGGCGCCATGGCAAACAAAACACGTGAGTGTTGCATTGCTAGAGCCTTTACGCGTATCACAGCGTCTGCTCTCAGGTTCGTCTAGTTCAGTCGATTTGTAGCTGGGGCAGTCTGAGCAAGGGGTGGTAATGCATGTAGGACATCTATACCATCCCTCCAAGTGGCACTTACACTGGAGACCTTGTTAGTGATATTTGGCGTTGAGATGATATTAGGCAACTTATTCCATACGCATTGCCAACATGGGTCAGGTGGGTCCCAGCTCCCGGATGAGGATGACGACATGTTGTTTAGCTACCCAGGTAGGTACTCTTTCTTTTTTTTTTCCGCACTCAAGGAGAGCGCCCTTATAGATATTGTCAATTATCGTTTCTGGGATTGGGAACATGAAGTTATCTAATGTTAGAAACTCAATTGTGGACATGCTTCTTAAGAGACCTTTTAAGGGCGATATAATTCCTTGGTGTTTGAGCAGAACGCAAAAAGCTTCTTTCTCAAACAAAGCACAACCTTGCTTTCCTACCGTAGGTATTTGCTAACTACATGTAATCAGTTTTTTTGCCACCCTCTTTACAACACCAAAATGTGATTGATTGACATTAACGCAATTCAACACTCTATGGCTATCATAATTCTAATGTCAATCATTCCAACATTAGGAGTTTCTGTAAGCGATGTGTATTATTCGCTATTGCGAGTTACAGGCCATAAACATCATATTCGGTTCGCCTATACAATCAATATGTTCTCATGTCTGACTATATTAGGGCGGGCATATAAGCCAGGCTATATTCCCGTGGATGTATATACTATTCTTTTTAGGAAATCGGTTGAACTTTGATGGTTTGACGCAAGCCCACTCCCTGCTAATGGATCACGGATTGGTCATGCAAGGACCTTCCGCGGAAAAACAAGAGAGGTGAAACATCAACTGTTGCCCGAGACCAGACCGGTCCCGATAGCAAAGAAGCAACTGTCTCCATCAGAATGACAGCATGGCGGATCTCGGATCTGATCGGTCGGGAATCACAACCTAGCTGCCTAGTACCATTTAATACCGACAGCACAGCCGCATTAGGCGCCCCCTCTTAGATATGAAACACACTTCATGGTATCAGGCTACAAGTACGCAATTCATCAAATTATCTTTCCTCATTAAAAGTATTGGGCATGATAGGGACGGAGCTTCCCTAGATGACGAGATCATGATCGTGCTTTCACACGAATTCCGCCAATCTAGACATGCCAAGCAGCATCGAGAGACGAATCGCACAATGGAATCTAATGACTAAATCATACAATATCCATGATGTGCATGCCTCAACCGACCATATGGATTGCATCCATAGGTCTAACAAAATAATATGTACTTGTGTAAGTTTCGTGGAAGCCGACGCCACTATGGGTTTCACAGCTTTAATAACAGCGCCGTTTATGTCAGGGCAGCTCTTAATAGTGTGTCTGTCGTGATCAGGCACAGCACGGCATTAAAGTAAGATCCGAAGTGTCGCAGGCAATAATTTGGAAACGTAATTCCCAGCTACTGTCCAGAGAAGGCCAGACGCGCCATACAAATTATACGGTTAGCCTAGCCACGGACAACGCATACTAGCATCGGAAGCAACGTGGTTTTATCCCATTAGACCGCTATTTCCGACCTATTCCAGCGGCCTTGTCACTCTTTGAAGCCCGCCCGGCGATGATAAAACCAGTTCGAGTACTAATGTCCGTTGACGATTACGCGATAAGCCAGCGTTAGCGGTATGCAGACGGTCAGCTGAGGAGATTTAGTCAGCGGTAAAGTACGTTTAGAAGTCTGACAAGTTGGGGAATCTATGTAGTGAGACACGGGAAGCCGCAGAACCGACCATGCAGCTTATTTGCAGCATATCTACAACAGAATGGGACCTGGAGTGCATTCCGCCTTTTCAGGCTCGGCATGTTCCCAACATTTGGCCGAGCATGTGATGAGGACTCGAAATCCGCACTGGGGGTGGGAATACCGATGAAGAGCGAAGTAGCGGTCGAGCGGAACCATGCAATGTCGACACAAAATCCGCAACCACCATCTCTTGTCGCAGGAAACATGTACACCGAACTGGCTCGCAGGCTAGACTGTTCTACGGTGGAGGATGGGCTCCGGAGGAAGCGCCGCCGGGTTACACGCTCGTATTTACTCAAATTAAGTACATAATTGGGGGCCAAAGATCAGCCTTACATGTACACGTGGAGAGCCGCACAAATTCATGGAGTTTGGCATCGCGAAGGATGCTTGTCAAAAGTACCATTTACACGCGAGAGATGTATACGCATGTTCTAGATTTGAGTCAATTGCGACCCAACCTTGATACCAAGGCATCTCCAACCCATAAAAGCGGTGAACCTATGACAGACCGATGGGCTGTATATCCGCAAATGGAAACTCACATGAATCTCGCGTGCACTGACGAATAATATGATGCAAGATGTTAACACAGGATGAAGCCGGCGCAGCTTTTAAACATTCCAATGTACCAAATATCAAGTCCTGGAGAACGAGATTATAGCGCTTCGCTAGGATTCATGATGCGCTGCGTACGATTCTCCTAACAGACGTGGAGACGAATACCCTATTTCTACCCAAGACGTGTGGAAGGCATTCCGAATAAGCTCCGAGATGGACTCCTAAGGAACTTAAATACTACCTAGACGAGAAACTCGCCATATATGATATTAAGGAGTTAGTTCAACTAGAGTCCTTGTTCATGGGTGCGTATGGTTTATCTTACCCAGATTTCGGGTATGTATGGTATAGACAAACGCCGGTGAAGATTTATGTCTCTTAAGCCTATGCACCGAAACTTCCACCCCGAACCTCCAGTATAATTCGTCAACGACAGACCGCTCTTTGTAACCCGGTTCTCTGTTCATAATCCAATCATGCACGGCATCAATCACACCGGCAATTGGGCGCACCCCAGAATACATCGGGTTTTGTCCTAGATCAATTCCACCCCATTACAACCCTGTCAACGAACGATATATGCAGTACCCGACACTCCGGAACGATGTCTAATAGGTTGCAGGTCAAAAACGTGGATGTCTTTTCATTTAAGGCTTGACGTGTCGGCTTTATTGCTGATATAATGACGATGCCTTGTGACAAGTGATACACACCCTACTTGTCCGCGGAGTCGGTAGTGCGCGTCCGCCTAAACTCATCCGACTTGACAACTGCAATCGTTTCCTCATTTGGATGCTCTTCCGTACGTCTAGAACAATAGCTTCGTGAATGCCGTGGGATGAGCTGGGACACAAGATTTTAGGGCAGGACATACGTGGGGGTCCGTATTTCTTTCAGCGAAGAAAAGTTGGTGTTGATTCTAAGGAGCCCGAAGATGTGGCAGACAGAACGGGATATCCGATCAACAAGATGCTTCTATATGGCTGGCTTGAGCGGGGGTTATTATTTGTAATGCTCGTTGGGAGTAGTATAGGTAGGTGAATATCATTCCTTGATTGAGAGGCCGACTGCGATATAAAAGCCCCTGAGAAAACCCATCCCAATGGAAGTCTGAGCAACAGATACTGTAATTGTTGTGCTATCGTTGCTGCCCTGGGCGCATTATGCGCCCGCTTTCAGTCTCAAACAGATAGAGCGTATAGTACGAGAAGCAATATACACCCCAAGACTCCTATTAAAGTACTCCGATATCCCTATCCAAGCTCCCAAGTAGCCAATTCCTAGTCGCCACGTTATGGAGCAAAAGGTAATTGATACAATATCAACCGAGAAATTGATAACTTACAAGTTGGCAGAATGAACAGAGACAAGCCCCCAGGAATCATAATGGAGGTAAAGTGGTCCCACGAGCGGATAGTCTCCCGGCAACAAGTCAAAAGCCTTCAGGAAGCCTTAGTGTCGTGGCCTTGGATCGCCCATTTGCAAACCGTCGACAGTCTATCGGCGAAGATCTGCAACACTGGTTGAGAACAACAGGCCGTGACAGGAACGCTTTCGAGCGTTGGACCGAGCAACCAATGACAGACGACCCGTATCAAAACATGAAGTCTATCATCACCAATCAACCTAAGTCCACAGAAAACCAGTTGCCAAAGCACGTGTCGCCTCCAAGTCAGACAGCAGCCACAACTGGGTCGGGGTAGATGAAGTTAGTGGCGAGAGAGAGGAGCAAGAGAAATATAGAGTCCAACTTAATGGAGAAGAGAGCTAGGAGACAACGGTTAATGGTGGATTATATTGGGCGATTTTTCTAAGTCTATAAAGCAGGGACTGCAAGTTCCAACGGATCTCGTTGAGCTTCCCAAGCCAGCCAGTCCGATCTCGTGGTCCTGTATCCAGTTAGCGAACCCTAGTCGTACTTGAATGAGAATAAACTTACGGTAACAAACCCATCGCATTGATCTTCCATATTCCAACCGCCAGAGCTACCAACTGCATCGCGATATAGGCCAGCTTGGCCTGTATTATCTTCGCCTTGTTGGTCTCACTCTCGAACCTCTCAAACGCCTGATTCGTCGCAATAATGCCCATGATAGGGTTCTTGAAGGCCATGAAGACCATCATTATGCTAAAAATCTGCAGGGAGTTCCCCGACATGTACATCATGATAGCCGTCATGGGCAAGCTCTTGACGGGCGCGAGCGCAACTTCCCAAGCCTTCTTCAGCTTCAAGGTGTCCATTTCCTCGGGAGTCGGTTGTTTTCGAGGCTGGGTCTTGGCTTCTTTCGACGCTTGCTTCTGTACACACATTGCGTTGTCAGCAACGGATCTATCTATAAGGAATTATCTATCAGATATACACACCTTAGACAATGTGGTCGACTGAGACGGATAACCAGGCGGATCCGGTATGCTGCCTGTTTTCGACCTGGGTACAGGTGGATGTTGTAGATCGGTAACCCATTTTGGGACGGAATCGTTGCTTAGTGACATTCTGTAGAGATATTCCAATCACCTCGAATATTGCTGCGTGGTCGAATAGCGATATTGCATGCGCTACCTTGTTCAGGAAAGCTTGCTTGTATTCGTGAAGTTACTAAGAGGTCCAATTGCTGGCCCACAGCAAGCCGTCATGGCGGGTCTGATGACAAAGCCTCATTAAATAACGTGCTTAAACGTGCTAAGGTCAAAACGTGAGGTACCTAAGGTACGCTCCACATAACCCGCGTGTCCCGAAAGCCAATCCCTGCAAGCGCAACGGAAGCTCCAAACTTTCCTCCCTTTCAGGGGTTTCCCATTATTTGTCGTCTTCGACTGTTGCGGAGGGGCCGAACATGAACATCTTTCCTCCGAATGAGATATCTTAAAACTTAACTTTGATCATGTCGTCGCATGAGTCTACTCGACATTACAATCCCCCGTGTACGACGACGGTGAATTGATCACACGCTACGCCACGACACGACAAGCCGGGGCCAAGATCCTGTGGACATCCCAATAAACCTGCCGTCCAATACCGACTGTTGTCTCCCGCCACCGCGAGCCCCTTGCGATTGGATGGTTGCATTTATATGCGTCTCGAAGGATATAGGGCGCTCTTTAGTTCATCCAGGTCCTGTTCCTAGCTCAACGTGAGGGGTAGCCACAGGTGTTTGTTTTCTTGCTTACACCCTGTTACTTGCTTCCGCTAGGCGCTATCGACTGAACTCAAGCTCCTGTTCAGCCAACCATCGAGAGACACCAAAGAGGCAATCCCGACAGAGAGCAGAAACCCAACATTAAACCACCATGTCGAGCTCCCAAGGCGGAGGGGACTCGAAGCTATTTGCTCGAGTAAGCGCATTGTTATTTCTTTCATTATGACATTGTTTCATCCTACTATTGCGCCCATCACCGTCTACCCATCTATTCCAATCCCTGTGTCACTTTCATCTCCAATTCTATAAATTGGGGAGAAATATCATACATCTGTTTATCATAGCTCGCCCAAGCGTCCGCGTCTTGACGACCATCATAGACAGGCACCCGTCTCGAGTCGCCCTGCTACCCAATGTCCCTTCGGGGTCACCAAGACACATTATGATCCCACCTACCTTCCCCGTACCGTGTAATGGCAATGTTTCTCGCATACATACCTCCGGACTATGGCTTACGACCGATGACTATGCAGGGGAAAGTGGCCGAGCTGCGACTAGAGCTGAACAGCGGCGGAAAGAAGGATAAGAACTTCACGCAGAAGAAGATTGCTCTAAAGAAGATTGTCGCCAACATGACCATGAGCAACAATGAAATGGTCTCCCTTTTCCCTGATATAATAGGTTGCATGCACATTCAGAGCTTGGAAATCAAGAAGATGTATGTCTACACGAACCCTCGAACCTGAGCAACTCAAGGTCAAGGCTAATGAGGATGGCATAGGTGCTTCTTGTTCCTAGTCAACTATGCAAGGATGCGCCCTGAGATTGCGGTAAAAGCAATCCCATTCTTACAACATGTGGGTACCGCGACGGACATAGCTCGCTATGTTGCATTGTTAATGTTTGCATAGGACATGGATGATCCGAACCCGCTAGTCAGAGCTCTAGCTCTTCGAACTATATCCTACGTTCATGTCAAGGAATTCGTCGAAGCTACCGTACCGCTTGTTAAACGCCTCCTTCGAGACTCCGATCCCTACGTACGAAAGACGGCTGCTTTCTGTGTTGCAAAACTCTACGATCACGATAAATACATGGTCGAACAGTCGGATTTGATAGATAGGCTCAATCAGCTCCTAAGGGACGACAATCCTACAGTCGTCGCTAGCGCATTGGCTGGGTTGATGGATATTTGGGAACGTAGTGACTCCATCAAACTTACTATCGACTACAGCAATGCTTCCAAGATGGTAGCCATTTTACCAGACTGCTCTGAGTTCGTGATCGCTCCTCCTAAACATGATCATCCAATGGCTAACAGTACATAGGTGGGGTCAAACTTATATCCTCGAGGCCTTGATGTCCTATGTGCCTCAGGAGTCAGGGGAGGCTACCTTATTAGCGGAACGTATAGCTCCGCGATTATCGCACTCGAATTCCGCCGTAGTGTTGACGTGCATTCGAGTGATTCTGTACCTAATGAACTACATCGCGGATGAGAAACAGATTTCGGCATTATGTCGAAAACTATCCCCTCCGCTTGTGACGTTGCTAGCAAAGGGCCCGGAGGTGCAATATCTCGCTCTTAGGAATGCGTTACTCATACTCCAAAGGAGACCCGACGTGCTACGCAACGATATCCGAGTATTCTTCTGCAAATACAACGACCCGATCTACGTTAAGGTCACGAAGCTTGAGCTAATATTTATGCTCGCCAATGAAAAGAACATCGACGAGGTGCTCACAGAGCTGAGAGAATATGCGACGGAGGTTGATGTACATTTCGTCCGTAAGGCGGTGCGCGCTATTGGTAAGTTGGCCATTAAGATTGAGCCGGCTGCGAGGCGCTGCATAAATCTGCTACTCGAACTCGTCGCGACCAAGGTTCCGTATATCGTCCAAGAAGCGACCGTGGTGATTCGCAACATTTTCCGGAAATACCCCAACCAGTACGAGTCTATTATCGGCACCCTTTGTGAGCACCTCGATTCGCTCGACGAACCCGAGGCGAAGGCCGCAATGGTCTGGGTAATTGGACAGTATGCAGCGCGCATCGAGAATAGCGATGTTCTACTCGAGGACTTCCTGTATTCGTTTGCGGAAGAGCCTGTGGAGGTGCAACTAGCGCTACTCACGGCCACGGTCAAGCTATTCATACAACGCCCCACCAAAGGCCAGGACCTCGTACCGAAAGTCCTAAAGTGGGCCACGGAAGAGACCGACAACCCGGATCTCCGAGACCGTGCATACATGTATTGGCGATTACTCAGCACTGACATGAACGTCGCAAAGCAGATGGTTATGGGCGAGAAGCCTCCCATAACAGCCGAGTCGGAGAAACTCGACCCCCAGACCCTTGAGGAAATGTGTCTCAACGTCGGCACGTTAGCCACCATCTACCTCAAGCCCGTCCAAACCGTCTTCCGCAGCGCCCGGCCCCGACGCCTCCCCGACTCCCCGGCTCTCCAGAAACACGCCCTCCCCACTTCCAGCACTCTACCCGCCTTCGATGCCCAGAAGAGCCTAAGTATGTTCGGCATGGGCGGACAACCCGCCGTCCTTCGTCCCGGCGAAAACAACGCACAGAACCAGAACCAAGCTCAGGGCAGTAATGGCAATGAAGACATGGCCCATGCCGTCAACGACGCCGATGCGTACTTTGCCGGCATAGGGAGCCAGCAGATGGCCGCCATGGGCATCCACGACGCGGGCGAGGGCTCGTTCGGCGGCGCGGGGACCGAGGCTTCGTATGTGGTTAATCAGTACGCGCCGCAGCAGGTGTTCCAGCCTGCGCAGGGGGTCGGGAGTAATGGTGATTTGTTGATTTTGTAGATACCTAACCTAGCTATCTGCCTACATGCATACCTAACATACATACCCGTTTATTGGGGGTATAGAGGTGTGTATTTGGCGTATCTCTCCGTGTAAGAGTGAAAACAGGGATGAAGATGAGTGTCAGAAGGAAGACAAACGAGAATGAGGATGAGCAGAGAGGCGAGTGAGGTATGACAGGTACGGTAGCATAGCCCAGATAGCACCAGGAGGGGATGAGCTGGAACATGGAAAATTGCTCACTGCCCATGCGTAAATATCCATGGATGGCAATTGTCAGAATATACAGGGAGGGGGAAAGATAAGTGAAAGGATACTAATGATATGAAAATTGTACATCAACTAACCATCACATAATTCATCCCTGCCAATCCACGATGCATATGAATGTCTACCTACCTCCCCTACCTAGAATTACAAGTCCTCTCGCTTACTCATTCTATTACAATCACTCAGTTCTCACAATTATTGCGTAATTGCTTTGATTGCATGCATGTGCAGATCATAAAGATCTTGCATGATCTGCCTACCTAACCTAGTCTGTACCTAGCTACCTAGAACTGGAGAATTAAAACTCATCTCAGCGAGTGACAAAGTGACAAGCGAATTAATGTTGTCGCAGGCGAAGCTGCGTACAATGAATGTGTGGACCAGCTTCCAAGAAATCTCGAGTCATCATAGCTTTCTTTTTTTTTTCCCCTTAGACCGTACCACTTAGTTCCCCTTCCGAAATCAAATATCATTCATTACCCCCTACTAGTGTTTAATCTGCCGCATGAATGAGTTGTAGGAATCAAGAGCCTCTTGAGTATCCCGGCAGCTGAATCCTTGATTTGCAATAACACCAGAGGCTGAGGTAACGACTTTTCATTCCTTAAACCTGTAGTGCCGACTTCACTGGCAAAACTTTCTCAGTCTTGCTCTTAACGCATCCCCGGCAGCGAGACTTCGAGCCTTCACACTGGTCGAAAGTGCCGTAGGTCTGTGCCTTCTCACGCTGACCATCGTCTTCAGCAGCGTTATCATTCGCAGCAAGAATGGCATAAGCTTGCTGGTCATACGTGTATGCCACGAACATCGCGAGTGCGGTACACAGGAATGACACCAAAGGATGGATAGCGAGGAACGCTACAACCAATAAGGCTAGCCAACTGAACTTGGCACCTGATTCTGATCCATTGGTGTTTGTAAATGGCTTTGGGGGCGAGAGTGTCGTTGGCGTGTACACAATAGAGCTGGTACTGGACGTAATGTGCGAGGACGAGGACGATACGGTAACTGTTGTGTAGACGTAGGCTTGGGTGCTGACAGTAGTAGCGGATGGCACCGGCAGAGCGGTTGACGAGGAATGGGACGATGTCGACTTCGATGCAGTGACAGTTACCGTAACATTCTGTACAATTGAGTGTAAAACCGGCGCGCCTGTGACGGTCTCGGTGACGATAATCGGTGCAGCAATTGCGGGTGTGCTCTGAGTAGTAGACGAAGTGTAGAGTTCCAGAGAGACAGTCACTGTTACCGGGTCTGACACTGTAACCATGGTTGGTTTTTCCCCTGCGGAAGGTGGGTGATTGCCATATCCACCAGGAGGCAGGTTTGTTGACTCAGGGGGGCTACCATAACCACCATTGACAGCTTGCGTTGTGCTAGAATCGGATCCGTAACCGTAGCCGTCGTCGTAATCTCGTGGGAACAGCTCAGCATCATCATACTCATCTCCGAATGAACCCTGCTGTGGTGACCATAGGCTGTCCAGATCCTCCGCATACTCAAACTCCTCGAGGTTGAGAGGAGCCTCGTAGCCTCTAGGGATCTCAGTCATGACAGGGCTATGTCCGGACGAAGTGGCATGGCTGCTAGTGCGAGTTGAATGATGAGTTGACGAGTGGGTAGAGCTCGTTGTGGAGTGTTTGGTGCTTCGCGTGGATTGGGTTTGGTGAGATGAATGGCGGTAGACTGTGGTAGAAGTGGATAGGGTGTGATGTGAGATGGACACGAAGACAACAGTCTCCGAAGCAGCAATCGCGGTAGTAGTAGGAGCAGATTTGGCCTGGATCGATGCATCCGTATCCAATTCTTGCGGTTTGGCAACTGGGATGACTGCGCCATTGGCGATCTGGCATAATGCCATAAGGCCAATCACGACAATTCGCGTGAAGACACCCATGGTCACTGCTCGCATTGATGAGACACTATCTGAAAGTAATGAAGATCTCAAATAGGCTTGATTGTTAGTTCAAATCGCTACTTGAGAACGAGCAAAGTGTGGCGATGGGAAGATGAGAGAATGTTGGGAGGTTTAAGGAAAAAAGTGTTAACAGGGGCGCGACGTGTCAAGTAAAAAGTTGAATCTTGAATTTGGCAAGAGAGTGCTCAGAAAACCTTGCTCCAGGTGAAATTACTCATTCGAAACTCAGGAAAGAGCTGATTCCTAACACCGAGGAGGTCGCGAGGGAAAGTACAGTGAACGTAAGTCCCAGCTCACGCGCGACCCAAGAATCAACACCGAACACTCGACGCAACTATACCTGAAGGGAACTGCAACCGATCAGAATTCTCGATTGGAGAGTGCCGGTGGTGAACTTAGGCAGGTACCCAATATAAATAAAAATTTATTTGGTTTATAAGTATTAGGTATCTCCTAAGCACGGAAGTAACTACCCAGAGAGCTCAACTCTAAGCCTCTCGGTTTCAAGGTCATTGCGATAGAAATTTACCGCAGGTAAATACTTCCATATTGGGCGTCATGTACACGGCCTCGAAAGTGTATCCACATAGATCACAAACATTGGATGCCTGTATACGTAGACTCACGAATGGCCTTCACGGCATCTAATGTCAACAAAACTAGATAGCAGCTTGTGTATTCTCTCCCAATTCTTCTCTTATATACACCAGACAGTTGACCAGCAAAACCTACATATAATCGACTACCTATATTTAATATCTACTTAGGTACAGATTTCTATATCTGTAAGGCAGTCTGTATGTGATCTATCTCCTAAGAGTCTAGGTAGGCAAGTACTGCCATGAAGGATATAGAGAGGTATATGTAGTTGAATAAACCAGATTCAACGTCAATAAGTTTTCTGTTCATCTAAAAGTTGCTTAGCCTTGTCGGTGAGCTCGTAAGGACTATGTTTATTTCCAACTTTAACGGCTTTAACGGAAAAACACTTCATATACCAAGTTATTATCTTTTCAAACCATCTAAGCTAGGAGACTAAGTTTTATAAAGAGATCTTTAATATATAAGTATTTATTTTTTATATATATACGTTAAAACGTATATAAGTTTTAAAAAGGAAATTAAAAAGATTTAATTTATATAATTAAAGTTATAAGGCTTTTTATAAATTAAATTAAATTAAATAAAGCCTTATATTTAAATTAATTTAAATTAAATTAAATATTTCGCGATTTTAATTAATTTAATAATATTTATAACTTAATTTAAGCTTAGTTAAATAGCTTTATAATTATTATAAAAGTTAATTTAATTTTTAAATTTCCTTATGTTATTTTACCATTTATTATTAACTTTATTATTACTTTATATATAAGTTATTATAGCTTTTTTATATTATTATTAAGCTAATGTTTTAAGTATTAATTAGCTTTTAATATACGTATTAATGTTATTTAATGTTAAAAAGGTATTATTAGTTTAATTATATTAAATATATGCTTATATTTAATAAATATTATTAGGATTAATAATATGTTAAAAGTAAAATGCGAAAGTTTTAAAAATTAATTTTAATAATGTTTTTATTATAATAAAATGTTTTAATTAACTTATTACTTAGTTTAATTAAGTTTTAAATATGTTTAAAGCTTATTTTAATGGTTATTTTATTTATTAATATTATTATATATTATTATAAAAAAAGGTATATTTTAATATTATTATTAGTTAAAAGGCTTTGTAATATTTTTATTTAAAGGTTTAATTAATATATTAATAAATTTAATAAATTAATTAGTTAAATAATGTTTTTTTTAATATAATGTTATTTTTTTTTAAACTTAAATAGCTAGTTTAAAATTTTATTTTTATAATTTAATTAGGTATTTTTTAAAGTGTAATATATATGTAGTTTAATATATAAGGATTTTATTTATTAAGTTTTAATATTTTTGTAAATTTTTATATATATGTTTAAGTTTATTTTAAATTTTATTAAATCTTTTTAATTTTAATTAATTATAATTAGTTTTTATTTTATTTTATTTCCTTTTTTTCCTTATATTTAAATAAGAAATAACCTTGTTATATTAATCATTTAGGATTTATTTATGTTTAAATAATTGTTAATTAAGTATATAATATGTATATTAAAAGGTTTATTAAGATTAAAATATTATAGTATATTTGTTAAAGTTTAATTATATAAGAAAAAAAATTAAAAAAAATTAATAGTTATTATATAACTTTAAAAGTAATATATATATTTAATTTTTTATTTATAAGGTTATATTTAATAAAATATTTGTGAAAATAAACCTTTAATTTCTTAATAAAAAGTATTATAATAAGTAGCTTAATTTTATTAGCTTTATACTATAACATTAAGTCTTTAAAAGGTTATAAAATTACCTTAATCTTTTTTAAATAAGTTTAATCTTTTTTATTAATATTATATTTAAATAGGATTTTATTTTAAATGTTTAGTTTTTTTTTATATATATTATAAAAATTGTTAATAGTTTTTTTAAAAGTTAAAATATTACTTATTATATTTATTAGGATATTATTTTATTATATATTATTATTTATAGTAATTATTAATATTTTAACTTTTTTAAAATAAGCTTTATTAAGATTTTAAATAGGTTTATTAAAGTAGTTTATAAAGGTATTAATATAATTAATATTAAGTTTATTAAAGTTGTTATTATTAATTTTATTAATATATTTATTAATGTTATTATTTATAATAATAATTTAATTAATTATTTAAGTTTTTTTAACCTTTTAATAAAATGTTAATTATTATTATAAGGTTTATTTAATATAAGTAGTTATATTATAAGCTTTTTTAATAGTTAAAATAGCTATAAATTAACTTTTATTACCTAATTTTTTTAAGTAAATAAAGTTTTAAGCGATAATATTTAATATATAATTAAAATATTATATATAATATTATTTAACCTTATAATTAATTAATTATTTATTAGCTTTATTATTATAATATTAAAGGAATAATTATAAAGTTTTATTATTAATTATTATATATAAAAGTTAATAAAAATGTATATACTTTAATAGTTAACTTATTTATATAGTTATTTAAGTAATAAAATTTTAACTTATTTTAAATTTAATAATATTTAATAATATTAATTAAGTAATATAATATATTTTTAATATTATAAATATTTATAACATGTTTAAGATTAATTAAATAAGTTTTAAGCTTATAAAAAGTATTAATAAAGTGAGTAATAATAGTTATAATATTATAAATATTAAGTAAAGTTTATATATTAAAGAATAGGTAAATTTTAAAAATTAATTAAGTTAATAGTTAATTATAAATATCTTTTTTAACCTTATTAAAAGCCTTAAATAATTATTTATTTATTATATTAAATAATTTAAGTAATAAGTTTTTAATTAGCTTTTTATTATATAAGTTAAATAGCTTTTTAAATTCTTTATAAGTATAAAAATATAAAGGTATATTATATATTATTAAGTATTTAATAAAAGTTTTTTTATATATATTAATAGTTTTTTTTATAAGTTATTATTTATTAATTTATATTTAAATTTATTATAATATTATATTAGTATTTTAAATAGCTTTACTTATAAAAGCTTCGATGGTTTTTTTTCTTTATATTAACTTTTTATAATTTAATTTTCTTATATTAATTATGTAAGCTATTATAATGTTAGTTAATTTATTATTAAATATTTTTATATAATTATTTAAGTTATATAAGTAATAAATTTATACTTTTTTACCTTTTTTTTTAATAAATATATTATTTTATTATATTTTTTAAATAAGGATTAAGTAATTATTATATTATAATATTTTTAATTTAATATTTATTAATAGTTATTAGTTAATAAAATATTATTAATTATTAATTATAATTTATAAAAGGTTTTTTTAAGTAACGTTATTAAGTATTAAATAAGTTAGCTTTTTAATTTATTCTTTAATAATTACTTTAGGTGGTATATAATAATAAAAGGATATAATATAATTATTAATATTATTTTATAATAATATATTAAATAAAAGATTAAAAAAAATAATTTATAATTTATAAATAAGTAAATATTAATTAATATATTTATATAATTATATAAATAAGGTAAATATTTATTAAAAAATATATAATAATTAATTATATATAAATTGTTAAAAGTAAAATTATTTAAATAAAGCTTTATTAGTTTTAAATATATATTTAATTTTAGGAAATTATAAAAATTATAACTTAATATTATATATAAAAGTTTTAAAATAATCGAAATAATATTAAAGTTATTAAGCTTTAAAATTAAAAGCTAATTAATAATATTAACATTATATTTAATATTTTATAAGTTTATTAAATAAGTTTAAATAGTTTTAATAAAATTAATATTTATTTAAATTAATTATTAATTAATATTTTATTTAATTAAAACTTAAAATTTAACGATTTAATTAAGTTAAATTAAATTAATCGTTAATTAAATTAAATAACTTATTAATTTAAAAAAAGCCTTAAATTAAAGCGTTTATATCGCCTTTACACGGGGTAGGCATAGCTTAGTAAATGTTTAAATTAATGAGGACATTAATACTTGAAGTTTCTAGCAAACCGTTAAGTTGACCTGTTCTGTTACTACTTTCTTAAGCGATCAACAGGAAGTAATATTGTGCAGTATAATAATTACGCTTAAGATGCTTCGTATGACTAGGAACATTATTGACAGGTATTTGACGCGCTACGGGTAATCTACCTACCTAACTACCCCAGTGCAAAATATGCGACTGAGATGACGGGATGCCAGTTTCCACCCTAATTTGCGTTACAACGTAGTTCAAAAGAAAATAACTGAAAGCCTCCAAATATTGCGTCGAGAACGTACCTTATCTGGTGTTGACATGAGATAGAAAACTTGACGTCATAGGCTAATATTAGGAACCAGACTTTCGGATAATCCGGTGGTAGTAGTGCGGAATCGGCCTTGACAACCTCAACGGATGGTTTGCGGGGATGGTCCGCTTGCTACTACAAGCACTCCCGATGATGGTCTGATTACATGTCATGAAACTATGCATCTCATATGTAAGAGAATACTAACTTCCAAGTCTATCTATGTAGGGAGTTGCATCAGAACTAGTGAGTCTAAAATACAGTAGTAAAGTCCATTCCGCGTCGTATAGGATGTTTAGCTTGAGCCCTGCATACGTACGTACCTGTTAAAAATAACTACATACAACACATACATTAGGTGTATATAGACATGTAACCATAGATAACACGAGTGAAGAAATTTTTAATTTCGTTTGCTATGGGTCGGAGCATGTGGAATAGGATGTTTTCTCAGGGTATTTTGAGTATATGAGCGGTTTACGGAAGATGCCACTTCGGCGATTATTAGTCTGGGTTAGGGGAGGTGCCTCGCTAGCTGTTTGGACATGGAAGAGCGGTGTAATATGGAAGGGTAGCGAGGATATTCGAGCTGGCAGTGGCAAACACTAAGGGGTTTTTAGTGACAGCTCATACTTGTACCTATTGCGCGGTGGATGCCGAAAGATGACATAGGTAGTAGAGTGGTTAAAGTTTAGATGACATCCTTCGTGTCAGATCATCGATGTTTTTGAGGATACTATATCGATAATCCCCCGTGCATCTCGTCACTGCACTCCAACAGAGGACGACGTGAGAAATAAATTAAGCTTTCGGAAAATTACCATCACTGTCGACAGACAGACACCAATAATAACGGGGACATTCACCTAGAATCGAACTCGGAAGGTGATTGCACGTGCATATGTTGCCGGCTAGGCGAGCGGGAGAGGAGAAGGTGGAGTGTGGGGAAAAGAGAACGCTGGGTTCTGCCAAGGCGGGGGAGGTTACCGTGCCGAGCAGACGAGATCCAATCCATCTACAGCTCTTCTGACCATTTCGAGGTAATGATCGTACGTAAAAACTTAAAACTCAAATACTTGATGTAACTCTTCAATTGTGATAATGGTTTTTGTTTATTCACCGATTGTTGAAACAAGCAAGCCGCAATTGAATCCATGTATCGTATCTTAATTCATGTATGGCTGTGAATACGACCTAACCCCTAATGCAACTCGGCTTTCGAGACGTATGTACTGTGGCGTCTGGACTCTTTCCTCTTGCCCTGGAGGGTAGTAAGACCCGACCCTTTGTTATCTCCATATTATTACCATTACCACTACCCGGGGTCGGTAGTGTAGTTTGCTAGCCATCTTCTCGCACCGTCAGTTTTAAAGCGTTTGTAATAGCAATAAATAATGGATTAGATAAACTACATGTATATGGGTCTTAGGTGAACTCGTCCGGGAAGTTGAAAGTCCTACATGAGATAATTGTACTAGAAAGGTACAGTACACACGGCACTACTAGACATCTCTATTTTTACCATTGAAGGTTTACTCTAATGGCTTGGCCCCGCACGCACCACTAAGGGGCCAGTGTTACCAGTAAAAAGTTAATAACAACCTGAAATAAGGGGCATCTCAAAACCACCTAAACTGCAAGAGCAACCCCAGCTGGCGACAGCCCAGTTAGCCAGACCGGAAACCGATCTATCCATTTCATTCGTGGCTTTCTGTCAAAGGCAAATAATCGAGGAAGTTGTCATGTTGTCTTGTCTTCCGTGAAATTTCAACCTTGAAACTCGGCTTTAGTTTGTCCTTGAACAATTGTTTCTCCTATTTTTTTCTTCTTTCCCCCGGTCATATCTGCCAATCCTATCCGCTAAACCCGAGCCATACCCATCGCCATCATTACCTCTACTAGCGGCGACTGGCTGCACTGTATTTCCTGCATCATCTTGCAATTAGGTCACTCGTCATCGTTTCTCACTTTCGCAAGAAAATAATTCGGCAACCTCTTCAAATAATTACTGCACTCGTTTTATCTGCGTGCTTTTCCATGGCAGGAACCGACGAAGGCGACAAGTAATAATCAGGTGTTTCAATTGCACGCCCGTGTCGTGTTAATATTTCGGCAATCCTTCTAGATCGGCTGCAACTGTTGCGCCTACGAAACACGCCCCCCGAACGCTGCTGACGGCCACTCATTTTCCGGTTATTCTACCCCCAGTTAATTGCGCGCAACCGTTAACGTCCGCTCGACTCGACGTATCGCTATCGCGATTGATTACCTTTCGTTCCGTTCCAATTAATCATGACGGATGCGACACCCCCTTCAGCCGGTGGTGATCAACGTGCTAAGGAAGAAGTGTCAATAAGCCAGCCTGTCGGTGACGTTGAGATGGAGGACCTGTCGAAAGTTCAACCAAAACCTGCCAATTCGGATGCCGACCCTGAACCGTCGAATTCTCAAGACCACGGTGCCGAGTCTGCACCGGCTCCAGTACCCGTACCCGATAAAGATCCGCCGACCGGAGAGTCATCGCCAAAAGCACGCGGCAAGGCCCCGGCCGGGGGCGAGGATCATGATTTGACGATAGATCCAGTCGAACCTGCGGCTAACTCCCCGGGAAATAACGATCTAGCTGTCGACATTATGCTTCTCCTTACCTCCGGTGCGCGCCATCCTTTTCGGATTGACGAAAAATATCTGTCGAAGCGAAACGTGACCGTAACGGGCAAGACAGAGGACGGCAAGGTGGATCCATTCAGTATTACAGTCTATACGCTGAAAGAGTTGATACTGAGGGATTGGAGAAAGGAGTGGGATCAGCCTCCAAGAGAACCAAGTGCAATAAGGCTCATCTACTTTGGCAAATTGCTCGAGGATCGTAATCAACTCAGTCGTATGTTTACACTCACTGTTATTACGCGATTTAAGGTGACTTGATGCTGACTATTGTAGATTACCGTTTCGGCATGACTAGGAACGTCGTTCATATGACTGTCAAGCCCCAAGACCTGATAGACGAAGAGGAAGCAGCGAAGAAGGTCAAGGATTCCGCAAGCCATCGCGGCCGCAGTGGATGCTGTGTAATCTTATGATGTGATCTTCCGAACAGCCACTGCTGTTTAACGAATGAACCATTCTTTCGATGCGGCGACATCACGCTCTGTTCTAGAACCGGCCAGACGGCTGGGGGCGGCAATATAGGCAATTGGCATCTTGTGTGGAAATGATTGTGGACTTTTGGGCATAGGGCGGCGTGATAAAGGGTTTGATTTCGAGCAGCAGAAATTGAAGCAGGCGACCAGGACCAAGCTTTTTCCTTTTACTATGTAAGTTACGGAAGATCAAGGGGCTCTCTTCAAAGTATACCTAGAGCATACATCGACGGCTCGAAAGGGAATCAGGGTTAGGAGAGACCTTGACTGTTCATGTGCTCTTTTTACAGAGCACCGGAGAACTAGGCCGACATCAGGCGTATTTTGCTGTGTTTATAGTACTTGCACTCTGCCGGTTATACTGACCATATAGTCAAATAATGTGGTATACCCTGGCCACTGTCTATACATCGTTGCTGCCATGTCACCTGATAAAATCGTGAATGCTCTGGCAATTGTCATTCAAGGCTAGAAGCCCATTTGGTTGTCTATTCCATGTTGCACGTCTATATCGTACATAGGAGAAGGCATGTTCTTAATCCGCGTAAACCGAGCCAAGACGCAAGTTCTCTGTTCGCAGCCCGTCAATCCATGGTCGAGGCCGATTTTCAACGCCCTCCCATGCGACGCTAAAAACCCACGGGGCTCAAGCATCCTAGATCAGATCTTCAGCTTCCGCTCCATCTCCTCATGCACACTGACGACGGCTCGCTGCTCCTCGCCCGTAAACACATCCTCCCAATCGAGCATAGCTTCGCGGCCACGCAGGATATCCTCATGCACGCTCTTCGCACCGCCTCCTCCCAGGGCCAGGGGTCTCCACTCGCCCTCCCGCGTGATCTTCAGCTCCATGCCCCGCCGGATCGGCTCCGCGATGCCGAAGGTGCGTCGCAGCATCTCCATCCGCAGGTTCTCTTGCGTCGACTCCCAGGCCTTGAGGCGCGCTTCGAGAGGGTGCCGGGACACGGGCGCGGGCGCGCTGGATGGGGAGGTGTCGAGGGCGGAGGGGCCGATGCCGTGGCGTAGGACGTCGTGGACACCTGGGGCGGAGGGCGCGGAGGTGTTGGTGGATGTGAAGGTGCTGCTGTGGTTGGCGGGGGGGACTATGCGCATCGACTGGAGGGAGGGATGGTTAGCTTGCTGGACTTGATAGCGGTAGGTAGATAGATATCTAGGTAGAGCTGAGGCTTACCATCTTGGCGGTTAAGTTGGAAGGAGGGTTCGTTCTGTTTTTGTTTCGGTACTTGTATTTTCATACGTGTTCTGTTGTAGGCCGAGATGTTAGGACACTGGTGTCGGTGTGACAAACGACAATGGGCGAGTCTTGATTGATAGTTGACCTGATGGAGCTTTAAGTTGAATGGAGTAGGCTGCAAGGAGCTTTCGTGTTTGGAAGCCTTGCCAAGACTAGAGGTGCAGGTTGCCCCAGGTGGTCCCTGCACCTAGCTTCCGAGTTACGTAAGATGGACAGGGATTTTTTGCGGTTTAGGTCAACCCTCGTTAACGCCGAAATATCGGATATGTCTAAATTCAGAATCTGTATGCCTCAAGTTGTCAGATATAAATTTTGACTCATCACGTCTGAAATGGAATTCAATTTATATAACTGTTTAGCAGCTCTGTGATGGTTCAATTGACATCATGCGGTTCCCTTTAGTTCGTCCTCCCGTGATTAATATTACCAATGGCACTTTTTACCGCCATCATCCTGGTGCCAACTCCATACATCCGAACCCGGCCCTCTTCCAGAATTTAGATTTCACTTTACCATCTACTACGGATCCGCCAACCCACTGGTATGTCGTTGGTCCATCCCTGAGCGGGAAGACAACCTTCTTAGAGATTCTTAGAGGAGGCCACCTTTGTTTTCCGCCAACTGCACGAAGTTATCCTTATTTATCTACAGATGCGGTACCTCACCGACTAAAGGTACCTCACAAAGCTATCCAGTATGTAGGGTTTAATAATGATGGGTTCGGGTCCAATGTGACGACATCGGCATATCTCTCGGCTCGCTATGAGTCCAAGCGTGAGAATACAGATTTCTCTCTTAGAGACTTTCTACTGGGCAACACGGAGCTCAACCCGCTCAAGCCTTCGCCTGAGGACGAAACAGATCCAGCCTTACTAGACCGAGTGGTAAGAGACTTGAAGCTCTCCCAATTGCTGGATCTACCTGTAGCATTCTTGAGCAATGGCCAAGGGCGAAGAGCTAGAATTGCGAGAGCTCTCCTCACTGCACCGGGGGTGCTGTTACTGGATGAGCCGTTCATGGGTCTTGATCCGCCCACGGTAGCTGGACTGAGTCCCCTCTTACATGGCCTTGCTAGTAAGGCGAATCCAAGATTGGTATTGAGCGCAAGACCACAAGACCCAATCCCCGATTGGATTACGCATTTGGTCTACCTAAGAGGAGATTGCCAGGTAGGAGCAATAGGCGAGAAACAAGCGGTATTGGATGAATTGAGGCAGTATGTTCGACATGTATGGAACGGGATAACAAGAGAAGATGAAAACTTGCCAGTGCACAGTATAGTGCAAACGGGTAGGACATTGACTGCCAGAGGAATACAAAGAGAGCCCATAATGGGCGAAGAGGCTCTAAAAGTTGGTGAGACCCAAACTACTCAAGATACTGGTACATCAAGAAATATCGGTGAACCTATTGTGGAGATGGATGGTGCCAAGGTGCAGTATCGTGGCAAAATTGCACTTGGAAACTGGAAGCAACAAATCGACGGGGAAGAACGGGAAGGTCTCGTGTGGACCGTCCGTCGAGGAGAGCGGTGGGGGATCTTTGGGCCAAATGGCTCAGGCAAGACCACAATCGTGTCTCTCATCTGCTCGGACCATCCTCAGACATATTCATTACCTATAAAGCTCTTCGGTAGAAGTAGATTGCCAGAGCCTGGATCGGGTCAGCTCCCTCTAACCTTCTGGGATATCCAATCTCGAATTGGGCACTCTAGTCCTGAAATTCACCAGCATATGCCCCGGAATCTTACAGTTAGACAAGTTGTCGAGAATGCTTGGGCGGACACCTTCCGATCGAAGGCAAAACTTGATGATCAATCGAAAGAGAAGGTGGATGCTGCCTTGAGATGGTTCGAGGCTGAACTAAACCCAACTTACGATAGGAGTTCGAAATCTACATCTCGTGCACGAAGCAACGCTGATCTGCAGTGGGCGGATCACTACATGTTCGGAGAATTGTCCTTCTCAGCGCAGCGAGTAGCACTGTTCTTGCGAGCAATCATCAAGAACCCGGATATCGTTGTGTTAGACGAAGCCTGCAGTGGTATGGATGATGGTGTCCGGAATCGCTGCCTCCTCTTCCTCGAGCACGGCGAGACAAAAACGTATGCGAAACACGAATACGGCTCGGAAACGATTGTTGAAAGCGACGCGTCAAAGTCAGGTACTGTCAAAGTTGGAGGTCTGAATGACAATCAAGCTTTGATTTGCATCAGTCATATCAGAGAAGAGATACCGGACTGTGTTAGAGAGTGGATTTGTCTGCCGGAAGCTAACTCAGGGGAGCCCGCTAGATTTGGAGTGTCTGAAGCGCCTCTTGGCCGCGATGAAAAGAGCTGGAGACAGATATGGGGTATGTAAGAAATCTGATCTACCGCCCTACAAAATACTTTGTATTTGGACCCGAACCACAACAATGGCCCCGCATGCGGGCAGTTTTGCAAGATCTAGGCCTGGCCTTCGTTGGCGAATCATTTACGATCCAACTATCCTTCGAATTACTCGCATCTTTGGAGTAGTTCCAGTAAGAATTCGTATTTCTTGTGCGAGGAATTAATTTCCCGAAACTTGGATTTTAAGGGATGAATGTAGACGTCGTACTGCATTAACAAGAAATAACTGCGGATCGAAAAGGTTTGGATAAGGACGCGTTGCCAAGGCTGCACTGCCGCTTAATGTGGGGGATAGGGCACGGTTGCTGGGCAACGATCGAGAACCACGCACGCCCAAATACTCTACAACAAAGCTCTTGTTAGCTCTCATCGAGGCTTCGAGCTAGCTCCCCACCGAGGATCAACTTTACAGATCTTACAATTTCGTGTTACCGTTGAAAGTCAATTCGCGACCATTGACGACGCTTTATTTTATTCCCAATTATTATTTTTCTTGGAGCTGATACCCAACCTGTGGCGTTTGATCAAACGCGCGACTTGCATTAAAAATCGACTTTAATAGGAAACATTGCGTTTCCCGCATTCCAGTTAGACAACAATAATTGCGATTGTCTCACAACGAGTTCTTCGGCATCTTGGCCGATAATACTTCGCCATGGACGGCACACCCTCGCGACCACCTGGATATGCTCTTCCAGGCTACGACGACGAAAATGACCATTTTATGTCTGGGTCAGGAGGAAATCCGGCAGCAGTAAGATTATTAACGTCTATGGAAGAGCCGCTAGAAGGTCCTCGACCGTATGTACTCCCACAGATTCCAAGCGCAGCATTATCATCCCCAGGCCTCGTCCCTGCTCCTCTAGTTATCAAGAAGGAAGCAAAGCAAGAGAAGAAAACGGTCAAGATCTCAACACCAGAACATTTGGAGACGCTTAAGAAGCAAGAGGAAGCGCAACCGCCGAGTGTGTCTCCTGACGAAGGTTAGTCGCCTTCGTCAGCAGGACACACTTCGCCTCAGCGGAAGCCAATCCTAAAACGTAGCAACACTGTAAAGTTACAGAAGAAGTCAAAACCTCCGCATGTACTCCAAGAACAGCTCAGGCAGAATCTACCTACTATACCCGAGGGGATGTCACCAAGGAAGAGATCCCTTCGCGAAAATAAGTCAACACAAGGCGACAACAGCATCCCAACCAAACCTACCAGCTCTGATAGTAGTAGCTTACCAGACAAACCTGATAGTATCCGACCGTCACCCCGCCGAACATATCAACCATCAATTCGGTCGACACACTCACGAGCATCTTCTATCCTCGATCCGCCACATATCGCACCGATAGATTCGGCATATGACCACTATCGATCGCGAGATACTAGCTCCCCTCGACCTTGGACCCCATCATCGAGGATGTCTACGGCATCTGACTACACGCGGCCGCCGCCTGCTAACGCGCAGTACGAACCCGCAGATCTCAATGGTAGCCCTAGACCGGGTACTCCGTCATCCAGATATGGAGGAAGCCCTCGCAGACCGTTACCTTCCGCGCCTTTGTACCACACAACGACGCGAAATTCACAATACACGGCCGACGATGCGACCGTAAGCATCCCGTTAGATGATGATGTTAACGATGATGTATTCGGGCCTGAGGAATCAGATATCAGTGGCGCGCATCCATACAGAGACTCATACGCGGGGCATTCCCAAGTCACCCTTAGCGAGGAAGACTCACAGACGCCCTTCGGAGAGAAGGTGGAGCACTATGGCGCGGCGCCAGAAGGGAAGCAGGAGCGCCGAGGTGTCCGCGCTCCGCTCACTTCTAAAAAGGAAGTGCAGCTGATTAACGGTGAGCTGATTCTCGAGTGTAAGATCCCTACTATTCTGTATAGTTTCCTGCCACGTCGCAACGAGGTCGAGTTCACGCATATGCGGTACACGGCTGTGACATGCGACCCAGATGACTTTGTGGACAAGGGCTACAAGCTCCGACAGAATATTGGCCGCACGGCTCGTGAGACAGAGCTCTTCATTTGCGTCACCATGTACAACGAGGACGAGATCGACTTCACCCGCACAATGCATGCCATCATGAAGAACGTGAGCCACTTCTGTGGTCGCAACAAGTCCCGTACGTGGGGTGAAAACGGCTGGCAAAAGATCGTCGTTTGCATAGTATCCGACGGACGAGAAAAAGTGCATCCGAGAACACTCGACGCGCTGGCTGCGATGGGCGTATACCAACACGGTATCGCGAAAAACTTCGTCAACCACAAGGCGGTACAAGCCCACGTTTACGAGTACACGACACAGGTATCGCTTGATGCAGACCTCAAGTTCAAGGGCGCTGAGAAGGGCATTGTCCCTTGTCAAATGATCTTCTGTCTCAAGGAGCGAAACCAACGGAAGCTCAACTCTCACCGGTGGTTCTTCAACGCTTTCGGCAAAGCCCTCAACCCTAATGTATGTATCCTACTGGATGTAGGTACAAAGCCAGGGACGAACTCTCTATACCACCTCTGGAAGGCCTTCGATACGGACTCCAACGTTGCGGGTGCTTGTGGTGAAATAAAAGCTATGAAGGGCAGACTTGGAAGTAACCTCCTCAACCCACTCGTCGCATCGCAGAACTTCGAGTACAAGATGTCGAACATTCTAGATAAGCCTCTAGAGTCTGTGTTCGGTTACATAACGGTACTGCCCGGCGCTTTGAGCGCTTACCGGTACCACGCTCTGCAGAACGACGAGACGGGCCACGGACCCCTCAGCCAGTACTTCAAGGGAGAGACGTTGCATGGCCAGCATGCTGATGTGTTTACGGCGAATATGTACTTGGCCGAAGATCGTATCTTGTGTTGGGAGTTAGTTGCTAAGAGGAATGAGAGATGGGTGTTGAAATACGTGAAGGGTTGCACTGGTGAGACTGATGTACCTGGTAAGTTTTTGTCAATTTTTGAAATTTTGAATAGAGCAAACTGACATATGTCCTAGATTCCGTCCCCGAATTCATCTCTCAACGACGTCGATGGCTTAACGGTGCGTTCTTCGCCGCCGTATACTCGCTTGTGCACTTCAAGCAGATCTGGACAACGGACCACACTGTTGCCCGAAAAGTGCTACTACACATCGAATTCGTCTACCAATTCCTACAACTATTATTTACCTACTTCTCACTTGCGAACTTTTACCTGGCCTTTTACTTCATCGGCGGTGGGCTTACTGATCCCGCCGTCGACCCATTTGGCCACAATATCGCGTTATACATTTTTACAGTTCTCCGATACACATGTGTGCTCTTGATTAGCATGCAATTTATTATCTCGCTAGGCAACCGGCCGCAGGGTGCCAAGAAGATCTACTTGGCTAGCATGATCATATACGGTATTATCATGGTGTACAACACCTTCGCGACTGTCTTCATC
The DNA here is from genome assembly GCA_002120305.1 of Hypoxylon sp. CO27-5. Lineage (NCBI taxonomy): Eukaryota > Fungi > Ascomycota > Sordariomycetes > Xylariales > Hypoxylaceae > Hypoxylon > Hypoxylon sp. CO27-5. Next base: position 205,762 of record KZ112425.1, on the reverse strand, counting down.
GTCGTCCACACCGTCAAGGGCGATCAGCTGGCGCTTGGCAACAACGTATTCACGAACCTAATCGTATCAACGGCTTCTACGGTGGGACTCTACTTCCTCATGAGCTTCCTGTATCTCGACCCGTGGCACATGATCACAAGTTCAGCACAGTACTTCGCGCTATTGCCTAGTTATATCTGCACGCTGCAGGTATACGCATTTTGCAATACACACGACGTCACGTGGGGTACCAAGGGTGACAATGTCATGAAGACGGATCTAGGAGGAGCTATGGGTAAGGGCAATATCGTCGAGCTCGAGATGCCGAGCGAGCAGTTGGATATCGATAGCGGATATGACGAGGCACTGCGTAATCTGAGAGATCGCGTCGAAGTTCCCCAACAACCCGTCTCGGAAGCGCAGATGCAGGAGGACTACTACAAGAGCGTGCGCACGTACATGGTGGTCATTTGGATGATTGCCAACGCCATCTTGGCTATGGCCGTGAGTGAGGCGTATGGCTACAAGGATGTCGGTAACAACTTCTACCTTACGTTTATCCTATGGTCTGTCGCGGCTCTGGCGTTGTTCAGAGCTTTGGGCAGCACTACTTTCGCGATACTCAACGCCATCAACATGGTTGTTGAGGGCCGCGTGCGCTTGAGCCTTAAGGTGCCGGAATGGCTGAGGGATAGGATAGGAGGTATTGGCAGCAAGATTAGCGATACTATGAGTAGTATCGGAAGCAGCGTCAGGTCGTGAGACTACGCTGGGGCGGCGTTCAAGGTGGGTTGAAGGTAAGGGACATGTGTTCCGATTAACGACGGTTTTTTGAAATTCTTGCGCCATACTTCAGAGGGACGGATTGGTGGACGGATGAGATCTGGGGATTCATGTGATGATGCCCGCGTGGAGTCGGCTCGATTGACGAAAGGAAATGGAAAGGAAAGGTTACGTGACGAATCCACATGTACTCTAGTTTCTAATTTTGCTACTGCGGCGTCTGAGATTACCCTTAATTAGACCTCGGACTCTTTTTATGAGCCATGCAGAAAAAGGTAAAAATGGGAATGATACCTCGATTTTTTGAAAATTTTATATGTGCCCGTTGCCCCGAGTGTGATTCAATAGATGTGATGAAGCTTGAAAACATCCGATTCGTACTTACAAATTACGTAAAATTTCAACCGTCTTGGGACATCTTTATAGGTCGTCATTTCTTGGTATTCTATGAGCCAAGTCGTGATGAAAATAGAGCGCCCAATGACTATATCCGACGACCAATTGTCATTCAACATTCATATCCTCCACATCGGGTCTTAGGTTATTTGCTGACATCGTATGAACTGAATCGCTTTCAATTTGACAATTTCCTATCCTTTTGAAGTTCGTGGCGCCCATCCTATCATCATGGCAGATCAGGCGGAGCCGAAACCAACAGCTAGCGTCTTAGCTACCAAATACCCCGAAGCCATCAAGGGGAAGACCATCTTGGTCACTGGTATCGCGCCCGGCGGCTTAGGCGCTGCCTTCGTGAAGGCGGTCGCTCCGATGCAGCCCGCCGTACTCATCCTAGCTGACTACAATCCCACCAAGACGCAGCAGACCGCCGATGAGCTGTCCAAATTGTCCCCAGCCACTCAAGTGCGCAGGCTCGATGTGGACCTCAGCTCACTAGCAGCAGTGCGGCGGGCGGCCGAGACGGTCATCGGGTGGACCGATGTCCCGCACATTGACGTGGTCGTCAATAACGCCGGTATCACCGCCGTGCCCCGGACTATCACCGACGAGGGATTCGAGAAGCACTTTGCGACGAACTATTTGGGGCATTTTCTTCTTACGAATCTTCTTATGCCCAAGATTCTAGCGTCTGATGCTCCGAGGGTCGTTAATGTTGGTAGTGATGGGCATATTTTTAGTCCTATTCGTTTTGATGATCCAGGGTTTCGTGTAAGTTCTCCCTGTTGTTAGATTGTGTATATGTATCGTGGGCTTCTTTGGATGGAAGACACTGCTAAAGGAAATGACGGCTTAGGATGAAGCACTCTACAGAACGTGGATGGCATATGGGCAATCCAAGACTGCGATGATGCTGATGGCCATCTCGCTGGCCGAGAAACTTGGTGCGAGGAACAACTTTCTTGCTTTTAGTGTCCATCCGGGTGCTGTTACCTCGAATCTTACGGCTCATCTGAACTGGGAAGAGGCGTATGTTGAAATGTGTTAGTCTCTCCTTTCCATGCATCGAAGTCCAGGCTAAGAGAAGCCATCTGACCTATGGAATAGCGAGCACTTATCGTCTGCTGGGATATGCTCAAGGTTGGAAAAAGGACTTTGACTTCTTGACCCCAGACCAGGGCGCGGCAACTTACGTTCATGCCGCGTTCGATCCCGATATAAGAAGTAAGTCGCTGCCTTTGCATGTGACAAGTCCTTTGCCATGTTTCTTAGGAGGCTTGCAGTAGTGCTGACTGGCACACACATGTAGATATAGCTCACAATGGTGCCTACCTCCTAAAATGCCGCCTGGGTGACCCCTGGAAGGACGATCTTAGAGCTTGGGCAACAAGCTCTGTTGAGGCCGAGATGCTCTGGAAACTTACGGAAAAATTGGTGGGACAGGAGTTCAAGTATTAAAGACATTCTCAACGGTATATCTAGAAACGGAAACCCGGTCGTCAGGGGAATAGCCACGTATAGTCGCACAAATGCGGAGGTTCCTCCAATCACCATCTAATGAAATTTTATGACAGGTGCTCCTATCAATAATTGGACGATGCTTTAAGACACGGAACGCTGGTTTTGACATTGACTTTGCCATCACGATAAGAAACTATTTGGCTTGGAATAGTTTATCGGGTTTTCAACCTCACAGACGTCATCATCCGTTTCTTTTTCCTTGTTTTTCTTACGTACATTCCTCCGCGTGGGTTTCATGTGTCAAGGGTCCAGATCATCTTTCCTAGCTATCTACGAGCATACTAGGTCTCGGGAAAGAAATTACCCGTATCGAGGGAACTCCTTGTATTTCTTATCGTTTAGTCCCTCCAAGGTACATCTTTCGTTACACTGCATTTGTCTGTGATTCGTTAGCCAATGGCGTCGTCTTATTGACCGTGTACCAAAGTGACAGCATGTGGCGTTTACCCCATGTCTCTTATTTATCATTGCCATCCTATCCTCGAATTTTTTAATAAAAGTGCTTAAATTTTCTTAAGGAATAAGTAAGGTAAGGCTTTTTACAAATTAAATTAAATTAAATAAGGCTTTATATTTAAATTAATTTAAATTAAATTAAATATTTTATAATTTTAATTAATTTAATAATATTTATAACTTAATTTAAATTTAATTAAATAATTTTATAATTATTATAAAAGTTAATTTAATTTTTAAATTTTTTTATATTATTTTATTATTTATTATTAATTTTATTATTACTTTATATATAAATTATTATAACTTTTTTATATTATTATTAAGTTAATATTTTAAATATTAATTAACTTTTAATATATATATTAATATTATTTAACGTTAAAAAATATTATTAATTTAATTATATTAAATATACGTTTATATTTAATAAATATTATTAAAATTAATAATATATTAAAAGTAAAATATAAAAGCTTTAAAAATTAATTTTAATAATATTTTTATTATAATAAAATATTTTAATTAATTTATTATTTAATTTAATTAAACTTTAAATATATTTAAAGTTTATTTTAATAATTATTTTATTTATTAATATTATTATATATTATTATAAAAAAAGTATATTTTAATATTATTATTAATTAAAAAACTTTATAATATTTTTATTTAAAGGTTTAATTAATATATTAATAAATTTAATAAATTAATTAATTAAATAATATTTTTTTAATATAATATTATTTTCTTTTAAATTTAAATAATTAATTTAAAATTTTATTTTTATAATTTAATTAAATATTTTTTAAAATATAATATATATATAACTTAATATATAAGGATTTTATTTATTAAGTTTTAATATTTTTATAAATTTTTATATATATATTTAAATTTATTTTAAATTTTATTAAATCTTTTTAATTTTAATTAATTATAATTAGTTTTTATTTTATTTTATTTTTTTCTTTTCTTTATATTTAAATAAAAAATAACTTTATTATATTAATTATTTAAAACTTATTTACGCTTAAATAATTATTAATTAAATATATAATATATATATTAAAAGATTTATTAAAATTAAAATATTATAATATATTTGTTAAAGTTTAATTATATAAGAAAAAAAATTAAAAAAATTAATAATTATTATATAACTTTAAAAATAATATATATATTTAATTTTTTATTTATAAAGTTATATTTAATAAAATATTTATAAAAATAAACTTTTAACTTTTTAATAAAAAACATTATAATAAATAACTTAACTTTATTAATTTTATATTATAACGTTAAATTTTTAAAAAGTTATAAAATTACTTTAACTTTTTTTAAATAAGTTTAATTTTTTTTATTAATATTATATTTAAATAAAATTTTATTTTAAACATTTAACTTTTTTTTATATATATTATAAAAGTTAAAATATTATTTATTATATTTATTAAAATACCATTTTATTATATATTATTACTTATAATAATTATTAATATTTTAACTTTTTTAAAATAAATTTTATTAAAATTTTAAATAAACTTATTAAAGTAATTTATAAAGAGCAACACTAAACGGGCTGTATGGTACTCATTTTTGCGCCGGGCTGTAGGCAGAATTCAAAAAGCGGGGCTCCAGCTTCGCACTAGAATAACTTCGCCAATACCGGTCGTGACGTCATATAATTTGAATAGGAAGATAGATAACTCAAATGCGCATATTTTGAGCCTGGTTGCACCTTGCTACCATATCTATAGCTAAAGTTATTTGAGGTTGAACTTAAGAGGTCTCCCGGGGAGGTCACGTGCTTCCCCCTTGGCATTTGAGACCACTATTTCAGAACCCTTAAGAGCCCTGTGAGAGCCTTATCGCCAAAGGGTAGCTATTAGGGGTGTCACGTGAGCTCTTTTGGAGACCTTCTAGCTTCAACCCTAGATAACTTCAGCTGTAGATATCGCACCGCGGTGCAACCTGATTCAGAATGTGCGTAATTGAGATATCTATCTTCCTATTCAAATTTTATGACGTCACGACTAATACTCGCGAAGTTATTTAGGTTCGAAGGTAAATAGCGTTTTGATGGTAAAAGGCGGTGAGCATATAGCGCGGCGGACTTTTTAGTACCATACAGCTCGTTTAGTGTTGCTCTTTATAAAAGTATTAATATAATTAATATTAAACTTATAAAAACTATTATTATTAATTTTTTTAATATATTTATTAACATTATTATTTATAATAATAATTTAATTAATTATTTAAACTATTATATTTATTAACGGTTTATATAAAATAACTTATTTAATTAAAGAAAAATATATTATTATTTAAATGTAAATTTTATATAAGTAATTAATAATATAACTTTTATAACTTTATTCGAATCGAAATAATATATATTTATTACTTAATTAACTTTGTTAAAAACTTTTTTTATAATATACTTTTTAAATTAAAAAAATGTTTTTAAAGTTTATTAAAAGGCTTATTAAAAAAATAATTATAATAGTTAATAACTTATTTTTTAAAGTTTATATATTTAATTTAAATATATATATATATATATAAAAGTTATTAAATATATATAAAAGATTAAAATAATATTATAATAATTAATTTATTAATAATAAAGCTTTTTAAAAAAACTATTACTTAAAGCTTACATTTAAAAATAAATAAATTATTTATTAATTATTATTTAATTATTATTAAATAATTAAACCATTTAAAGTTAAAAATGTTTAAAAATATTATAAGTTTTAAGTTAATATATTTTAATAATATTTAAGTTTTTTTAAAAAAAATAATTAATTAAATCTTTAATTAATTAACTTTTAAATAATTATATTATTAAGTTATTTTTATTTTTTATATTTTACTTTTAGCTTAACTTTAAGTTATTTTTATTTAAACATTTAATATTAAGCTTTAATTATTTTAATTACTTTTTTATTTAAAAGATTTTAAAGTTATTTATTTTTATTTTTTATATAATATATTTAAGCTTTTTATATTTATTTAAAGCTTATAAATAAATATTATTAAAGTTAATTAAATATAAGTAATAATATTTATTAAAGCTTTATTTTAAAATAAAAAAGTTAAACCTTTTAATAAAATGTTTAAATAAGTTTTAATTTTTTTAATTTTAAATAAAAGTTTTAAACCACTTATTATATTAATTTAAAGTAAATGTTAATAATTTTAAAGTTTTAACTTTAATTAATTTTATTAATTATTAATTAACTTAAAAAAATTATATATGTTTTTTATTATATAAATAAACTATTATAATTTAAAATTTTTTTAAATTTTTAAAATACTTATTATAATAATATATATATAAGTTATTTATTATTATTAATATTATATATATAAATTTATTAAATTATTAAATGTTTACGTTAATATTTTTTTATATTTAATATATATTATATTAAATATTATTTAAACGATTTAACGATTTTTTATATAAATAACTTTTAATTAAAATAAAATAATTTAAGCTTTATTATTATTATTATAAAAAGCGTTATAAAAATTATAATAGTAATTTAATTTTATATAATAATATATTAAAATAATAAAATATTATATTTAATTAAATATATTAAATAATTTTTACATTAATTTTTATATTTAACCTTAAGCTTTTTATAAGTAAATATAATAAAAGCTTTAAGTTATATTTCCTTTATATTTTTAAAAAATTGTTTTTAAATAATAAGCTATTTTTTATATATTTTTCTTTTATATTTATTCTTTTTTATTTTTAATTATTACATTATAAAAGCTTTTAATATAATAGTTATAATATATTATTTATTAAAAGTATTAAAATTAATTTAATTTTAAATGCTTTAAAAACATATATATATTTAAAATAATATAAATTATTTAAGTTAATTTTTATTGTTTTTAAGCTTTTAATTAGTTAATAAATTATTTAAAGTAATTAAAAAATGTATAAATAAGTTTATTAAAAAAATTAAGCTTTATTAAATTTAATTTAATTTAAAAAAATAATAAAACGAGTTATTTTATATTATTAACTAAATATTTTAATTATAATAAATTATAATATAAATAAAAACTAAGTTTATAATTATTATATTTATTAATAATTTATATAAAATAGTTTATTTAATTAAAAAAAATGTGTTATTATTTAAGTGTAAATTTTATATAAATAATTAATAATATAGCCTTTATAATTTTATTTAAATCGAAATAATATATATTTATTATTTAATTAATTTTATTAAAAGCTTTTTTTATAATATAAACTTTTTTAACTTTTTAATAAAATGTTAATTATTATTATAAGGTTTATTTAATATAAGTAATTATATTATAAGTTTTTTTAATAATTAAAATAATTATAAATTAACTTTTATTATTTAATTTTTTTAAATAAATAAAGTTTTAAACGATAATATTTAATATATAATTAAAATATTATATATAATATTATTTAACTTTATAATTAATTAATTATTTATTAGTTTTATTATTATAATATTAAAAAATAATTATAAAGCTTTATTATTAATTATTATATATAAAAGTTAATAAAAATATATATACTTTAATAATTAATTTACTTATATAATTATTTAAATAATAAAATTTTAATTTATTTTAAATTTAATAATATTTAATAATATTAATTAAATAATATAATATGTTTTTAATATTATAAATATTTATAATATATTTAAAACTAATTAAATAAGTTTTAAACTTATAAAAAACATTAATAAAATAAGTAATAATAATTATAACGTTATAAATATTAAATAAAATTTATATATTAAAAAATAAATATATTTTAAAAATTAATTAAATTAATAATTAATTATAAATGTTTTTTTAACCTTATTAAAAGTTTTAAATAATTACTTATTTATTATATTAAATAACTTAAGTAATAAATTTTTAACTAACTTTTTATTATATAAGTTAAATAACTTTTTAAATTTTTTATAAATATAAAAATATAAAAGTATATTATATATTATTAAATATTTAATAAAAGTTTTTTTATATATATTAGTAATTTTTTTTATAAGTTATTATTTATTAACTTATATTTAAATTTATTATAATATTATATTAACATTTTAAATAATTTTATTTATAAAAGTTTTAATAACTTTTTTTTTATATTAATTTTTTATAATTTAATTTTTTTATATAATTATTTAAGTTATATAAGTAATAAATTTATATTTTTTTACTTTTTTTTTAATAAATATATTATTTTATTATATTTTTTAAATAAAAATTAAATAATTATTATATTATAATATTTTTAATTTAATATTTATTAATAATTATTAATTAATAAAATATTATTAATTATTAATTATAATTTATAAAAGGTTTTTTTAAATAATATTATTAAATATTAAATAAGTTAACTTTTTAATTTACTTTTTAATAATTATTTTAAATAATATATAATAATAAAAAAAATATAATATAATTATTAATATTATTTTATAATAATATTATTAAATAAATAAAGTTTATTAATTATTTAATAAAAGTTAATATATTATATAATAATTAAGTTAAATATAATAAAAAAAGTTATATTTAAGTTAAAAAAAATTTAATTAAAATAAAAACACTTTTAAATATTATATATATAAAATATATAAAGTTTATATATGTTTAACTAATTAATTATATATTATAATATTAATAAATATATTAAATAAAAAGTTAAAAAAATAATTTATAACTTATAAATAAATAAATATTAATTAATATATTTATATAATTATATAAATAAAATAAATATTTATTAAAAAATATATAATAATTAATCGTATATAAATTATTAAAAATAAAATCGTTTAAATAAAGTTTTATTAACTTTAAACATATATTTAATTTTAAAAAATTATAAAAATTATAATTTAATATTATATATAAAAGCTTTAAAATAATTAAAATAATATTAAAATTATTAAGCTTTAAAATTAAAAATTAATTAATAATATTAATATTATATTTAATATTTTATAAATTTATTAAATAAGTTTAAATAATTTTAATAAAATTAATACTTATTTAAATTAATTATTAATTAATATTTTATTTAATTAAAATTTAAAATTTAATAATTTAATTAAATTAAATTAAATTAATTATTAATTAAATTAAATAATTTATTAATTTAAAAAAAGCTTTAAAATAAAAAATAAAATTTATATTATTATTTTATAAGTTTTTAATTTAATGTTTATTAAAAAAGCCTTTTAAATTATTAACTTTAAAGCTTAAAATATCACGTTTAAAATCCGCCATATAATAAGAAGGAAATTCTGCAGTTTCGAGTTCCCTAGCTAATTGCCGCGTGGGTGCTCAATAGTGCATTTTAACTATCGAGTCTAAGTCTCGCCCGGAAATTCTCTTATCGATCTGTATTATAGCAGATGGATCACAGAATCGTAGATCTAAGATTTGCGAGGGTCCCAGGGTTCAATGCAGTAAGGGAGCCTGGTGCCCCTTTTGCTTCTGAAGCATCCATTTAGGGTCTAGACGAGAGACGGGTAAAGACGCCGCTGTTTTCTTGTGCAGGGACCAGCCAGACGCATGTCTCGGTCGGCTCTTTTTTGCCACCATCCATGGAAAATGAATTGACAATAGTTGGATGATCAACGCGAATCAACGCCAACATGGGCCTGAACTCTAGCTTCATATTGTACTTGGCGGATGAGAGAAGCTTAACTTTTCCTCCCTTGGCATTCTTGTCTAGATGTTAGGGGCTACGAGGTTTCTAGACACTTGATCACATAACTTCAAGAGCTATGGACCTCCTCATCATGTCCCGGGTCCCTGGATTCAATGTTTCTCTGTCCAGGCTAACTAGGAAGCCTCTATATACAACACCATGGCAGAGCAGACGAAGCCATCTCTATATTCGCTTCCCCAGAGTCCGCCGAATTGGGACGCCGTTGGGAAGTTCTACATTTCGTTCTGCGCATCATGGACGTTTCTCTTACTCCTCGGCGTGGTATTCCTGGTTATCAACCGCAAAAACCCGATCCTCAAGATCCGCGGAATCGGCCTATCCCTCACTGCCATCCTCTTTCTTCACGTGTATTGGATCCTCGCTCAGATCACATACCCGATCGGATTGACTCTTCCTGTCATTCTAGCGTACGATATCCAATATTTCTTCATGGGCATTTGGTTTCCGTTGGGTGTTGCTCTATTCCACGCCTCCAACACCCGCTTCCTGCACGTCGCCAAATTACAGAAGCAGTACACCCAGTCACCCAATATTCCAAGAAAGAAGTCGGGATGCAATGGAGCCGATACCTCGTGGCTTTGCCGCCTGCGGAATTTGGATTATTCAAAGAGAATCTTGATTTATATCGGTCTTGGTGGCATATTTCAGGTATATCTTTTCTTTTCCACATTCAGATACATCAAGTCTAAACGCTTCCCAGGTTCTACTCACCGTCGGCATGTGGCTCATGTGCCTCAAATACCATCCCACATTTGGTATTCCAGGCACAGAGCTTTCCAGTGCAACGATTCCCGAGCAATTGGTTGAATTGAGTCGCGGGTGGGAATGGTGGCCGTCGGCTTTGTGGCAAGTAATTTGGACATGGATAGTGAGTTTCGGATGACAGACATAGGGCCATGAAGAAGCCTTTGATATTGACCTTTCGCAGATAGCGCCCGTGATGATCTGGAAAGCCTGGGGTATTCGCGATACCCTGGGCTGGCGCTTCCAAACCATTGGATGTTGCCTCTCAAAGTTGGTCCATCTTTGTTACTGAAAAGAAGGCCTTTGTTGCTAATAATCCCAATAGTCTTCATGCGACTCCATTGTGGCTGATATCCATGTATGTGCCTGCCTTCGCGCCGGTTAACCAATACTTCTCTCCTAGTGAATGGTATGTAGTATGGGGACTCTAGGGAATGGCAAAAACCGGATACAGAAATGCTAATTGAAACAGGATTCACCTCTCTGTGATGATGTTCGAGGTGTTCACTGTTTTTGTCCCATGTTGGCTGGTTGTACAACACCACCGTCTGCGCAGAAGAGCCGCGGACACGAACGCCAAGTGGGATGCAGCATCACAGACGACTCTAAAAGCGTCAGGCTCTATGGAATGGAAGTCTGCCTCTGCCGCCGAGAAAGGCCTTACGATAGATTTCCTAGACAAGGAGTTAGGCGATCGTCTGTTCACAATGAGTGCGTTGGACCACGTATTGAACGAGAATCCAGGCCCGTTGCAGGAGTTCTCAGCGTTAAGGGATTTCTCGGGTGAGAATATCGCCTTCTTAACCGGCGTTGCGTCGTGGAAATCTTTATTCCCAGGGGGCGCGAATGAAGATCAGATCCGTGACGCATTCACTCGCGCCCTAGTGATCTATACAAGCTTCATTAGTCCCCGGGATGCCGAATTCCCTATCAACTTGTCGTCAAAGGACCTCAAGTGCCTTGAAGATGTCTTCGAAAAGCCTGCGCGAATAGTGTGTGGAGAGGCGCGTGTGGATCCTGCTACGCCATTTGCAACAGATGGGGCTCGAGGTATCGGAGGTGAGACTGATTCCTCAGACGCCTGGATGGAGCTTGAAGAAGTTGCTGGTAGGATTCAGTACGTCGGAGAAATATCCGATGCTTTCGATGCTACCGTATTTGACCGTGCGCAGGCGCACATCAAGTACCTGGTCTTGACCAACACATGGCCAAAATTTGTGACCGAGATACAACAACAAAGGCGTTCCGGCGAGACCCAACGGAGTGGTGGTACCGGAAATTCATCATCAACACTCGCGAGCCGAGTTTCAAGTTTTATACGTTCCATTCTTTGATATCCGAGAATCCCTTCCTGGTAGATAGTAGGGGGCGTAGGGGATTGGTATTCGTTTATTATACCCAAAAGGTTGGATATATGCCGCAGATAGAACCATTGAAGATGAATGTACAACCATGCGTTCCATAGCGGCATAGCCGCGCGAAATACTTTCTTATGTTGATACCATTTAATTAATTTAATAATGCCAACCCACCGAGTTCCTATCCTGCTCATTGACGACCCACGGCTTAACGCTCTGCCTGGATTAGATTTATCATGTAGAGTACGATATGTCTGAGTGAAGCTTCACCTGACATCAGGTTAATAGATCAGTAGCACTGTGTTAGGAGGGATTGTCTTTAACGAACGCTATAGAAGTGCTTCGTATTACCCCTTTTGTATTTAGGCCTTTTCCCCAACCATTTTCTATCTAAATATACATGTAAAGTCTTGAGATAATGATACAATTTGCTGATTTTAAACTTTCTTCCATTTACTGTCTGGTTTAGCGTTAGATGGCTACCCTACGTCTGCTAGAGCCACAAGGTAGGTAGGTATGGAGTAGTTCACATTACTTTGCTTATCCCCTTGACCTCTAGACAAGGGTCACGTCCTGTTATGTAGTCCAGTGCCCTTCCAGCAGCCAATCGAACTTTTCTATAAATGACTCAATGATATCTTAGTGCCTCGTATGTATTTCATGCAACTGAGGATATCATCGCGAGTGTGGTATCAGACTAAACAGAACCAACAACAGTCTGCTAGATTGATATAATTCTATGATAGGACGCTTGATCTCGCCACACTTGGGGAAATGATTTTTTTGACGCTCGTGTATGTACAATGGAGAAAGTGATAAAATGCTATTTCACGAACTGCCGGGAACTCTTAGAATTAGAATAATGCGCGTTTGGGTATTGATGAGATTGCCCTTCCTATCGAAAAACTACCTACGGACTTTGATTCTGTTTAATAACACTACCTACTCAACAAACCCCACGTCACATATCCTAATACCCTAACCTTTCTCGGTAGACATTGGTGTTGATAGCGTGGTCCGTTGGTATCGATTAAGAATCGCATGGAATGAGATGCTAAGAAGTAAACTTAACGATATCAACAACGGCAGAATCGCTATTAATTCAGTTTCCCTTTCAGTCCATGTGACATCTGATTCGAAAATAGGCAAGGAGATAGCTAGTCCAATTAACAGTACGACTCCCGCCAATATATTCCTGTCACGACTGTTTCCTCTTATCTTGTATAGCGACAAGGTTGTCATACAGTAGAAATGAACTGTAAGGACGAGTTGGGCTGTTTTCGGCATCGATATAACGACGGGAATCGAGTTCGAGATTCTTTCTAGTAAAGTCTTTCTTGAGGTTAGCTCAATTCCTAGTGTAATAGGTTTTATCTTGTGTGTAGACCTACAGGGAGCCAGCATGTTGGTGAAGGGAGTCCTAAGAAAGAGACGAGTTGAGGCCCAAGCAGGACGCTGCTTGACAACGAAGAAATCGTAGATATAGTAGGCACGACTAATTCTGAAGCACTTGGCCGGCGGCGAAATGACTCGCATGGTGGTAAAGGTCCTTCATTACTTCCGGGTGGCGTCCGTGAGACTATCCAGGGTCGGGGATTTGGAGGGATTTCGGAACCGTCTTGATATCGAAGGCCCCTTTCGATTCTGTGGTTCCTTAGGGATTTTGACATAGCGATACCTTATTTTCTGTAGTTGATAGAAAGTTTGTAACTTGGAATTCTTCAAATTTGAGATGGTTCGCGACTCGGCTGGCCCTCAGCTGAATAGATGGCCGACAACTCATCTTGTCGACGTAAGAGAGGGGAGCGGGGTAATTCGCTCAGCCTCACTTGTGCGACCATCCTCTAGACTCCTTGCACCGCGTTTAAATACGTAGCGCACTTTCCCTACGGCTGTCAATATCATAACCGCCTGCTATTGAGCGTCCGACATAGGTGACAATCTATCAGTGCCTAATAATTTTCCAATTTGTCCAAGCTGGATTCTCCGTGTCTATCTGTCGACCGCACTAGCTGCCCACGGTAACTATGCCTCAAAAGGACGTTGCGGCTTCCTTCACCAACTACCTGCGAAAAGCTTCGAGACTACGCTGTCCTATGTCCGGCTGTGGTGACGAATTCCCAGATGTCGACGACCGAATCAGGACTCATCTAAAATCGCGCCATCCAGACCTTCTAAAAAGCAAATCGATTGAATTGGTCGTTCAGAACATCAGGCGCGGGGATATTCCCAGGTCAACTACTGCCACTGCTGTGGAAGTCGCTTCTTATACTCCTCTCGGACACCCTCTACCAGGGGGTGGCGAGGTATCGCCATATTATAAAAGACGAAAGTCGCCGGTCTCCAGTATCAAAGGACGCCCTCGGTCGGCATCGCCTTTGAGATGCTCCCGAGCAAGGGCCCAGAAGGTCACGACTGGTGATGATCCGGATTTCCGGCGGGAGCTGCAGGTAGGAAAGCTATGGGATCCCGATGATTCAGCCTCTCCGTCCTCGTCAAGGTCAAAGCAGTCGTCCAAATCCTTGAGGAACTTTAGTCGACCACAATGTGAGCCCGAAATTGCTGTTGAAACTGAGCCTACAAGACAGCCTGAGACGAGGCCAATTAGTCAGGAACAGCTAGTTGCCGAAGTTAAAGGCATTTATGCAGGGCTCGTTATGGCTGAGTCAAAGTGCATTGAGGTCGATAATGCTTATTCGAGGCAAAACGAAACACAGCAACTAAGTAATGAGCAGTGGCAGGCATTTATAGCGTTGCACAGAACGCTACTCCACGAACATCACGACTTTTTTCTGGCTTCGCAACACCCTTCGGCGAGTCCCGCATTACGGCGGCTAGCGTCCACGTATGCCATGCCAGCTCGAAAGTGGAGACATGGCATTCATTCATTTCTCGAACTACTCCGCCACCGCCTACCTGATTCTCTAGAGCATATGCTCACGTTCATTTATCTGGCATATTCGATGATGGCTCTCCTATACGAAACAGTTCCAGCCTTCGAAGACACGTGGATAGAATGTCTGGGAGATCTGGGAAGATATAGAATGGCCGTTGAGGATGACGACATTAGAGACAGAGAGATTTGGACCTCTGTATCTCGGCACTGGTACTCGAAGGCATCTGACAAAGCTCCCACCACCGGGCGGTTATATCACCATCTTGCGATCCTTGCGCGACCCAATCCCCTCCAGCAACTGTATTACTATACGAAATCCCTTTGTGTTCCTATACCTTTCAGCTCTACCCGAGAGTCTATTATGACTCTATTTGACCCCATTCTCGATCAAACTAACCCCCCAAAGCATGTCATCGACCTGGATTTTGTTAATGCGCGTAGCATTCTCTTGAATAAGCCCTCAATTCGGTTTCCTACGATAGAAGACACGTTGAAGGCACGGCCCGGAATCGACGTCGACAGGGAAGTGGGAAGAACGGCTTTGCTAGCCCATTGCATCCGGTCGACTAAAAAATGGCTTTGCCATAACGCTGTATTGAGAGGGTTCTGTACCAAAGGATTCTGTACCAACCTTGGATCCTTCGTTCGATCTCTTCATCCACTCTTGTTGGCATCCATAGTCTCACACCTTCCTATGGCTTCAGCGTCTCCCACCCAACGAATCCCAAATATTCAAGAAGTAAAGCCGCATGATCCATTGGCTTTTATCATAGTTTGGTATACCTTCTTGCTTGGAGCGATTGGGGGATACATCGTTCTCTCCATTTATCACCGGGACAAGTGGAGTTTCCTAGGGCTTGGGATGGGAGTATCCGCCTGGGCATACCTGATAATGGTTCTTGTGGGTGACGTGCCTCTCGATGTGATTGTTAGGTAAGTGCTCCCGTTGCTGTTATAGAGAGTTCACGAGCTCCTTAGCTTTGTACCGTTTCCTCCTATTCTAACAATAGCTTAGTGCCGGCATCGTATGTGCTGTCTTCACCTCCATGTGGACGTCTTACGACCTTCATGAAAGCGGGATGAGAAAAAGCCGGCAGCAGCTGTGAGTATCCTGCTTCGGCTTCCTGCTGTTGCTCCTCAAAATAAATACTTATCATTATATTAGTGCGAAGTACTGTATAGTTTTCGGTGCTGTGCTTCTAGATGTTGCTATTGGCCTTATCCTCGCACCTACGAGCGACCCATTACTCGGTGGGCAGACGCCCCCTTCGCCAGGCCTCATGATGGCCGTGCTCATTGTCCCATGTGCAACACTTTCAGTTGTCTTATGCAAGATGGTCCGTACGGTTGGGGATATTCTTGCAGAGCCAGACCCTCAGTTTGCCGTATATCTTGCTCCAAACCAATAAATATATATACCTGAAAGTCATGAAATAAAAATGGACACCATGAGGCGCATTTGCCGCGGATGTATGTTTGATAGTGAGCGATAAACCTACTAGAGACAATATGTATTGCTCTTCTTATTTGTCAGGGGAATCTAGTGGTCCTACGAGATGTGGAAAATATGGATTTATGGATACGTGGCGGGTAGTTCTCAAATATCTTAGGTAGACAAGGAGATCATCATGACTTTGTTTGACCCTGTCCTTGATCTAATTAGTTCGTGCTCAACATAGTAGGAAAATTCTGTTTGGCTTGCTCATAAGTAGCAAACGGCGTGTGGTGGTGAGCTTTATCGTTTCCTCCCTCAAAACACTTAGCCTGCCACGAAGTAGGTAGATGTCATGACGGCGCTTCGTAGTCAGCAATTTGCTATCATCAGCGGCTATATTTGTTAGATACAAACCGCATTTTGCATTATGGTATTCCTGGCTATAAAATACCTAGACTTAAGAGTTGTCCTGGTAAAGAGCTAAAATAATTGTTGAAACCAAGATAAGCACCTTCTCGTAGAATACTAGTCATGGCGTATCTATGAGACGGCACCATAGCGAAACTTGGGCTTTACTTGCATACTAAACTAGGTCTTCTTGGATGCTTGTCGGTGTTCGGCTAAGTCGCCAGCTGTCTAGAGGGATAACTTGGAGCCTTTCATGATGAATAACTCATAACAGCAGGGGCCACTTCAAGGATGCCGTCGTTCCGGAGACACGTAGACGCCTTAGTATCGTGAAGAAAAGGAATTTATAACTTATGAATAGGTAAATAAGCAGATTTATAAATAGATTCTGATTTCCTCCACCTAACCATAGCGATTTCATGGTCTTTTCTTTAGTACTTCTACGTTACAGGTCGCTTTGCCTCTATGAGCACAGTTCCTACTGTAGACCTACCAACGAACACCTCACAACCGTACCAAACACGCACTGGGATTAAGAATACGAATAGAATAATCAGAAAATAATAGTGGTAATTAATCCGGATCCGGTGATCAGTCCACTTACTGATTATGCACAGGCCTGCCCTCTCCGGGTATCCATATATACGGAGGGCCGGTTTGCCTCTTTCTTCTCTCCTCCTCCCCACTTTTCAACTTCTTCCGAATATTTTCAATAGTAATTTACACGGAACATCTGTGCGAGAAGAATTTTCACCAAAATCAACATTTTTTTCCTTCGTCAAAAACTACCACCTAGTTGCTCTTAATCATAAGAGCTTACATTTTTAGCACGATAGCTACCCATTCTCTTCTCAGCACAAACTTCCTCGACAACTCTGTCTATCGCATTCATCACGACTGAAGATCAACTGGTTACGGATCCATCATTGACCATGTCTTCTCATCGTACTACGACCGAGGCGGTCCAAGCCGCAATGTTCGAGTACGTCTTTTACCTAACAATGTTGTTTTATTATGGCAACCTATCTCAATACCCCAAATCATTTTTTGTGTTCTTCCTTTTGTCTCTCCTCCTCCCCTTTTGTTTTATCGGTTTCTTAAGGCTCTCTATACTTGTCTAATGTACCCTGGCTAACACGCGTTACTCCTATAGAGCGGATAGATACTCGAGAAGTCGCCTTGAATTGCTTCCTTGGGAACTGAAGCGGGCTGTAGCAGCGGAATGTGATGTGGAAACTGTGGTCAACTTAGCCTTGACTGGCCCGGTGTTCTACAACTTTATTAAGAATGACGAAGCTTCCATTGCGAAAAAAATCGTAAAGGATACAGTTGGAACCGAGTTGATCCACATAGCTACAGCTCTGAACTGGACGGAGTCTACCTTTTGGAAGAAAAATATCGTGGACGGCACAGAACAGGCCAGAGCCGCCCAAATTACAGTCCTCACCAATATGTTTTTCAAACCAAACCATTCAGCCGACCTTTGGTTCAACTACACACTTGGTGATGCTCTCCGTATGTTGAGCTTCTATTCCGTGGCCACTTCGTACGCGTCTGCCTTGTCGATGATAAAATCGAGGCCGCCTAGGCCCCGTATTCTGGCGTCTCACTACGACCTATCGCAAATGCCCGCAGGAAAAATCATACCAGTGCCTGAACAAGAGCGCACAAGGTTTATGAAAGTCTTGTATCTCATGCAAATCGGATGTAATTTGCATGACGAGATATTTGATGACCCTGACGAGGAGAATCCGAGTGTGCTGTATCGGGCCGTGCGAGAATTTTGGGCTCAGTTTGCTTCATCGGAGCAGAGGAAGGTACGCGTCGCTGAAGTATTACTAGAGAATTATCTATACGGATGTGAGTTAGACCATAGTCCATAACTTATTACCACGTCTCGCTAATCGCCTCTCAGTGATCATATCGGAGTCTCGAGGACTTCAAATTACCAGTCTGTGGGATGCCCACCAGGATATTGTGTTGCAGTTCGTCGTGTCTCACGGCCTACGCGAAATCGCGAGTTTAGAGAAAAGATTTGAACTCAGAAGCTCAATTCTAGATTTCGAAAATAATATTCTTACTATATGGCCCTGCCGACGAACGGCTTGTTCTCTTTTCGAGGCGGACATGGACACGGATGCTTTCGAGATACGCAGGAGATACCTATATCGGACCGAAAGAGGCTTGGCTACGCACCTTCTTCAGGCCTCTACTTTCAGGTCTTGGCAGTTCTGATATCAGCACTCGTCTCGGATATGAGGGCTGTAACACGCTCTGGGGTTTCGTGTTCTAGAATTGAGAGAAGCTGGATGTGGTATGCAACGGTGAAATAGAAACCACATATCACACGACGAATCTTTCATCAAATACGCGGATTCGCCACACTGACTTCAAGGGCCTGGTTTGGGGACGCCGACTAGAGGGATTGGGAGGGGGGGGGGCTTATATGGTTCATTTAGGGCTCAGGAATTTCGGCTAGGGGACTAAAATATGTCGCCATAGTAGAAGGGGCGTACGATATTGGGAGGGACTCGGGAGCTGACGATACAGCTGATGTTTATAGGGGCGCGACAATAAGTCTCAGAGCCCATGGGTCTCTAGGTTAACGATGGATAGCATGGTTCTCAGAGCATGGAGGGCTTCCGAATTCGTGTAGGCACGAGTTAATATAAGCATAATTCATTGATGGTTCTTCATTGGAGCTTCAAATCCTTAGCAAATATACTCGCGTCTACCAGTGCCAGCGCCCTCTACATTATGATCTCAAGAACGATAATCCGTGCCTGCCCCAAGCATACCATAGCGCAATCACTAATGCTACTATGGGGAGCATCATCAGACCTGTCTTCTTCAATGTAGTTAGTAGTATTGTGGCTTTCCTCTTGCTATCACCCGCACTGTGAGTCTTCCGGTCATTAAGACGTGGAAATGGTACGTCCGGGACTTCTTTCCCAAGGAAGGCACACAAAGGTTCCCATCCGTCGCCCAATTTATATTCCAATCTTCTTTCCGGTGGAACCATTCCCCTTATTCTCTCATAATACTCGTTATATGAGGTCTTCGCATTAGCTTCGATCTCAGCCCTGTTCTTAGCCCCGAAAAAGCCGAAGTGTACCTTCCGCATTGTAGGGCCGGATCTTATGCCCATAATATGCTCTAGAAGAAAGACAATGACTTGAGAAACTGGGGAAAATAGGGTATCCAACAATTCGGACTTGTAGCTAGGCCACCAAGATTCAAAATCTCGCTGGACGATGACAACTTTGGCGTCGGGGTATGCTTTAATTAGCTGATCGGCAAATGGAGACGCCATATCTGTCGCTACATCGTAATGAGAGCCCCATATCTCATCCCAGTCCGTACGCGTGAAGGGGTCCCTAGGACGTGCTCCAGGAGTGGCTGGCCAGCTCGCTTCAGCAGCCTTCTCGAGAAGATCCCAGGGCATGCCGAAAACATCATCGAGGCCGTGGTGAGTTTTATAGCCGAGGATCCTATAAGCTTCCGCTAAAGACCTAGTGGCCATACGGAACAGGGCTACGTGGATAACACGGAGGCCATCGCAAGAAGAGAGTTGTCGTCTAGACTCCATCACCAATAACAGTAGGTTAAGTATATAAGAATATGATGTCTGGATGGGGTTGGTTGACGGCAATTAGAGAGTCGCCATCAGGGCTGGTAATCAATCCACTCCATCCACCAATCACCCTGGTGGAATTGAGTTAACTAGATCTACGGAATCCCTTGGTGGAGTGGAATAAAAGTGGTTAACTAGGGTTATTAGTGGAGTGGATTGAATAAAAGTGGTTAACTATTAAATTAAAATATATTAAGGAGAGGTTAGGGGAGGCTAGTAGGGCTAGGTATTCGAATAGGGGTATGTGGTCAATGCGAGGGATATCACGTGACTATCACGTAACTACCACGTGATATCCTACTAAAAAATCTTATCCAAAATTTCCAAAATTTCCAAAATTTAGAAAATCTCGGGCTTAATCCACCAGTGGCCACTAGTGGCCACCACGAGAGCTTTAAGTTAAATTGATTGCATAATTTTTAAAGGCTTGTGGAGTGGAGTTGCATTGCAGTGGAATTGAAGTGGGTGGACACGCGTTGAATAGCGTGGATTGATGGCCAGCCCTGGTCGCCATCTGAAAGAACTCCGCGAGAGGAGTTTGGTTTATGTAAGCATGAGTTGGTAGAGGGAACCAACAGCATACCATACTATTTTCATTCAACCCTACATTCAGATAATATATCTGCATTAGGTATCCTTCGAGAAATACTTACATACCCCTGCCAACACTTTAAATCATTTACGCGAATATAATTGGTAGAGTTAGTAAAGACAACCAACATACCAAGAACTGCCAGGCTTCTAACATCTAGCATTTTAGCAAATGAGTAAGGGATGAGCATTAAGCGAGTGTGTTGATAGAGTAGTTGGTAGCCCTTATAGGCTGTAGAGTATAACTTTACATGCCATTATCGATACGTAAAATTTTCGCGATAGGGGTTATTGATAAGGTAAGGTTTTATTCTGCTTACCTACCTACTCTTTACCAACGCATTTCTATTTCAAAAATGTCAACGTCAGAGAAGGAGCAACTATCCTCGTTTAACGAGCTCCGCGCCGCCCATCGCCCTCCGAAACTCTCCCCGGAAATGAGGCGCGTATTCTGGGCTGTCGATGGACCCTTGTCCGAATCAGTCTGGATCATGGAAAGTAGGAATAACCCTGATTTCCTGGAACCATATTTCCAAGGAGATCGTGAAAGGCAGAACTGGCATCCTGTCTCTCAGGCACCACTTACCGAACCCAAGGTCTCTTCCATAACTGTCCATGTCGACGAATTGGAGGACTGGGAGGATAATTGGCTTAACTTTCACCGAGATCACTCCGACCCGGATGCTGGCAACGAAGGGTTTGAGGATGGGGAACTCACGGTGTTGTGGGGAGAGCTTCCCGGCTATAAGGAGGGAAAGGATGAAGAAGGGCGGCCGGGGCACCTGTTGATGTGCTGTGGATCAATGCGGCCGCGCGGTAAAGAGGGTGGTATGGTGGTGAAGCCGACTTCGGAGGATTTTATCACAGTCCATGATTACCTGTCTACGCTGCATCCATGGCTCTTGAGTCACCGCGATGATATCCTAACATCGATGGGTCTGTTTGACGACGAGCCCTTACCGCAGGAGACAAAACTTATGGTCAATTACGACATGGTGAACTGCCTAATGATGTGCGAGAGGTCGGAATGGATCGAATTCATACAGAAGAAGCCGGGAAAGCAATGAATACTGAGAATTTTGCGGTATAATGGTTATTAGAAGCTGTCTGAACAGGCGCAGACGATTGACATATATTTATCGTTAAATTAATAGCTGCCCGCCATGTATGGCTTTGATCTGCCTTCTTAGGACGCAACAAGATACCCAGCATACACGAACCGCATCCCCTACATCAACTACAGCGATGCCGGGTCTCTTACCAGCTTAACAATAATATCCCGCGGTTTCGCCCCGCTTGCGATGTACTCAGGAGTCGAGTACGCAGGATCTGTCGTATCTACATTGACGGCCACCTCGCCGCCATTCGTACCACACTTGCCCAGCAGCGACCCGGCCACCTGGTCAGGCGTCGCGTCGGCGCCTCCGTCGATGGTGCGCGCAATGTCGTAGTATGTGACGCTTGAATTGGTGCGTGGGTTGATATGCTTGGCAAGCGCGAGCACAGTCCCAGCGCCGAAAACCGGGAGCGACCACTCCGAGCAGTCGAACTCGGGTGGCATAGTCCACAGAGGGCTGCCGCCTGCAGTGTCCGCGAGATACCGGAGGTATCCGGCCACGTAGCTGATATCATCTAGATCCAGGTCTTGCGAGGTGCCCTGCCCGTCGACGCCGTAGCAGACAAGAGCCGCTGTCTCGCCGCAACTACGGCGGACGAGCGCCGCTGGTAGGTTGTGGGCGTTGGTATTGGTTTTAGCGTTGCGGCCGCTAACCTTGGGCATGGTTTCTCGAGCCAGGGGAACTCTGGCAGAAAGACCGTGATTTAGAAGACTACAGAGGCTGACTAGAAATGACTTCATCGTACTAATAGTACCACGGATGATTAACGAGGAGTGATTTGATAGTAGAAAGCAGATGGACGAAGCACCGATATTAAACGAATCTTATAAACTCACTCTCTAATCAACCTCATCTCTTTATATGGTTTTCCCTCTATACGTACGTAACCATTTCCCCCAAAGTCCCCCCAAGTTCTAGTTCTACACGATCAATTATGACTCGGTTCTTGCAAGAAGCTTTCCCTGTTTATCGATTGCTAAACTCTCTAATCCCGCAATCCCGATAGTTCCAACAAATTGATCTAATAAGATGGCTCAAGTCGTGATTATTCTAAAAGGACTCGGCATGTGTATTAAAGTTGTTGGTAAGATTTAATTTCTTGGCGTAAGCTCAAGTTTTTTTTTTTCTCCTCTGGTCCCTTGACCACTCTCGCGGAGGCTGTCGGGGGCCAGTGATGAGTATACTATGGAAAACCAACCAACATCGAAGGTATAAGGAAGATAACTGGTATTGAAACAGGAAGGTGGTTCCGGGAAAATTTATTGGCGGTGAAGTAGATATTGATCTAGACCACGCCAAGGATACCCGACAGCCCTGCGTACTTACTCACAGGTCACAGTTTCCAAACCAACTGGCAACCCAACCCAGAACCAACACCACAACGTCCCATCGTGACATACGAGAGAGGCCGAGACGGCCGCCGCACTTTACGACTGCAGTGACTACGCCGTTAGATGGAGGCCTGGTATGACGGCTCAGCGCCAACCAGCAAAAGTTTTCCACATTCCTTTCCTAAGTTGGAAATTGTCTCAATAGTTTGGTCCGGGCTCATCATCATACCTTACGAATAGTAACCCCTTTCCCCAGCGCTACTGAAGGCATATTATTCTAAGGATCTATACCTGGGTAAGCGGCTGTTTATTACACGAAAAGCCAATTATGTAAGTAGAACAGATGTAAATCAAGTAGGACGAGAATGTTGTTAGATACATGATACACAATAATAATATCAGGGCTGGCAGTCAACCCACGCTATTCACCACGTATCCTGGACACCTACGCCAAGTACACTCCACTGTAAAACTGTAATGCCAATGCCACTCCACAAGCCTTTTAGAAATCATACAAGCCATTCCACTTGATGCTTCCATGGGCGGACATAGGTGGATTAAGCCCAGAGCTTATCGAAATTTTAGAAATCTTGGATGCAAAGGATAGCTGGGAGTGTCACATGACGTCACGTGATACCCTTTGTACTGTACGTAATACCCCTATTTGAATTTCCAGCCCCTTCCCTACCCCCTTAATAATATTTGGATATCTTAATTCAAAATGTATCTATCTATTCTATTATTTACCTTAGCGGACCACTTCATGCCATTTCACTGAGGGACCTTGTGGATTCTAACCAACGCGATTCCACTAAGGGGCTTGATGGGTGGAGTGGGTTGACTGCCAGTCCTGAATAATATTGGTCTTCCGTCAATGTATAAAGATGGGAGATATCTGGAAATACAGGCCGCCATCATTCCAACGAATGGCCCCCACTGAAAGGTATAGTCTGTCTCCCTTTGGCCCAATATATGATAAATCTTCTATCGATATTCCTATGTTTGACTGGCACTGGCGGTGCTAATACTCGCAGAAGAAGACGCAGTGGTGGGAGTAGAGGCAGTAGATTTACACATTCCGAATTGAGGTTGGCTGTAGATTAGATGAGCTTTGTAGTCTTATGGTGCGTGTAGCGAGCAAAGATATAAGAAAGGAACAATAAGAGGTAGAAGAGAAAACTCACCATCCAGCTCCGCAGTCTGAAGGCAGCGACCCGCATATCCCGTCCTTGTTGCAGCAGTTTCCGTATACCACATTACAAACGTAAGCCTGGGGTCCACCGCACCTGCCATCCGTCGTATTTCCTAGGGGAGGCATTGGAGGCGGTGGCGGACTCGTCCGTATGCAGTTCCCTGATTGACATACACCCTCCCCGCAAAAGTCGGCGCCGGTTCCGCATACTCCATCTAGATTGCAGCAGTCGCCCCATTTGCCAGCACAGAGTCGGTTCCTGTTGGCATAGCCACACGTGCCATCGGTGCTGTACACTCTGTCACCAGCGCATATGCCCTCGTAGCAGGTGCCGCGGGCGCAATCGGTTCTTAATTTTGGTAGTCAGTATCATAAAAGAAAAAGTGAGACCGAAAGAAAGAAGACTTACGTAGAATTACCGCATGTCCAGGTCTCAGCATTGCAGCACTGTCCTGACCGATAGCCACGACATGTGGCATTGTTGTTTGGAGGACCACAACGGCCGTCTGTGGCTCTTACGGGTTCAATGACTATTCAAGCCAATAAGCCATTCGAGTATACGCATCTTGAGATTAATCTAGACACTTACAACCATCAACGCAGTAATCGGTATTTGGCTGGATATTCCCACAATCGGGGTCCAAATCCGGATTCAAGATGAAAAATTTCTCAATCGTAATATCATACTTGTTGGCGAGCTGGGTACATGTGTAATAGTTGACATCCTCATACGTGCCGCCCCAGTAGCGACAGTTAACCTCGCCGGGCTTCACGGACCCAATTGCAGCCACACTGGCACTTTTGAATCTAATCCAGGATTTAATCGTGGTGTTGGCAACAATAGAGGGCGTGGCCCCAGTTCGGAGAGTGGCTGCTGTCCAGGTAGAGGGCTTGCAGTCATCGGCGGCGACGATAGAGAGTAGGGCCAAAAGAAGGTGAAACATAATCGAGTGTAATCTACGCGACCGAATCTGAGAATCCTGAAAATGATTCATGACTGCTGCTGGGTAACTGAAGGGATGAGTGCAGCAGGTTTATGATAATTGGTACAGATAGAGGTAGAGAAAGTTAAACGGGCACTAACGAAATAACTTTCGTCGCTTTCTATGGACGCCATAGCATGTACCTCCCATTGTAATGTTATTACCGATTTATCTAAATAAGGCTTCAGTCCGTCCTCCAATGGACTCTAAGAGACTCGCTTGCTCCCATGATACATACCAAAGGGATGAGCGGTGAGAGCTTCCATTTCAAATAGGGCCATTTCTAATAAGCCGATGTGACTTGAAGCGTATAAACATGAATCCTTCGAATATAGATTGCGCTGAACCAACACAATACTACTCTAATCATTGTGCCGTAGAAGGGGATGACCGCTCACCAACAACATGACTATACGAAATGGTATCCAGTTATACATCTAACCAATCCACTATCAATCAGTCCCTTGTTATTGTATTAAACATTCCAACTGCATAATAGAAGTGATCTAGATTTGTGGCACATATATTACTCATTTTATCGGAATCTACAGAATCTTACTATCAACCTTAACTCTGCATCGATCTCAGGTAGAGGACGAAAACTAGGTACCTAGGTAGGCGGGTAAAAGGAATAATATTACATGGGTATTAGGTACTCCCCATGTTCAAGACCAAATGGTTTTAGTCCCATGCTGAAAGCTAGATGTTGGGGGTGTTGCTTTAATAGTGTCCGCCTAAGCTCATTTGAACTCCCTTTCGAGACCTGCTCCAGCGATAAGCAGGAATGCACTTCGAATGGTCTATATGAGTAGATGTTAGCCACGATACTACCATGCCTACCTGTGGTCAAGAACTAGAAGTATCTTTCCATAACTCTCGGCCTCTTGAACAATCATAGTCCATCTAGCACTATGATCTTGTTGCAATTCTTCTCATGCCTTACGGCAATTCTCTCAAGCTATCTTGTCGTAGCCCAGTTCTATCAAGACTACATCAAGGAGGCCATACCTGACCCAAATGGTAATGGTCTTATCGATGCGTTCTTCTAGTAAGTGACCGTTCAAACGAAATGCAAATACATGCACTACTTAGACTGACTGACGGATTCTAATAGTCAAGCTACCGCAAGTGATGCTCCCGAACGTGTTGTAGATCTCTCAACCACCAATCCTGTATACCTATTTTACAACTGTTTTTATATGCGTGAAATATGTAGAAACTACGCCAACTTTTTAAGAACCTCGCGAGGCGCGATGCCGCACCCAAATAGTGGCCTCCCGTACTACATTTACGGCTACGATTTCAACACCGGGCGTAGATCAACGTCGCATTCGACTAAACGCCGCGATCAGTCGTGCCCCGGTAATTGGAAGGACAAGCATCCGTGCCCCGAAGTCGACCAACAGCCCGTCATGCGGCATGACGGCGAATGGTATACGACAGACCTTGAGCCTGGGACAGAAAAAAATGAAATTAAGAGCGACTCCAGGAGCGGCAGGACCATCCCGTCTAAAGTGAGATATTCGTGTGACGAGTTTCCTGCCGGGACCTGGGTAGAGGGCGGTAGTGGTATTGACAAGGACCAGGAGTCACAGACCCGGTGGTATGTTTGAGAATATGTCCCTTTCCTACTTCCCACCCCTTTTGGGTCTATATATGTCGAATAAGTAGGGCTAGAGTGCTAATACTGCATAACTTCTCACGTACAGTGCTGCTATACGCTGCGGTACGGCAGTCAAGGCCGAGCAGAACTGTACGTAATCTTGCTCTCTTCTTTCTCTATTTTTTTACACGTTTCCTCTTGCAAATAATACCTCATGTCTAATATGAGCTATTATAGGGCAGGGTAGTTCTCATATGGACCTACGTCAAGAATTAAAAAGGGCCATAGTCCAGAACATAGGAGACTACAATTTTTTTGATGAGCGTAATAGCGTTGTTTTGTTCGGCCTTGTCACTCAAAACGAGCCCGATGGAATCGCTGCTAGAATAATGACATACACGGATGCGGACATGACTGTTACACAGCGCATAAAGGAGGTCAAGCAGGGATTCAAACGCTCAGACTCAGAACGCAACAATGGGCAAGAACCGGCCGGCAACTCGACAGCTCGACCCCCGGCACATCGCTGGCCGCCACATCCTCCCACATACGAGCAGCTCAAGGCTGGTATCGCGGAAGGCCGTATTTCCGAGATTGTTGTTCATGCAAACGATTCGTTTATGCCCTGGGAAGACCTGGGTGGGATGGCAATGCAGGGCATGCCCGGTAGGGAGCTGAGGTATCGGTGGGATTTGGATGAGGATGTGCTCGAAGAGGATGGGGATGACTCGGCCGAGGCTCAGGAGAACCCAATCATCAAGAGGCAGGCCGTTCCAAACTTCAGGAGCACAATCGATCCTACTATTACACCCCTTTTGAAAAGGGCCAGCGTGCAAGATATTGAAAATGCTCGAAGCATCGTTGAAGACGCCATCGCCAAGTCATCCAAGCTCAATGCAGCTCGTTTGGCCAATCCCCTGCGAAACAGGTACGGTCTAAAACCCGGGACCGTGATAGGGACAAGTAGCGTTATATCACAAGGTATAATGGGAAATATTACGTCGACCACCCCACCACCACTCTTGGAAATCACCGACGAGATTGCTGAGGCCGCAGCCCTCGTGGCAGAAGCCGATGCTATAGGAGAATCTGGAAATGTGACGAGGCGGGCAGTTGCTTCTTCAGGCACATTCTGGATGGAGGGCCTTGCTCGTAAGGGCACTGTGCCCTGGGGTGATGACCCGAGCTATAAAGTGTTCCGCAACGTGCTTGACTATGGCGCGGTTGGCGACGGTGTTACTGTGAGCTAACTAAGAGACATCGTAATAGCAACGTAAACTGACTGACTATAATCTACGCAGGACGACACCAAAGCTATCAAGCTAGCTATGACCGACGGAAAACGGTGCGGAGTGAAATGCAACGGCTCCACGACCAAGAACGCAATCGTGTACTTCCCACCAGGGACATACCTGATCTCAACCACGATCCCAATGCCTTTTGGCACGCAAGTAATTGGTGACGTTAACGACAGGCCTACCCTCAAAGCGTCCAAGAACTTCATCGGGCTCGGCGTGCTGTCCACTGACGAGTACACTGGCGCGTCGGGGCCGGGACCCGACGGCAATGACCAGGAGTACTACATTAACACGGCCAATTTCTATCGACAGATTCGCAACGTGATCATAGACGTAACACTGACACGAAACGCCCAGAAGGTCTCATGTCTGCACTACCAGGTAGCGCAGGCTACAAGCTTGCAAAATGTCGAGTTGGTTGCCGCTGCTGGCTCTTCACAGACCGGCATGTACGCCGAAAACGGCAGCGGCGGACAGATCTCGGACGTCGTGTTTCGGGGTGGCGCGGCAGGAATCTACGGCGGTAACCAGCAGTTTACGGCACAGCGGCTGACATTCGACGGGTGCACCACGGGCGTCCAGGTCATCTGGGACTGGGGCTGGGTGTGGAAGTCGGTCACAATGAGCAATGTTGACGTAGGCTTCAAGCTAGTCTCCGATGACGGATCCGGCAATATCGGGTCTATTTCCATCATCGACTCGTCCTTCTCAAACGTCGCCACTGCGGCCGTCGTCATCACTCCGCCGTCTTCCGAGACTGCCTCGGGAAGTACCGGCCTTGTTCTCGAAAACGTCGCGCTTTCGGGAGTCGCAACGACCGTCCAAGACACAACCGGCAAGACAATCTTGGATGCGTCTATACCGGTGATTGCGCAATGGGCCCTTGGTCCAACATATGGGGGCTCCTCCGACTCTCGCAGCTTCTCGTCAGGGGAGAGAGTCGGCAACTACAGAAGACATTCGACCCTTGTCGATCACGATGGGAGGTACTTTGAGCGCGCCAGGCCGCAATACGAGGACCGCAGCGTAGGCGATATCGTCCACGTCAAGGATTTGGGTGCGACGGGTGATGGGTCAACCGACGATACAGCGGCATTCCAAGCAGCGCTCTATGCTAGTCAGGGTAAAATCCTGTTTATAGATGCCGGGTCTTACATCCTTACTTCGACGGTGACTATACCACAGGGCACCAAGATCGTCGGGGAGGCTTGGTCGCAGCTGGTTGCATCTGGATCATATTTCGAAGACGCGAGGTAAGTTTCTGGCCTCCTCCCCTTTTTTCCTCCTCTTTTTTCGTGTTACCTTTCACTCCTCTTCTTACTAACCTAATGTCAGCAATCCCAAAGTCTTCCTTAAAGTTGGAAACGCAGGAGATGTCGGTAACATTGAGATGCAGGATCTCATCTTCACAAACCGTGGACCAACTGCAGGCCTAATTCTGGTCGAATGGAATATCGAAGCGGAAAGCCCCGGATCGGCCGGTCTATGGGACTGCCACGCCCGTCTCGGAGGCGCCACTGGAACGGAGCTGACACCGGCCGAGTGTCCTGCTGTAACCAGCGGCATTGACCAGGGATGCAGCGCCGCTAGTCTGATGTTCCACCTCACGTCCTCGGGATCTGGCTACTTCGAGAACATGTGGCTTTGGGGATCCGACCATATGATCGAGTGAGTGATTTCTTAGTATATATACGTATCCGAGTATTAGTAGTTGACAGCCTGCTTTTAGCGATCCCGACCTCAATGACGCCAATAATACCATGGTGCAGAATTCCATTTATATCGCACGTGGGTTTTTAATTGAAAGTACAAAGGCCACCTGGTAAGTCTCGTAATTGATCCTAAGCTCTAATATTCATGGTATCTAATGTAGGTCTTCTTACTGATAATTGGAAAAGGCTTTATGCGACGGCATCTGAACATGCAGTTTTCTATCAGTACAATTTTCATAAGGCATCAAACATCTTTGCCGGCATGCTACAAACCGAATCCCCCTACTTCCAGCCTACCCCGCCACCGCCAGCTCCTTTCGAAGCTGTTGTTGACCTGTTCCCGGGTGATCCCGATTACACCTGCGCGGCCAACGATGATTTCAATGGGTGCGATGAGTCTTGGGGGGTTATCATCCGCGAGTCTAACAACATATTCATCGCCGGCGCGGGCATCTATTCGTGGTTCTCGTCGTACGCACAAGACTGCATTGATGTGCATAAGTGTCAAAAGGCACTTCTGCTCCTCGATTCCAATTATGCCAACGTGCGTATCCAGAACCTCATTACTATTGGTGCTGAGTACATGGCTGTAATGGATGGTAAAGGTATCAAGGCGCTAGACAATCTCAACGTAGATACGCATCCCAGCTGGTCACAGATTTCTATCTTGGACGTCGCCAGCAACACTACGCAGTTCGAGAACCTCGTCTGGATCGACCCAGCCATCTGGGAAGCCGATCAACCGCAGTTCACGTGTTCACCTCCATGCACTGTTAAGATACCGCCATGGACCGGTGCGACCAGCACCGTCAACTACCCCCTCCTCACCGTCAGC
This sequence comes from Hypoxylon sp. CO27-5, assembly GCA_002120305.1. Taxonomy (NCBI): domain Eukaryota; kingdom Fungi; phylum Ascomycota; class Sordariomycetes; order Xylariales; family Hypoxylaceae; genus Hypoxylon; species Hypoxylon sp. CO27-5. Next base: position 174,720 of record KZ112425.1, on the reverse strand, counting down.
GAGGGAACATGGACTAGTACTATCACCAAGCCGCCCATAACAATCTCGCAGTGGGTGTTTGAAGTAGTGACGCTGACGCAAGGCGCAGCCGCCCAGAACGATAAAAAGATAAAACGTCGGAACTTCGACGCATTTTGGCCGGTTCCCGCACCAACACCATCCTGGCCCGCCGTGATCTACAACGGCCCAGACGGCATACCCACAACCATTGCGCCCACGGGGACTTTCCCCACACCACCGCCCTCCATCGGTCCCGACGCGCCGCCTCCCCCAACAGGAAGTTGGCCCCGGCGCGCCATCCAACCCTACGTCGGGCTAAACGACCAGCCCTCGGTCATTGAGTGTCTATATTTTGACTTTGACTGCTTCGACTCGCCGTGGATATACGGCGACAACGGGACTTATACGGGGTCGCCTGACGGCGACGACGATGACTTCGACGAGAACTGGGAGGAGCTGCAGACGATATGTCCGCCTCGCACCTCGACATCGTCCACCAAGACGACGACCACGACGGAGAAGGGTGACACGCCGACGCCTGAACCGTCCCCCTACGAACACGGAGACCCGCTGAAGAACCAACTAGACTGCTATGACAGCGGGGAGAACACGGAACACGTGCGGATGGACAACGCGGCGAACAGCTTCTGCAACGACATGGGGAGCCTGGGGTCCATCGCGGCAGAGGACTTCGTGCACTCAAGAGAGTATCCATTTGACACGAATGGGGGGCTAGGATACGTGACTATTAAGATCCGGCTGGAGGTCAAGCACGATTGCGAGTGGCTGTATAATTACAATGAGTGTCGTGAGTACCTCGACGTGCCGGTTGATAGCTGCAACTGTAACGGTGTGGATGGGAAGCAGGGTGGTACCGTGGAGAATAATTGCTTGAAGTGGCAGATCGACCCCGAGCTTAGTTTCTAAGGCGCCAGCAACGTTACTATTATATAAGCGTAGGTGGTCAATTAAACACGTAAAACGAAATCCAGGTGATCCAACTTCCCAATTCCTTAGGTATTCTGTGTCAAGAGAGTTCATGACAGCGGATCATACATGCAGGTATATACGCACTATAATACACTATACAATATGGACACTATATTTTTCTAATAGACCACTATAACTATAGCAACCTAGTCGCTGTAATTCGCTGTGAGTTGCCCTAATTACAGCGCACTTATAGCGCATAGCCTTACGTAATATTTCAATCACGAGTGGCTTTATTACGGAATATCCTCATTTGACTTCAATGCAAAGCACACACACACACACACAAAACTTTCTATTCAATAGGTACCTAGCTAGTACGTACGTCAGTCTGTCAGTTAGATGAATTATCCGATTTACTGACTGATTGATTGACCGACGTACGTACTAACTGTTGGTAGATAAGTTGACTAATCAGTCAGTACCTAGAGGTCAGTATAGCTGTATGGCTGCATACAAAGTATCACTGTAACTGACTAAATTTACAGTGGGCTATAGCGCTATCTAGCCCTGTAAATAAAAGAAATACAGTAATTCAGTCCCCCCATCTTACATTTTTCGGCCTCCTGATCGACGTGCGGAGGGTTACTTGGCGATCGCAAAGTTGAAATTTCCGCTGGCAGCCAGTAATCCGGTTGCTTTCCCGATAACCTTCGGATCCGGGCCTATGAGATTGCTCGGGAATCCCGGGTCGAAAGGAACGATACCCTCCAAGTACTCTATTTGTTGTTCCGTCAGAGTGATTTTCAGACACTTGATGTTGTCCCTCAGGTGCTCGACCTTCCTACCCCCGACGATGGGATACGTATAGGGATACTTGCTCATGACATAGGCCAGAGCAATGGCGGTCGGACTTTCGATGCCGTGCTCGGCAGCGACGTTACAGAGAGCTTCGCTCATCTTGGTCTCATCCTCGGACTGTTCCGAGCCGTGGATGCTTCGAAGTGTTTCGCCTTTTTGCTTCCGCTCTTCAATTGCCTTTTTCGATTGGAACTTGCCAGCACCCATGGCACCCCATGGGGCGAGTGCCATCCCGAAATGGCGTGCCATCGGAATGATCTCTCGTTCGAAGTCGCGCATAATGACGTTCCACCGACCTTGGTAAATACTGATGGGCGTCTTGCCACTGGCGCGGGCGTAGTAGTTGGCGGCGCTAACGATCCATGCCGGGGTATCCTATTGAGTGGTATGAATCCCTTCATTCTCTCATTTCGTATGAAGACATCGCGTTCGCCTCGGAGAGGAGGGAGGTGGTTGCGCGATGGTTGGGCTACTTACAGACATTCCCAAATACAGGATCTTACCTTGCTCCACGAAGACGTGGAGGGAATCCATGATCTCTTCAATCGAGGTAGTGTGATCCCACCAATGCAGGTAGAGAATGTCGATATAGGAGGTACGGAGCTTTTTCAAGCTTGCCTCCACGCTGAGGCGAAGGGACTTCTTGTGGTTCCCCGCGTAATTGATTCCCGCTGCACCCAAGTCATGCTTGCGATAATGTGTAGTATACTTCGTTGCGATGACCATCTGATCGCGGATGCCCTTCGTCTCAAAGTATTCACCGAGCCAGGCCTCCGATTCTTCATCTTGGTAATCGTTGGCGGTATCGATGAAGTTCCCTCCACTCGAGACGTATTCATCGAGCAGTTTGAATGCCGCCGCTTTGTCCATAGAACCTAACTCACTCTCCCATGCCTGGCCAATGTTCATGGCTCCTAGCTGAAGTGGGGAGACTCGAACTCCGGCGGTGGAAGAGAGGATCCGGTAGCGACCCAACTCCGTAACCGGTGGCGAGGCGGCCGTAAGTATATGGGCCATTCTAAAGGGTGAAGCTAGAAGGCAGGGGACTGACGGCGAGACGGGAGGATGATGTGGGAACGGGTTGAACTGAGGAATTGACTTGAGCGAGTGGAGGAAGGTAGTTCAAATCGCAGCGAGCTTAGAACTATATATGTCTGAGCGTTCGGAGGCTGACAGACAAGAAAATGGCCTCTACACGTCATGGAAAACTGCTCGAATTGTCACAATCTGATCAATTCGGTCGAATGAAAGCATACGCAAGTTGCTTTAATTCGAAAAGTCGGTCCACCTGGCAGAAGGACGCTCCGGAGGTATGGACAATCTCCACTTAAGTCCGCTCACAGGCTCACAGGCTTACAGGAGCATCGACAGTCAATCTGCTTCTGCCCAAGTTTGAAGAGCCAGGGACCACAATCTCCGAAGCGGTAAAGGATGCCTTTTCATTCTCCTGTCAATGGGGACTAGGTGCCTAGCTCGTCAGCGGGGCACCTCCTATGGTCTCGAACGATGACCGCTATACTCGATTCAACGGAACACGAGTAGACGGAGTCTCCAATTATGACCTAATGTATTATTGCCTCCATAAGTAAGTATTATCAGAACGGGAATAACCCGTAAATCCGAAGAAGGGCCTACCAGACGTCCAGCGCGGAGGAACATGGGAGTGGGCATTAGAGGGTGGACGTTAGAGAAGAAACATCAAGGACCGGTAGTCGTACTAATCGCCGGATGAGGTGGCGGATGAAATCCCCAAATACAAACACCGTCGCTATGCAACCCGCAAGACGCTATGCTGATCCAAGATGGAGGGAACTTCAAGACAACAACTGGCTCGGGACATCCACAGCCGGATCAAAAATCCTTCATGTCGAGTTCCAATCCAGGCAATTCGCAAACATGGCCCGTCTTCATGGTGCTTATATAGGTGTCGCCTTCGCTATTAGAGTAGAGTTGAGGTCGAAGACATCCAGAGGGTCGTGACTGGATCGTCCCAAGTAGGCAATAAGTGACATGCACATGACGGAGGGATGTGGGATCCAGAAACCGTGAGACGGATGTGAGAATGCCCTTCGGAATTGACAGCCTCAGCCCTCAGTTCCCTCTCCTTAACCTGCTCGCTGGTAGAGGGCCAAACTGGGCAGCCTGTGCTTCGGATTACTCAGCGTTGCCCATCCCAATTCCGACTTGTTTAGTCATCGCTTAGTCATGCTCAGCTTATTACGGCACCATCTCAGCTCTTAGAACGGGGATGACATTTGGTAACTCGTATTTTCGGGCTTGGGTATTGTGCTATTTTATCTGATATTCAATTGAAAATATACTAATTAATAATCTCCATTGATGTATCTATGACCTGCCTTGCAAACGCACGTATACTTAAAGGGCAAACAGAAAGGATAATATTTCCCCACTTCTTCCTAATTACATCCAACGCCTCCGTGCCCATAAACACCAATTGCTGAAAGAACATATCCAAACACGTACAAAACATTTTCCGAGACCATGCTATAAACAATAACTATGAAACAGACTTCCTCTTTCCACTATCCCTCATCCCCTCCGAGTTCACCACTGTTGGGCAAGTGGATCAATATCACTGGAGTCACGAACAATCCAAGAAGATAGCGCATCCGATAACGCCGCGACGCCCTGGTCCTCCGTTCCTTCAGACTTCTCTGGCTCCTGGACAATCTCGTCATAAACCCCCTTCAGTAACTTCGAGGCCACGTGGTTCCTAAGGTCGACGCCGTAATCAGGGTGGTCTGGGTTGACCAATGTCATGTTGCCGTTTTGGGCCCGCTTAAGAACGAAGCCAAGGCGGTGGCGGAAGAACATGCCCCAAAGAGGGTTAAACTTATTCTCAAATACGATTTGGTGTATGCCGCTGAACTTTGAAATCACCTTGAGGAGTTCCAATTCGTTGTAAGCTCGGCAGTTCTGGTATTTGGTGTAGTGGGAGGCAAAGAGGTGGCCCTCGGACCCGCCGGGCCAGTATCCATCGCATGGCTCCATGTACATTGTTATCTTCTTTAGCTGTAGGTTTGGCTGGGCTCGTTGAAAGGCTTCGAATATGCCTAGCCATTTGTTGATTATCATTGGTTCGCCGTTCTTGGGCTTCTCGCCGCGGCACTCTCCCCAGTAGTCGGCCGGAGAGCAAGAATAATTAATTGTCAACTCTCGGACCAGTGAGATGTTGTGAGGGCCAATTCTGTTGAGAAAGCGGTCCCAGTGGCTTAGGGAGGAGCTGACAGTCATCGCTTGGTAAATTATTGGCCGAACTTCGTGGTATATTTGTTTGCAAGTAAGAAGCAACACTGTTGAAGGAGAGTCGATCCCTGTCTGCCACATGATGCCCTCGTCGATTTCACCGTAGTATTCGGAATAGAGGTACTTCTCATATATATCAAGTCGTAATTCGAATGGCAGGCATAGCAAAACGCTGCGACCCGCGAGGATTGAGGATTGGGTAAGGGTAAGCGAAGTGGATGACATCTTGATGGTTGTGGTGGCTTCCTTGAATGTTTTGTGTAACTCGGAGTAGTTGTCTATTGGAAGGAGGTATCCAATTAGGTGTTGTTATAAAAGGTAAGCTGATAGATAGCAAGAGTATTTCCAAAGCTTCGATATCTCCTAGTGAACTTAGGCTATTCTAGCTTTAGGTGACTGAGTGATACTTCGTTCGTGGATATATTAAGGCGTGTCTGAGGTAAGTATTTATATAGAATCGAGGCGTTGTCGGAGAAACCCAGAGTAGGTAGAGAAATAAGTTCCGACGGCGTACGTTTAGGTTTGATAGAGATGTGAATTAAGCCTCGGCCGAGGGGGCTATGAAGGACGAATTCGCTTAGAGAACTCGAAATCTTTAGGTTTGATTTTATCTCAGGTCAAAGCCTTTCACTTTGAATGACGATGTGGGCTTTCAATTACATTCACAAAGCTTTCTTAGTAACCCTATTTTACTGCAAAATTGGCCATGCACCGACCATATAAACCAATTGTTTTTGCTGTGAAGGCCTAGCTTTTGCGCAAGTATCTTATTGCTCGATTGTAAGCTGAATTAGGAGTCAATATTAGTAGAGATTCTTTTTGTCGCAGAGAGAATATGGTTACACGGATAGGAGTTACCGAGCGGTTCTAATACCCTTACTAACGCTTAGATCGTAGTTTATACTGCTTTTTTTCCTAAAGAACTAGAAATAAGTGTGCTTCGATGTCATGTTTATGTTAGGTAGTTTGTAACGCTTACTAAAAGCTGCTTTAAATTATATATTTATATTAAAAAAGACTTTTATTAAACTTATTTTAAGTTAAAATAGTTAAACTTATTTTTAAATATAGTCGGTTATTAAGGTAATATAATTAGATTTTTTTTGCCGAATAGGTAAAAATTAAACGATATTTATATTTAGCTTAGGCCGGGCTTTTATATTGTTATTTTTACTCTTTCGCATATTATTATATAACCACACGAAATTAATAAACGCGAGTTTAATAAAAAAAGCTATAATAAAACGAATAAAATTAACACGTTTTTTATATTATTCGATATTAATAAGCACTTTTTATATTTGCCTTATAAAATTATTAAGTTAAGTAAGTAATTTTTATATAAAAAGCGTTAAATATTAAAGTTAATTATTTATTTAAACTTTTAAAATGTTTTTATCGCTTTAAACATTAAATTAGTTTTAAATTTTAAAAATATTAAATAATTAAGGTTTATTAATAAATTTAAAAGTTCGCTAACTTATATAAAAGTATAAGTTAACGTTATTAGTTAATTTTATTAAATCGACGCTTAATAATAAAGTTTTCGTTTTAAATTATATTATAACTTTTAATTAGCTTTTATTATATTTTATAATTTCTTTTTTTTTTTTATTTAAAGTTTTTAATTAAAAATATAAGTTAATTTGTTTTTTAAAAAAACTTTAAGTTCTTTAACATTTATAAAAGAATTATATACATTAAAATCTTAAAGATATTATTAAATTTTTTTTTCATTTCGAAAATATTTATACATTAAATTACAATATATACACAACCCCTTAAACACCGGTCCCTAATGCAATGCTTAATAGATCGTGCTTTAATGCTTTAATATTTAATAGATCATTCGTCGTCGAGTTTCTCTTCGCCGGTCTGGTATTTTTTGTTAGTAACCGTATTCTCTATACTCGAATCGGAATTGGTTTAACTTACGTTTTCATGGAAATCTTGCCCTCCCTTAGTTGCCGCAATAATACCCGCTCGGATGCAGAAATCCCCGAAGTGCTCGCCCTCCTCGCGTTCCAAAGCATATCGCTTTAGAAGCGGCTTCATGATAGCTAGAATCTCGTCCTCCTTGATGCTAGCTCGGTACAGCTTGTTTAATCGCTGGCCGTGGTAACCACCACCTAGGTACATGTTGTAAGCACCATAGGCTTTGCCAACAAAGGCAACCTCTGCTAACCAAGGTCGAGCACAACCATTAGGACATCCAGTCATGCGCATAACGATTGATTCTTTGCCAAGGCCGTTCTCCTCTAGGCAGTCCTCAAGTTTGCTGATGAGTTGGGGGAGGTACCGCTCACTCTCAGCCATAGCCAAGCCACACGTGGGGAAAGCCACACAAGCCGAGGAGCTGAGGCGCAAACCAGAGAACTGAACATTGTCTAGCTTGTACTTCTTAAGCAACTCCTTCATCTGAGGGAGATCTTCATCCGCAACATTGCTGAGAATCAAGTGCTGATTTCCCGTCAATCTAAACTCGCCCTTGTGGACTTTGGCGATTTCGCGTAGACCAGTCTTCATTTGGAAATCGGCGGTGTTTTCTATTCGGCCGTTTTCAATGAAAAAGGTAAAGTGATTCATGCCAGTCTCATCCTTTTGCCAGCCAAATGTGTCGACGTTGCTCTTGAAGTGGAATGGACGCTCCGGCTCGAACGTCTTACCCCACAGTGCCTCGACCTTAGAACGGAAAACGTCAACACCCATATCGTCAATGGTGTACTTTAGTCGAGCGTGCTTTCGGTTCTTGCGGTCACCATGGTCTCGTTGCACAAGCATGATCTTCTCACAAGCGATATGGATTTCATCGGCCTTGACGAAGCCCATCATGCGACCAGTCTGAGGATACGTCTTCTTGTTATTGTGCGTCGCACCCATTCCTCCTCCAGCAAGCACGTTGAAGCCTTCTAATTGGCCATCTTCACCCTTAATAGCAATAAGACCAATATCGTGAGCGTAAACATCCGTGTCGTTATGTGGTGGAACGGCAATTGTGATCTTAAACTTTCGAGGGAGATAGGTGGGTCCGTAAAGGGGTTCGAAGTCTTGCACGGCATTACCGGCAACTTGAGTTTTCTCATTGTTGTCATCTGTGAGCCAGATCTCGTGGTAAGCGGTGGTAGAAGGTAAAAGATGGTCGCTGATCTTCTTAGAGCAAGCCCATACTTGCTTGTGATACTGAGACTGGGTGGGAAGAGAACTGCACATGACGTTTCGGTTGACATCACCGCAGGCCGCAATAGTGGTCATTAGAGCCCTATTGATAGCTTTCATAGCCGGCTTCAGCTTTCCTTTGACGACACCGTGGAATTGGAAGGTTTGTCTAGTAGTGAGTTTCATGGTCTCATTGCCTAGACTTGTGCTGATGTCGTCCATCTGTATCCATTGTTGTGGCGTAGAAACACCACCGGGTAATCTGCATCGGATCATGAATGAATAAGCAGGCTCAAGACCCTGAGCCTTACGCTCATCACGAACATCCCGGTCATCTTGCATGTACGTGCCGTGGAACTTCGTGAGTTGCTGATCAGAAGCGGAGATAGCGCCGGTGGACGTATCTCTCAACCCCTCAAGGATGGTACCTCGAAGGTAGTTCGAAGCCAGCTTGATGTCTTCATTCGTAAGCGGTGGTGGCTCCTCCGGCAGTCCCTCGACATTCGCGACACCGAGTGCCTGCCAGATCTGAGGTTCCCAAAGAGCATACCCGGTCTGATATCCATCGGGATCCTGGTCATCACCCAATCCAACTTCGGCCAGTCGCTTACCACCGAAATTGGCGAGTAATCTGTCAAGGTCTTTAGCGGGCTTGTTGTAGTAAATCCGGTCCTCTTTTCGAGGCCAGTAGTGCTTGTCTCCAAGACCGAATACTGAATAATTGACAGATGCGAGATCCAGGTCGGTATTGTCTTTGATCGCATCCCAGAAAGGCTTGCCGTTCTGGGGGAATTCTCCCTGGCCGGCAGTAGAGGTAATGAACACGATATTCTCTTCCTTTGGGAGATCTTCAACTGGGTAATCTTCCATGGCCATAACAATTGTCTTGAGACCCCGGGCACGACCTCTGGTTCCAAGTCGCTTCGCTAATGACTGCGCATTTCCATTGTCGGAGGCGAAGAGGATCGTAAGAGGCGCACCGAAAAGGCCCTCCAAAAGCTGGTTATAAGCATCTCGAGCCTTACGCTTCTGCTGTGCGCGAACTTCTGTGCCGAAATCTTGAGAAAGGCTTGCAGCGAATTTTGGTTCGCGTCGCATCAGCTGGGTCAACTTGTTGTCTCGCGCCAAAAATTCCTTAAGCTCATTCTTAACTCTCTCAGAGTCCAATGAGAAATTGGGTTCTCCCTTGTTCTCATTCTCGGGATTCCACCTATAGAGCGGCCAGTAGCCAAGGTCCACCGCCTTCTTAGTCTCTTGCAAAACGGTCAGTGGAGAATCCTGCTCGCCGAAATACGGTAGATATGCAAGGACAACTGAGGGCCCATTGAATTGATCGGCTTCGAGCATAGCCTGAAGAACCTGTGTGTATGAGCTGTAGACCGCGGTGGAGGCAACATAGGCATTGCCGAAATTCATGGCATATAGGCCAATATCCTTCTTCCGTCTCTCAGCATCCGCCGCGGCTCGCTCCGAGTAGGGCGTCGAGTCGATAATAAGCATATTGACATTTTCACCGGAAGCTAGAACATGGTGTACACCAGAATTGCCGAGATCGTATGCCCAAGCATCGGACCCAACAAGCCACAACGATTCCTTTCGGAACAGACCCTTGCTTGACAGGAGCTCCCGCGCAATTGAAGATCCATCGGTCTCAAGCCGTGCAATTACGTCATCCGCAATCTCTCCGGCTTTCTGGGCGTCTTCGGCGCTCGCCGCCCATTTGGCTAGCCAATTAACAGGCGATTCGGTGACAAAAGACCCGGTGCTGGCGGCTTGCTTGACCTGCTTCACGAACCTTTGGCGGTGTTCCTTTCGAGCTAAAAGTGAGCCAAACCCGAACTCGGGGCTGGCCGCTATCGTGGGCGAAATACCGACGTTGTTCGAGTTAAGGGCGTTTGCGATGTAGACACGATTGCCAAACAGTTGATCTAGAATTTTCGTGTAGGCGGTCTCAAGCTTCGGTTGCTCTAACTTTAAGCTCTTAACATCTCCCGGTCCGTTTGTTTTCCCAACTTCCAAGTTTTGGAGCGGCTTCTCAGAAGCGAGATTTTGGAAGATACCCCTCAACGCCTGGTGGATGGTGTCAGGCGTGATATAACCCAATTGATGGCCAACAACGGTCTCAACACCACCGAAGCCGCTCTTTACCGACGTCAGGACATCAATCAGTAGAGGTCCCCATTTAGTAGTCTTTCGCGAGATTTGCTCAAGAACAGCGATGCGTTTCACGGATTTCGGAATGGCTTCGGCGAGTTTGGAGCCCAACCACGGTCGGTACAATCTAACTGTGATCAATCCAGCCTTTGCATAAATGTCGTCCGGCTTAGCTGCATCAAGCGCCTCAGCGAATAGGCCCGCATCCGAGCCAAAGACAAAGATGGCCTTCTCAGCGGTTACTGGGCCAGACCATTCGAAGGCATTGTAACTACGACCAGTCGTTGCCTTCAGCTGGGCCCAAATCGCCGTCACGTACTTGTAGATATCCTCAGACGTAACCAGAGCCGGAGCGGCTTCGATTGTCGTCGCCGAAGAAACACTGGGTGGAGCGCTAAAGTTGCTTCGTTGACTGGACTTCTCCGAGCCTTCTGAAGACGATACCTTTGAAGCCGCACCGAGTATGGTCGAGTCCGCGAGACCGTTCCCTGTAGCGCTTGGGCGTCTTTCGGGTCGGTCTGAAGACACAACAACTCTTCCGTCATCGGCATAAATCCCCGACTCCGAAACCGAGCTAGCTTGGTATCGCCGAACGTCATCTAGGTTTAGAAGTTCACGGAAGGATACGGCATCTTCCGCAGCGATTGGCTTATCATGGGAGCACGAGCTCGGGTCGAAGAAGTGGATAACACCTTTCCCGGAACGGACCGCTAGAGCATGGGCCGTCATGGCCATGTCCTGTGCTTCCTGAAGGGACTCGGATTGTATAAAGGTCCATCCTGAATTTCTGATGGCGGTTATGGCAGAGTAGTCGGGGAAATGAGCTGGGTATAAAGAAACATGGATGACTACTGGATAGTTTGCTAGCTTATATAGATGCGCAATGGAAGGAAGGAGGATGGTTGAAGTGGTAGTTACGGTGGTGAGGCGACCGGACCGAATAGGAGCGAAGACTGATAGGAGAGGGTCATTGTTGTATCGGATGGATTGTATCTAGTGTCATGAGGTTAATCTTATTAATAATCTTACTAATTATATGGTGGAAAGAACACACCTCTGGTACAGAACCCTCTGTTCTAGCGACCAGTCCTTGATCTTTTCTTGCAGCATATCTCTTAAGGTGGGATGAGAATGCTGAGTCCTGACCTAATGAAGGTTGGACTGAGACAATGACATCGCTGGCAAGGTATGCGATTCGTGCCACTACATTGTTACATTGAATTAGCTATCCTGACGTCTTTATCTCATTTGAAACTTGGGGATCTTCCTCCAATTGTTGATTGGAGTAGAACCGAACCATATGTTGGTTCATTGTAAGGTGTAAGGTATAAGTTGAAAGGATTGGAAATGGATGGCGGGGCACATCCATGGATGTGAATAGTGAGTTTCGTAATATTTTAGAGCCTGTAAAAGTAACTTACCTGCCTCTTCAGGCGTGCGAATCTGGATGTTATTCTGCGTCGCCATGTCGGACTCTGACTTTGAAGCAGAAGAGTCTGCTTTTGCAAAGAGGAATGACATGATGGAAACCCCCCCTCTACATATAAATTCAAATCGACTAGAAATATTTTTTCCCCGGCATTGAGAAAGGCAAAGTGGGAATTTCTAGATAATGGCGACAGCGCAGCTAACATAGCTCAGACCCCGATGTGGAACTTGGAACTTTTAATGGCCCCGCAAATGCAATTAGTTCGTCCTTTACCTCAATCACGCAATCGCTTTAGCCTTGAGGCTTTGGGCAACTCTACCAATCGTCGTTGACACTTTGTCAGAATACGCCATCGTTGGCCAACCAGATCGCCGGGCTATACCTTGCATCATCTCAAACCGGTAATCGGGAAAACCCCCATATTCCCTCTTCCAATCAGCATAAGCCTCTTAGCCGTTTAAGCCAAGCGACCGATAGCCGCCGGCATGTTCAACTGTTGCAAAATTATCATTGAGAATACTCACCGATATCATTATCATGGCCGTTATAATATGTCGTATGTGCATCAGGATAGTCATATAATAAGCGGTAAGCCGTCAGATATCAATTGCGACTTTGCCGGTACGTTGCCGTCTTTTTGTACTCCAAGTCCGATAGCCGCTCCACTTACACGCAACGGCCTACAATTGTCTCAATACTTAGACAACGCATGTCATACAGAGCCTCCGTCTGTACCTATAGCAAACATGCTTGGAAATACATACAATCCAATTCGAGGCCTTTATTTGCGTAGCTTGTATATTTCATGGAGCATATTTTTATCTTGTCTTTGCACTATTAAGTATTATGTCTCAAGCCAACATGATTGTGTGACGTGTCGATAGACGGTTATTCGAATCAGTATATCACTATGTAGAAAATAGATTAGCTGATTTCTATTAAACAAACCCCGACACTTCTCCTAGAGAGAATACGGTCAACATTGAGCATATCAGTAGGTAAGTGGCCTGGTTGGTGTCATAGTAACTAGAATTATACCTACCTAGATGCCCTATGCGTTAGCAAGGTCTAACAAATACACTTTTGGCTTAGGCACACGTTTAGAAACCCCATTTGGGAACATGGGAATGCGATTTAGAACCTCTAAGCTGTTTCAAGGATAATAGCCTTTGGAACTCGATATTTTAATTGATCTAGTGCTCAGAGCAATTTAAGACTCTGGGAGAGATACGCCACAAGATATCACGATGACTAAGCCTCAAAACCAGAGCCTGAGTTTATTTATCTGAGGCGCGATGAGTCAGCAGCTGTCAGATCCGGAGATCGGGCAGGTCCCTCTGTACCTCTGTACCTCGACGTTCCATGGACCCTGGCTCGCACTCACGTCATGGTTGTAGCACCTGTCAGTGGCACCACCACTTTGACACCACCATAGAAACATCGTAACAAACGTGGGGCTCGAAGCTTCGATTTTAGAATTTGCGCTATAAAAAGGCTAAAAATCGTCAATTGAGCAACGGAAGGGCAAATAATTCTGAAATTGATAGCTTGGAGTGGATTTCGACAATTCGCAGTATCCATTGACCCTCGTCTCAGCTCGAGTTTCATGAATCCATCGCTACAACGGGCCGTCGCAAGTGCATCTACCCGACTCACACTTTCGCTCGCCAACCCACGTGCGGTATTTAGAAGCTATCCCACATCTGGGGCCGCGTTCGCCTCTCTTAGCCTTAGTCACAATCATAGCAAACAGCTCCTTCAAGGAAATACCCATTTATCGCTCAGCCGTCTAGTAGCAGCTACTTTCTCAACAGCTACCCCACCAAGAAGACAAAAAGAAAAAGAAAAAGAAAAAGGAAAAGCAAACGAGGGCGCAATGGCATCAGCACCAGCATCCACAAGCCTCATCGAGTCCGCCAAGCGCGCCGCATGCCGGCAAGCCGTGGCAGACCACTTCAACCCGAATTTCACGTACGTCGGCATCGGCAGCGGCAGCACCGTAGCCTACGTCGTCGAAGCGATCGCGGAGCTCGGGCCCTCCGTAACGAGCAAGATGAAGTTTGTGCCGACGGGTTCCGGGTCGACGTCTCTGATCCGCAACGCGGGGCTCAGCGTGCTGCAGGTGCCCGACCTGCTCCTCGAAGTCGGGTTCCACCCGGAATCCACGGACCACCAGCCCATCGACGTCTACTTCGACGGGGCCGACGAGGTCGACGCGGAGCTGAACTGCATCAAGGGCGGCGGAGCCTGCCACTTCCAGGAGAAGCTGGTGTCGCGGTTGTCGAAGCAGTTCATCTGCGTGGCGGACAGTCGCAAGAAGGCGGATAGGCTGCTGACTAACTGGGCGTATGTTCCCGTCGAGGTGTCGCCTATGGGCGCCGAGTACGTGCGCCGCGAGCTGCTGCGTCTGGGTAGTAAGGACCCGAAGATCCGGACCTCGGGGCCCACATTCATCCGCACCATTACCGATAACCACAACCACATCATCGACGCGCCTTTCCCGACGCTGCTGCTGAATAGCGAGGCGGATAAACTGGACCCCAAGAAGGGTCTTTGGACGCCGGACGCGCTGCTCGCGAGGATCAAGAGCATCTTTGGTGTTCTTGAGGTGGGTATTTTCTCTGGGTTGAATGGTCCCCAGGTGGCGAACTTGGGCACGGATGTAGAAGGAGTGAAGCCTGTGAAGGCGTACTTTGGTAGACCGGATGGGCAGGTTGAGACTTTGGGTTGAGTTAGAGGATCGGATGCTCCGATATCACAAAAGTTGGTCTATTGATTCTAATTTCATATTTACGGGTCTCATATATATGCACTATACAAATCTGGGGGCGGGATCATAGATACTCATACCTACGTAGTTATTAGAGTTCATGATAAGGGTACATAGGGCAAGACGAGGCATTTGATCTGATATCAAAATCCTTTTCGACGGCGCTCAAATTCGAATCTAAAAAAAGGGTGATTAGATGTACTAACCGTCATATCCGTAATGGTTATACTGGTCCTCTTCTCGTTACTTTGTTTCATGGATTGGCTTGTATTATACAACATCTTTTGGCTGGTCCATTCGCTATGCACGGAAATATCCTGCTTGGTCCTCGCTTCTCCTTCACCATGAGCAACGTAACATCATGTTACTAGCAAGCGCATCCCTCTTGTTGAGATTGTTGGGTGTTGGTCTTCACATCGATCACTACAAGCTTGTTAGTCCAACCATCTCGCTCCACGTTGAAGTATTGCGGGTGTGACCCACTCTGTGATGAAGCCTGTGCTGCAGCATCTGTCCCCTCCATACCGGGCAGGGCTTGCGCTATCCTCCTGAAGAGGTTCTTGACGTTGTGGCCTAGCTTCGCGCTCGTCTCGACAAACATTAGGTTGTTCTTTCTTGCTTCCTCCTCGCCTTGCGCCGTCGTGACTTCTCGCTTGTCGTTCAAATCCGTCTTGTTACCCACCAGCACGATGATCACGTCGTTGCCGCGTTCCGCTCGCACATCGTCGATCCATTTCTTGGTATTTTGGAATGACTTCGCATCTGCCCATATATATTAGTCATTTTGTCCAACTCTACAGCCAGCCAGGCACGGTGCCAGTTCGTACTTGAAATATCGTAGACGACTACCGCAACGCTTGAGTCTCGTATGTAGGAGGGAATCAAACTCCTGAATCGTTCCTGGCCTGCAGTGTCCCATAACTGTAGTCGTACTGTTCGGTCCTCAAGGTACATTGTCTAATTCCTGCCTGTCAGCCAACCTATTTCGAGTATTCGTTGTCTATCGCGATGGGCCACCTAAACTTGCCTTTGAGAGGAAATCGATACCGATAGTGGCTTGGTACATGTTATCGAAGGAGTCGTACATAAATCGTGTTATCAGGGACGTCTTGCCGACTAAGTTGAGGCATAATGTTAGCTACTGCAAAAAGCTATATTCTCTTTCACCGAGTATCGTTGGTTCGTGATGCTTGGGAGACGAGGCTGCGTACCGCTTTGTTCGCCGAGGAATACTAGCCTGACAAACGTTAGTAATAGTTTCAGCAACAAGAGCGGGTGGTTAGAGTTACTTGAATTTTTTCAACGGGTTGTTGTACCCGCCGGCTCCTCCTGCCTGTGCCATGGTCGCAGTAAAGTTCTTTTTGCTATAGTGTATGGTGTTGTTGGTAGTGTTTGATAGCTGCCGATAGCTCGGCTGTAGTTTATCAGTCGAGATGCGCAGAGGTATAATACGCTAAGAACAATGAATTCAGGAGTCGAACGTCGGGTAGCCGGGAATTCAAGAATGCTCAAGTTAAGTCGGGGAAGGAGAATAAATGAATTAAATATTTTGCAATATTATTGACTGTATGACTCTTCGATTTCTTTAAGATAGCTCGGAAAGAAATCGACTAAGTATTGAGTAGTTGTTCTTTCCACCGCACCTACAAAAGGAGGCGGTCCCTTTTTCCAGTATACTGCATGAAAAATGCGCTTGGGCTTTGCAGCCTTGACAGATTGGCGATTTTGGACTGGGACTGGGGTCGATGGGGCAAGCTTTAACGGCTATCGTTGGCAATCGATAGGACGTTGCTTAAAACAGAAAATGGCCGACAATCCCGACCCCAGAAGTCATAACTCAATTCGCTGTCCGTCTTATTACGTAAGCCACTTAAGAGAGTTAGCTAGGACAATTTTGGAAATGAAATATTGGATTTCTTATCTTATCGCGGAAGCCATCCCCAACCAAAGATTGTCCCTGCATCTGGAAAAATTTCTGGTTTTCAAAAGCCCCACCAAACACTACGGATTCCTCCAATTCAGTTGCCCAGAAATTCAACGGCCAATGCAGCTACGAAAGATTTCTGTATAATTCACTGTATCCTGGTATCAACATTATCAAAAGTTGATTGTGCCTAGGAATCCGACAAAATGCCAGTTATACAGCCTTTAAAGGGTTCGACAGATGCGCCTGCGACCTACAAACAGCCCTCAAGGAAGGGCAAGAAGGCATGGAGGAAGAACGTCGATGTTACAGAGGTTGAGAAAGGTCTTGAGGAGTTAAATGAGGAAGTCATCAAAGGGTTTGTGCACAATTGCTTGTTTACGACATTACGTCGAGCTAATCAGGTGATCCTATAGCGGTGTTCTCGCCGAGCGACCATCCGACGAACTCTTCGTTCTCGATACGGTCGGTGATGTTGCATTGCCCAAGAAATTTCCGAAACATACTTCAAAGCGTCTTAAGGCCGACGAAATTATTGCAGCGCGTTCTGCTGTACCCGCCCCACCTGCGCGCAAGCGTCCAGGAGATAAGACTACCGACGGCATCCTCCCGGAGAAGCGACAAAGGAGGGAATATGTTACGCACAAGGAGCTTAATCGACTACGCAAAGTAGCAGATGGTGTCCACGAGACAACGGTGGAGGTTGCAGATGCTACGTACGATCCATGGGGAGCAGTAGCCGAACCCGAACCCGAGGTACCTGTCGAGGACAAGAGGAATGAGAAGAAAAAGTCACCAAAGTCCTTCTCAAAAAAGCCAGTCTCACTATTGGCCAGTGGAAAGACGCCAAAGGCCGTGCCGAAGCCTACAGGTGGATACAGCTACAATCCAGCATTTACTGATTACGAAGCCCGCTATACTGAGGAATCTAATAAAGCTGTTGAAGCTGAACGCAAGCGTCTACAAGAGGAAGAGGCGGAGCGTCTCAAGAAAGAAGCCGCGGCCAGATCAGCTGCCGAGGCGGAGGCCGCAGAAGCCCGGGCAGAACTATCAGAGTGGGACGAGGACTCGGAATGGGAGGGCTTCCAGAGTGGTGGTGAGGAGCTCAAAGTCAGCGCAAAGCGACCGGAGCGCAAAACAAAAGCACAGCGAAATAGAATCCAGAGGCGAAAGGAGGAAGAGCGCCGGAAAAGACACGAGGCCAAGACTAAAGTCCGTAAAGCTCAGCTGGAAGAGATCAAGAGAATCGCAAAAGAGGTTTCTGAACGTGAACTTGAACGAAGGCTGGCAGTTGCGAATATTGTTGAAGATAGTGAGAGCAGCGCTGAGGACAATGACGAAGCTCTTCGGCGGCGTCAATTGGGCAGAATGAAGCTGCCGGAAAAGGACCTAGAGCTAGTCCTACCGGATGAACTACAAGACTCTTTGCGCCTGTTAAAGCCTGAAGGCAACTTATTGAAGGACCGCTACCGGAGCTTGCTGATTAGAGGAAGGGTGGAGGCTCGAAGGAGGATACCCTTCAAGAAGCAGGCGAAGACTAAACTCACCGAGAAGTGGGCTTACAAGGACTTTAGCATCTAAAGCGGCTCTACGGTAGCTTATAGAGATGATTGATTGACTCAGTGCCGATTGAAGCCGCGAATTATATGCAGATATTAAAAGTTCTTGGACGGTGTGATATTTTCTTCGGCCCTACATCGGAGATCCGACGCGCCGGATATGTCAACAACCAATGTTACAACGTTCCAATGCGCGACTCTCACAGAAAGAGCCCCTAATGCGTAGAACATTCGATACGTTGGGCCCTGAATTTCGACGTTTGACGGCGCATGTCAAGATAGTTGACTCTAGTATACAGAAAATTAAAAAATTACATCTACTGAACGACATCAGTATTTTTATAAATATTTACTTGAGAAAGTCGTAACGCAAGCAGCGCAAGGTCGAGAATTTAGGGGAAAATAACCACTCTGCCACTAACCCAAGGTGGGTCTAGCTTAGCTTGAAAAATTCCAGCGTACGGTAGGTACGTATGTATTTCCAGGGCCAGGGTGGTAGCGACGGCGATCCGCGTCCCACCCTAACGGGTATGACGCACTGCATACAAAGTAGCTCATGTCGGGTAACACAAGTTTGGCCAGGGAAGCGCCGAAAAGGCGAGGGGACAATTCCTTCCTACACAACATTAAAGCCATTCCTCAATTAAACTTCAATTTTCTAATTGTGATCGTTCATACCATAATACGTCTCTTCGAGATGTCACGTTATGCCTTGTCCTCCTTATAGAGTCTTCTTTGTGTACTCTTGAACTGGTGAAAACCCGCGATGATGCCACCACAGCTGGGAGCAGCCAGGACCCTCGCTTTTCGCGTCTGCCGCCAGAGCTCTCCTAGCTATAACTTGGCATCTGCAACTTCGTTAAAGCAACCAAAACGCATAAATACCTGCCAATTCGGTGTCCTATCCCGACCGAATGCTTCCAACCGAAATGCTCTCTCTAAAGCCCCTCAATGGCGGTTCCCGCCGAAGCACGTAGCTCGCGCAATTTCAGGCAAACCCCTCCCGCAGCGACGATCCGTCATCCTTAACTTCGCGTATCGTACAGCGGCAGTAGTTGGTACGGGAGTTGGGTTTATAGGGGCCCTCTTTGTGGCCTTCTTCATATACGATGCGACGACATACAAGGAATCGTCGGTTACCTTTGGTGACTGCCATGTATCTGAGACAGCTCTGTCCCCACGTCGTGGAGGGCCCAAGAATCTTCCCGTCGTAGAATCCCTACTTGATGACGAAGATACTGAGGAGGCTAAGAGGAGGAAGACTAAGCCGCGACTCGTGATTCTGGGCGGTGGTTGGGGAAGCGTCGCGCTGCTCAAGCAACTCAATCCGGACGATTACCATGTCACAGTTATAAGCCCTAAAAACTACTTCTTGTTCACTCCTATGTTACCCTCCGCAACCGTCGGTACCCTGGAAATGCGAAGTCTGGTCGAACCTATCCGCAGAATCTTATCAAGAATCGGTGGACACTTTCTCCGAGCGTCTGCCGAGGACGTCGAATTTTCCCATAAACTAGTTGAGGTCTCACAGATAGATGCGCGTGGGGAAGAGGTCAGGTTCTACGTACCGTACGATAAGCTCGTCATTGCTGTTGGATCTGTCACGAACCCTCACGGAGTAAAGGGGCTGGAGAATTGCTTCTTTCTGAAGGACATCAACGACGCGCGCATGATTCGGAATCAAGTTATGAGGAACTTGGAACTTGCTTGTCTTCCAACGACACCTGACGACGAACGTAAGCGACTCCTATCATTTGTGATTAGCGGTGGTGGTCCTACGGGTGTCGAGTTTGCTGCCGAGCTCTTCGATCTATTGAACGAGGATTTAACTAGGAGATTCCCTCGACTTTTACGGAATGAGATCTCAGTTCACTTGATACAGAGCAGGGGGCACATCTTAAACACTTACGATGAGGCCCTTTCTAAGTACGCCGAAGATCGATTCGCTCGCGACCAAGTTGAAGTTCTAGTTAACTCGAGAGTAAAAGAGGTGCAGAAGGATAAGATTATCTTTACGCAAAAGATGGAAGATGGCAGTATTGTAACTAAGGAGCTTCCGATGGGATTTTGCTTGTGGTCTACCGGCGTGTCCCAAGCTGAATTGTGTAAGCGAATCGCCGCGAAATTAGGACCGGCGCAGAGTAACCGCCATGCTCTCGAAACCGATTCCCACTTGCGACTTAACGGTACGCCTCTCGGCGATGTATACGCAATTGGAGACTGCTCGACTGTCCAGAACAACATCGCCGACAACGTTGTGACCTTCCTACGCGGACACGCGTTCAGGCAGGGCAAGGACCCCGAAACCATCGAGCTCCACTTCAGCGACTGGCGCGACGTGGCTTCGGATGTTAAGCGGCGGTTCCCGCAGGCAGCCTCGCACCTAAAGCGCGTAGACAAACTATTCGCACAGTTCGACAAGGACCAGTCTGGCACCCTCGACTTCGGCGAGCTGAGGGAGCTGCTCAAGCAGATCGACAGCAAGCTGACGTCGCTACCGGCCACGGCACAACGTGCTAACCAGCAGGGGATCTACCTGGCCAAGAAGTTCAACAAGCTGGCGCAAGCTGCGCCAGGGCTAAGGGCTAACGATATCAGGGACGGCGATTTGGACGAGGCTTGCTACAAGGCATTCGAGTACCACCATCTAGGTAGCCTGGCCTATGTAGGCAACAGCGCCGTGTTCGATCTTGGGGGTGGATGGGGTCTTACGGGTGGACTGTGGGCTGTGTACGCGTGGAGGAGCGTGTACTTTGCGCAGAGCGTGGGCGTGAGGACCAGAGTGTTGATGGCGATGGATTGGGCTAAGAGGGGTCTTTTTGGACGAGGTATGGAGTTGTTGTTGGCTACTCCTGGATAGAGACAATATGCTAACACTTGACAGATCTTATGAGCTTCTAGACGGACTACAACGAAAAGAACGCGAGAGTTTGTGGTCTCGCGCAAGATATCAGGATTCCCGAGAGCGAGTAGCTCTGTACAAAGGGTAATCCAATGGGAAAGCTAGACCCCCAGGTCTAATGGGGATATGATTTTGGATTAGAGCTATGATATCATGAATGGTTCCGGCCTCATTATGAGGCGGATAATAGAGGTTAGACCGAGGTTAGACCACGAGAGAGAACCATAATCGTCGTAATGAAAATGCGAAGAGAATGATCGTCTGTGCGACTTGCGGTAAGGAAGCTGGTGGTTAGTCAGCGTCATCCTTGCTTACCTAAGGCATTCATTGATCAGCTCATGCAGACGATGAAACGCTTCCATACAAAGTGCAGTCTTGGGGTGAGCAAGCACGTTTACATCCGATGAATCATACTGTTTACACGACTTCCAGAACAATCAATACAACTTCAATGTTTTACGCTGCAGTGTCTATATATTAATGTAGGCTTGTCCTGTACTATGTTCTTTAATTTAACGGACAACACATCTTGTTTATTGTTTGGCGGCGTATTATATATGAGTTTGCTGACTAAATCGTACATTGACATCCAAATCGCTCACCTGTTTGTTGCGTTAAGTATCAAGTTGATAAGTACATGTATAGTCCGACAACTTTCCACAGTGCCAACCACCAAATCGCGAGGGAAAATAAGTCGCCATATGGGTCTGAATAGACTCAAGGAAAAAAAAAAAGCTGCCCACATATATCCTGATTCAGTTTAGCTGGTTTTGGTTTGATAGGTGCACACTCAGCACTGTTGTACCATTTAGGCACGTACCTGCGATCATTTTCAGGCAGGCGCATCCAGTCTATTATTGAAATATTCAGACGCGCTCGCGATGTCAGAAACTTAATTGCATAATTCACTGACGCGCTTCCACTCATTTTTCAAGTCTGCGTTTTACAAAAACCTCCGTTCGTTAGTAACCCATCACCAATTCTCAGTTACGCAACATTTTCGACGACCAAGTTTAGACTGTTGTCAAAATGGCGTCCCGTCCCACATTGGCGACCTTGCCCTACGAATTGATCTTACAGATCATATCCAACAGTCAATTCCACCGAGAAGACTGGAAAGTCTTTCGTCTTGTATGCCGCACCTTCGAACATCCCTCATCTTCTCTTCTATTTCGTGCGGTGAAGATTTCTCGTCTCCGGGAGGACCGAGATAACTTCGAGCAGATCGCGGCAAATCCGCATCTTGCTCAACACGTGCGCCAGGTCATCTGGCATGAACTCAACCTCGAGGCCTGGCGTTATCCAGAAGAGGACGAGACCGTGATATTCGATCAAGGGTATGCTGAAAACTTGGCTAAGTTAGAAGAGTCTGATGGAGTGGAACTGGAAACCATTACTCGACTCATGCTCGACGCCGTCCATGATCCGATGCTATTCTGGTGGCCGAGAATCTCTGACGACTCAATGGACGCAGCAGAGAAGCGGAAACGCATCATCTTTGAATTCTTTTCCCGATTTGTTGCAGCGATAGACCGCATGCCGAAACTCACAGCATTCCGCTCATCCCCCATGCCGGTTGATCGAGTATTCTTCTACAGAGACTACCCCTTACAAGCTGACTTGTACAGGCTTGGGGGAAGTCGAGACCTCCCTCGTGGAAACGAAGGGTTTTCTAGCTTTATGGTACCTGCGATGAGTCGTGTCAAGTCCAAGATTCTTTCTCTACATTGGGCTGACGAAACTATCTGGACTAGCCTCGCATCGAGTCTAAAACCCGACTATTCGCAAGCCTTCAGCGCACTGAAGTCGATTGACCTATGTATTAGCGGTATCGGCGATGAAGATGAAGCGTCCATTCCTGCTCTATTATCGTTCTTGAATGCAGCCACAGACTTAGAGCACTTTTCATTATGTCTCGAAAGAGCAGATCCCTCCAATCAAAGGAGCCTGACCAACGCCATATTTCTAGATTGTTATTGGCCCCGTCTATCTTCCCTTCGATTCATGAATACTTGGCTAAGGAATTCTGAGCTTAGCCACTTCTGCAAGAAGCATTCTGAAAGACTCCGCCATCTAACATTTAATTCGTGCGAAGTGTCAGCAACGGACATATTCGCGATAGGAGACATTTCAGGCTTCAACCTGGAATACATCACTATTACTTCTCATTCAGAGTCCTCTATGGATACAATCAAGGAAGATTTACTCGCATTCACCGACGGGGAGTCGTCTCATGGGGAGAGCTCGCGCAGTGACGATAGTCTCGACGACTCAGATGACTCGAGTGTCCGATCCATATCACACTATGACCTGATATATGTTCACACGACGTTTTCCAAGTTCGATTATCATGCATGGTGCATGGCAGGGTATTGCGACTTGGATGCTGCGTATTGTGAACACGTATCCGACGAAGCCGAGAGAAAGAAGTTGTATGAGGAAGATGACGAAGACCGGGGCGAATTCAAGGATAGCCAGCCGAAAACATACTGGGCCTGGGACCGCTTCTCTAAGGGCGACGTCTTCTACTGGAGAGTAGATGAGAATCCCGATGAAGCTCAAGCTAGCACGACGTATTGGCGATTCACGAGCCGCAGCGGCGCTACCGCTATCGGAAAGGATCCGCTGGACTATTTCTCGGATTGGGACAGCGATGAAGGAGATGTAGCCACGCCAACGCCTTACTCTCAAGACCTTTTCAGATTTGGTATATCCGACGACGTCATAAGAGAGCCTCCAGCTGGAGCGACGGCGTACAGTAGATTTGGTGACCCGATGAACGGCAATTATGATGACCCAGCAAATGTCGATATTGGATAGGCTGGACCTGGTTGTCGGTTTACGGATATAGTTGAGAAGTGGATGTTAAAGATCTGGTATCCGGCTACTTTAGGTGGTCAGATAGCTACATGTATGTCTATAGTCAGGGAGCGGGTTCGTCAGATCCCACATTGTATCAGAATCTGGCTCCAGCCATCGATACAGTGACTCTTGTAGCTAGACGTAATTGATGTCATATTCTATTTGAAATTAGGCTTTTAGTGAATCGCCTATTGCCTTAGCATAATTGATGTTCTATATTCATTCATCACTATCATGTTATTTTACGTAGGTTATACAATTCAATGAAGCTGTCACGCGTATGTATAACTTAGGCTCCAGCTTCCTGCATTTCTGTGATATATGATGCCATTGCCTTAACCTGCTCCTTGAGTTTGGTTGCTACTGTAAAATGTAGTTCCAGGTATCACCGTGCCCCTCCTGTCTTGTTCTGAATTTATAAAAATGATGATCCTCATCCATGCAAATCACCTTCCTTTCCTGCGCTCCGAATCTCTGGTCTTTCCAGTAAAGACGCCCTTTTCGTACCAAATTAGTAGTCCGTGAGTGGCAAAGACAGATTAGAGGGCGTCCAACTCTGTCACCTGCACCGACTGGGTGTCGTCACTCGTCGGCGATTGTGCTCAACAGTATTCATCCTCAGCCTTATCTCCCAAATTCTGCGAGGGTAGCATCTGTGGCCTTCTGTGCCTTGTTCACCTAGACCCACACATCGAGTTGCTGGATCCGGTGCTGGCAGTGGCGGCTGTTGTGTCCGCAGTCCAGGATAAGAAGCAGTAGAGTTCTAGTTTCCTAGGAACAATATCCAGCGCTTCCTGGTTGGCTACGACAGAAGTCGAGGTCATAGCGGTACGCGCTAATATCCTCGTTCATCTGACGACGAGTGATAGGTCTTGATGTAGGACTACTACCCTCATGATCTTAGTGAAGCTTAGAGTGAGCCCCCTGCTAGACGATGCTAGGGCAAGATGGTTACTAATCACCACAGTTGTCGACCCCCAAGAGAATATGTCATAGGCATCCCAGTTGATTCTCTTGGGGGTCGACAACTGTGGTGATTAGTAACCATCTTGCCCTAGCATCGTCTAGCAGGGGGCTCACTCTAAGCTTCACTAAAAGGGCAGTATGTAGTTGCTTGGTGATATAATGTGTCCCTTTTTCGTTGCTTATGACGTTTATTCGTACCCCTAGCAGGTTCCCAGTGATAGCGGAGTGTTCCAGTTTATAAAGGTTATGTAGAGATTCATGTTATAGACGCGTGTAATGTCTTGGGCGTGGATGATTGACGTCAATGCGAGTACACCACCTCTTCCGTTGCTTATCCATCGTTTGCCATATTATAAGTCTCTGAATAAGGCCCCTTCGTGGCATAGTTGGTTCGAATATGACCTTCTGGTTTCTGAACTGCCCTTTATAATGATAGGTCTGATATCTCTAAAGGTGAAAGGGGCGTTAAATATAATGTTTATGTTACGTTAGCTGTGGGACAGCTCGTGAATCTTGCTGTAGAGTTGTATTTGTTCGTGTGCCTGTCAACACCGTAGAGGATGACGAGCGCAGATGGTATTTTTATTTTTGGGATATTGCCACTCTTCCTTTCGGAGGTTTCTGTGTTGGGGGGCATGACTTTCAAGCTGGGGGCAGCTGAGCCCGATTGACAGCTGAGCGACTTCAATGACGAAGTGCGTATCTTCTCGAGAGCAAGGGTCTAGAAATAGGGGAAGGTCGAGTCCAAAAGGAGAAAAGAACTTTGTTAAGAGTCCATCAGCTGTTACATGGCAACCCGTTAATAACGATAGGTACCTTAGTTTAGTAGAGATCGCTTGGCAGTGACAGCCTTGGCTTCGGGGAGGGTATGGTACTCTCTGATGCCACGCATGATCCTATTCCAAGGAAATACACTGAATCTGCCAGATTCTTAAAGCACATGGAATACGGACATGTAATCCGTAGGTTATGATGACTTCCATTGGATTCTGCTCTCGACCTCGAATGGAACACCAATATCGAGCTAATAACACATGAAGTGCCTCGATATCAAAGAAGAGGGAAAGAACTTGTGTTGGTCTGCAATCGAGGAGGGAGGTTGGTGACGAGATAGAAGATAGACCGTCGCTCAAGCTCCCAAAAGTCGGCAAGCGAGACTCAGCGAAGCAACTGCTGTGGTTCTAGCCTTCTTCCTTTTCCCCCCCTTCGACTGCTCATGTGGAACCGCAAGTCAAGGGGCAGGCAATTCTTGTTGACCAGGCTTGCTCACATACACAATATGTGTTTCATTAAATTTTGTGGCGCTTTCGCTCCCCTTTCATCTCTGAGTTGAGAGCCGTAACGCTATCCTCCAGGAGGCGTTCGAAGTCTCTGCAAGAGAGGCTGCTCTGAGAGACTGGATTCTTCCCAATAGCCAGACTTCTCAGGTGATTCCAGACGCTTAAAATCTCGCCTGCTTACAGTAGATTGGATATAAAGAGCCAGAGTCGCGAAGGAAAGGAATAAGTTCGGGGATGTCGCAAACATATATAGTTGTATTTGTGAGGTGCGGGAATGCTCGGTATGACTTTGTTTTTCAGTTACTCTCGTCGACGAACCATACTTGTAACGTATCAAATTGATACGGGTAGTTTGAGCGAAGGATGAAAATGAGGTAGGGCATTCTGTCACTCTCCAGACATCCCCCCTAGTAATGGCACTCTCTGAGTCGAACTTCAGGTATACAGGTATGCTAGGTGCATACCTCACTTGAAATAGATCATAGAATGTTTTGACGATACCTGCGTCCCTGTTGGAACATTCCGCAGAGCGAAAATGCATAGTTATTGTGAGCCTCACATCGCAACTAGATCAGACAAGGGCCACACTGCCACTTGGTCGGGTTGTGGATCGCCGATGCAGGAGAAATGGCGCGTAGATTCGGGGGACCTCGGGTTCGTGCCGACTAGGGTGCTAGAAGAAAATGAGAAATGTTGATATTTACGACAAGAAAAAAAGTCCGATCGGCGATTATGAGGAGGAGCGTTTTCCCGCAAAGACGTTGGCGTTGTGATCCTGTCGAAAAAGACTTCGCAGAGGGCAAACCCGTATGTTTCCCTGAGCGCCGTATAGGTAATGTTCGACTAGGCATAGTCCATTATGTTGCATTCCATGTCGGGATATAGGACTGTCCACGAAATAAGTGCCTAGGTGGCCATTCTTTGGCTCATTCTCGCAAAAGGCTGGTTATCCCCAGTCCATCGAACTCACTGGGATGGACTGAAGGGCGCGCCGAACTTTCCCCTATTCATACTTGTCTCTGCCCCGAAGATCTACTATTTTTAGGTTCGTCCACACTTGGAGTTATGTGATTGAACACCATAGATTCAGCCCTAATAGGACTATGCGCTGATTAAAATGGGGTCCGTAGTCGGTTGTCCGGAAACCTGCTTGCTCTGCCGCATATCGAGTATATGTAGCTTCGTCATATTCGGGTAGCATGACAAAGAATACTAGTGATCTCAGATATGACCTAGGTAGGTAGAGAATTGGGAGAGGATATTTCAAGCACCACAAATGCAATCCAGGTTGAGGAAAAGTTCCTGGGAGGTGTTACGCTCGATGGCGTACTGGCTAATGAGTCTCCTTGACCCTCGTGTTCCGGCTAAGCGTTGCACTTCTACCGAGGACATCCCATGTTATCTTAGTTGCTGTACTTATTCATGTAGTCAATCAGGCCCTTGAGAGTGGAATATTGGTGCAATCGCCAAACCCTAGCCACAGGGGAATGATCGGGATTGAATTCCCTGCTTATATGTTAGATGTAGGTGTTGATGAGGAGATACCTTGGAGGCGACAGCCTCATTGGGTTTGCCTGGCATGACGGCGTCGACGTCGACGTCGGTGCCCACCTTGTGTAGGCCGTCCTTGATGTAGCCCACGGCAATGCTCTCATCTAATGTAAAGCTGGGACATCCGCCCGTGACCACACCGACCTCTATACCGTCCGCGTCAATAGCCTTTTCAAAGGGTATCATCTAGCCAAATGGATCGCAGCAGTCAAGTAGCTCGCGCAGAACTTGTGCTGCGACTTGGGGTATATCAGATTTTTTATCCTTGTCTTTAGGACGTTGATGGCAAATCATCGGAGGTTTGCGGCTTTCAGATTACCGCCAACTGGTCTCATCATGTAGCGTATGGCGTTCGATATCGTTGGGAGGCTCGAAGCCGGATATACCAGGTCGCGCGACTGCCGTTGGCTTTATGCCTTTCAATTATGATGCCTTTCCAACACGTGGCATCTTTGAGAAGGGGCACACTGAGACGAATTGGCGCCAGGGTTCGACGGATAAGACGGTGTTGGGAAGAATAGCTCCAGCGATTGCATCGGAGCGGCAGTATTTTCCGCTCATACTGACGGAGAATACACCTGACTCTCTGGTCCATGCTAATAAGAATGGGTTGGTCTGATAGAAGTTGATCGTCGGTATGTACAGGTAAGAAGTTCGCCAATAAGAAATACATGCATGATTCCTCACAATATAGTAATAACAGACTGTAGGGCGACGTTAACTGACGCTGATAGGGTATACTCGGCGTTATAGTAATGGTCCGCCATAAACGCCATTTCGTAGGTGATTAGGAGTCCGACCGTGTAGTGATCTTATCCCACAAGACACAGTCATAATAAAGTGCTCGAGACTCGACACAATCCAGTACGGAGCCACGGGAAGTTCCTGTTCGCTCTGCGGAATCGGGCATCAAGTTAGTGTGACTATAACACGATCTGGTAGTTCGGGATATTTTGTTGCTTATAGGAGGGATTACACTACAACCCTAGCAGAGGCGCCGATGTGTTCCATGTTCCTTACAGCCAGCGAGGCGTGCATCGCTCTCTGGCACCGTGACCTTACACAAGCCACAAGTGTCGAACTTCGGTGCTGACGCCAGCACAAGCATGTTATTAGGAGTCGTCATCCTAATATACCATATCTATATCCTGCCACAGCTAGGAAGATGATTATAGTACCCACATACTTCTCATCCCTATTCGTGTACACAGGAAATACTGTGGGAATGAGGCATCGGCTCACATTCGTGTGTCGGAAGTCCCGTAGAGTGTATAGGGGGCAGCCCTACAGGAAGTGATTTGTGTGATATTCTAGGTACCTAGGTACTCCTGGCGAACTCCAGCTTCTCACAAGCCACCAGTCATTCTTAGAGACGCAGCGGCGCTTGTAGCTAGCGTATTGGATGCGCTCCATGGATATACTGTTGATAATCACTGTGTTGTCGTCGTAGGAATGGTACTTCGACAGTTGGTGGAGATAAAAGGAATTCGACTTTATTCGTCGAATTCTTTCCACCTATTCTAGCATGACCTCCTCAGAACATGATTGTGCTGGCTGCGGCGACAGAGGTAGACGCTTGCGACATCTGTAGTCTCGATTTCGGAGCGAGTGACTCAGTTTCCGAAGGGAAGCCACTCATTCATTCTCAAGTTTCGTTTCGTGCATTATGTTTTTTTTTTTTTTTTTTTTTTTACAATTTTCCACATATAGGTGCTAAGCTTCTGGTCGGTCGCCTTGGCCTGCTCGATTTCTCCCTCGGAGTGGCGTCCGGCCATTATCCCCTAGTTCTTCCATTTTACAGTGTTGCGACCATAGAAGAGCCAGCGAGTGTACCTACTAGGTACTTAGGTAAATAGGGCTATCAGGTAGCCTCCGGGGAGGTACTTATCCAAACAGGAGTAAGATCTGCAATGAACTGGGAAGTGTACCCGGAGGACATGGGGTAATCCGGACGCCCCCAACTTCGTCGTAAGCTTGCTCCGCCATGTTTGAAATTGCCTGTGTTAGTGCACGTGTATGGGGACGGGTGTGAAAGTTGGGGATTTCGAATGAACCGTTCTTTCATTGTCTTTTTGAGCACCATAAGACATTGTCATAGAATCTTGTTGTTCTGAGTACGCAGATACCCGGTATGGGCCTAGGATCTCGTATATAGGTAGGTCTCCGAGATGTTTCTGGAGATGCGTTGGATTAATGCTTTAGTTGATGATGGATGTTGTACTCCGTTGTGATATATGTTGCTTTAAACGAGGAGCTAGGGATTTCAGCTCCTCGTTTCTTCGACACCTTCTGCTAGCTTATGCTTATCCAGGTTAGGGGCATCTTCACCACCTCCAGGTCGGTAAGACTATCTCGAGTGATAGGTAGGCAATCTATCTTCGGTATGATCGGAGGTTGTGAAGTTCCCTATTCCTTGCGGAGACCGGAAGATGGCCGGCGCCCGACCACCATCCGAGGCACTCCGAGATGTGGCAGCACTGCGGGCTTGGCCGGGTCGCGGTGCGCAGGGAGGACCACAGGGTCCGATAACGACTTGTAGGAAGCTCGTTTTAAGTACGTTCTAGCTTGGTGTAGTTTCAGCGCCCCATTTCCCAGTAGATGGGGCGAATACCAGTCGAAAAGTGCCACAACTTCGATCTGCTCTTAAGCGCAGGATACCCAGACAATATCAAAACGCGGAGCTAGAGCATCTAGCATCTTAAGGCGAT
Source organism: Hypoxylon sp. CO27-5 (assembly GCA_002120305.1). Lineage (NCBI taxonomy): Eukaryota > Fungi > Ascomycota > Sordariomycetes > Xylariales > Hypoxylaceae > Hypoxylon > Hypoxylon sp. CO27-5. Next base: position 144,401 of record KZ112425.1, on the reverse strand, counting down.
AGATAGAAATACGCCCCGAAGCCTTCTTCGAGAAGTTAGGAGAAATTTCCGACGATCGGAGGCCATCTTGATTAGGGGGTAGGCGAGCCAAGCAGGTTCTATGCACGAACTTATGGTCTAAGGACGCAAGAACGAACAAATACTCAGCCGACTGAAAGTTGCTAAAACTTTATAAAAGTTCTATGCTAAGCCTTTCCCAACTTCAAAGCGTCTTAGTCTTGTACTAGGTCCCTGTTACACCCAAGGCAAGGTTGCCTTTCCTGCGGCAGATGCGCTGCATGTCAATACTTTTGAGGATAGTGCTGGCTGCATGAAAGGTGTAGTATTCAGTAATCTGTTTGACTGTGGCCCTTGGCTGTGGCCCTTGGCTGCTCGGTATTTGTCGGCTCTTATAATTTGGATAAATTGGTTAAGTTGGCGCGGGAGCTATAATTGTCGGGTTATTAGGTGGTCCTCCAGGCTGGGTCGGATTCTGGATGGGTTGAAGGGGAGACTCTGTTCTTTGTATCGGAGCGGGTTCTGCACCGAGTTGTGCTGGCGGTGCCGAATCATCTCGTGCGCTTCTCGGAACAGCCACTAACTTGAGCTTAACTTCAAGTGTTTTTTTAATATTATTTCCGAAGACCGTAAGAAAGTTCTGGGTAATGCGTCTGGTCGTTCATCTTTGATTGACGTAAAGCCACCAAATTAGACATGAATTTCCCCGTCCCCCGTAATTTATAGCGAGGTGCTTGGTAGATATAAAATAGGTTCGGGATATATAAGCTAACTTCTCTTTTTCACCTTCGCGGCAAAAGAAAATGCAAATTCAGAGTCATATTAGAAATCCGAAATCTAAGCTGGCACACAACGGAGCAGGCTTAGACTAACTCCGAATTCCTTCTATGACTCAGATATGACACTCTATGTCGCGTTGTTGGTGTATGAATAGTTGCTATTATCGCTTTGACCCTTTTAGTATCGATGGAGAAGCGAAGGCATAAATTGATGGTTGTCTTTCATGTCCCAACAAATGCGGGTTCTTTCCCCCTCTTATTTTTCGGTGCAATTAAGCGATCCATATACCCTTTTAGCTCCCATTGTAGGTGTTGGGGCTGAAGATCTCTCAGGTGCTTGCTGTTTCAGCTGAGGAGTTGGGACCTTGTTTTGGAGCTTTGATGCCTCGGTGTGAGCTTCGAAAGACTCCAATTGTTTTGGCAATAACTGACTTTGTAGGATCCATAAGTGTCTCAAGGGAACAGGCTCCAGGCCATTGAATGGGTCGGCTCAGCGTCTTGCACGATGAATCATGAGGTATGTTGTTGGTTTTCAGGCTTGTCTGTTTTAACTCAAGGGGGTTGGTGTCATGGGCAGGGTGACCGGCAGTCATTTCCAAAACCATGGAAATGGGGAAGTTGGTCATGCGGGCTAGTGATTCCATCTAAGCTCGGCAAAGGTATTTGCGTCTGTTCAGGATCCGTATTGCGAGATCAAGCCGCTCTACGCGTCCGAATCGCGCAGTTAATTCGTACAAACTAACATGGTAGACTCTCTAGGGGATGATGACACCCTCTCAGGTAGCCTGAAGACAATTGGAAAGAGGAGAACAATAGGTTTATGAATGATAAGGGGATTCGGTGTGGCTTGCGTTCAGCTTGCCCATGCATTCTAGCTCGCCCATGGAAGAAGTTCCGAAGAGACATCTCATAGGTTCGCCAAATGCTTGTACCTTGACTATGCTAACGGGGTTGTTAGGATCTAGCCGTCTATCTGTGGGTGATTCGTGACAATGACTTACCCGCACTGTGTCTGCTAGTTGTAATAGTGAAGCATTCATCCGTCGACCTGTCCATAATCAAGCGGACTGGTCCTATGTAGCTGGTCTGTGTTGGCGATGCGACTCTCAGCAGTACGGCGGTAGTACCTCCCTTTTGGGGGGTGCAGGATACCCCTGATTGTTGGGGTCGTCCTCTCCGTCCTCTGCGCCAAGGTACGGCCTCTGGATATTTGACAAGATGAGGAATACCGACGATCGAGGCCTAATTGATTTATTATTAGTGACAATATCCTCGGCTACGGCCCTCGTATGGAGCCGCCGTAAGAAGTTGATTATTCCCATCAGAATTTAGTCGGCAGAACTAGGGACCAGTACGCGTTACTGTGGGTGAACGAATGCCAAGCCTTCGCTTATATGATGAACAGAAGAGGAAGGGTAGATATGGACATCAGGAAGAGAGGGAGATAGGGATGGGAAAGGAGAAAGGCAGGAGATAAAGGCAGAATAAGGAAGATAAATTGAAAGATACAGGAAGAAACCTCAGTGGGTGACAGGATCACCCAGTAGGAAAGATAAACGGGTGCAATGACAAGATGGAAAAGGATAAAAAGATGGAAGTAGAAAATATTGCGGGCTGGATACAAGTAGAATGGATACATGTTGGGTGGATGGAAGGTGGATAAGTTGACCGGGTAAAAGAAAGGGAGAAAGAAGAAGCGTTGAATATGAAAGAAATGTGAGAATCAAGCTTACCTAAGGGGTTCATGGGCATTGAGAGGTTGCTACACTTCCTTAGAGACATGTAGACTTCTATGTCAATGAGGCCACTGTTGCGCAGTGATGCCTGATATCCCACTCCAACACTGCTACTCTAAGAGGTTAGTGTTAGCAAGAGAATCTCTAGTCAGTCAGTCAATGAATAGATAATATAGAAGATTAGGAAGAACTTACCATGATCCAGAGGTTTTGAAAGTGGTTGAAGGTAATAGATTTGGATGATTGTGTGTGTTGGATGGGAGCTTAGGATGGAAAATTCAGGATGGAAAATATTTGTTGAATTCTTGTATTAAGTAGGAATTAGTGCTATGAAGAAGTAGGAAGGACTTTTGTTTTCTCACTAGAGAATCCGGATATTAATTATTTTCCTTGTTGTGTGTTTTGATATCTTTCTCGGAAGGTTCCGGTCTATATAGAGACCGATTCATGCGCTCGGTGAAAGTATAGAGGTAGGTACCAGGTAGGCAGGTAGTTACCTGGTTGCAGTCTGTGTAAGCAGGTAGCTATATCCGCAGCAGCAGGGCTACCGATGGTAAGATTTACGGACCATTATGCCCACAACTGATTGATAGTATACTTGACTAGGTTACCTAGTTTTATGGGCAGACTAACCGGCGGCAAAGTTGTTAATATATATACCGCCGGCCTGTGAAGATTTTGTTAATTATGACTGAAGTCAAACCCCAGTACCAATATCATTGAGATCTCTCTAGTCTGCCGTACTAGTTAGATAGGTAGGTAGTCATTATTTATGACGTCTGTTCATAAAGTTGAGTTATCTAAGAGCACCGAATGATTCGACTGTGCGGAGTTGTCTGTTTGAACACATATTTCTAACAAGTTTCGTGATACTTGATGACACAGCTTGTCCTTTCATGTTACACTATATCCCAGTATCACAAAGATGCAAGAAGAAGGGGACTAGTAGGGTATTTGTATTTGTCAATCCATCATCCTAGTTAGTGCCTCCAATAGTTTACCTATAGGCTAACATATCTAACCTTTATCCGCTTTTTAGGCGTCCTAATATGGGTAGGGGGATTCGTATGTGGAGGTTGCTTGTCATAAAGCACCACAGCAAGTTTATTTGAGAGTATGGATCTTTCTTGAATTTCAGATTAAATATCAATTTCTTATTACTTAAACGGTTGTAGGTACATTTGAATTCTGCTAGCTATACGGGCATGTATGCCCCTATTGGTATGAGTTAGGAACAATAGATTATTAGAGTATTTAAGGGCCCCCTTAGTTTAGGTGCTGAATTCAAAGTAGTTGAGTCAAAATCCAACACCTTAGACCCCATACCCCTTTATACGTTCCGCCTCTGACGATAGAATATAAAATAAGCAGGAACATTTGACTCCGAAATCGGACTTCTAGGCTAGAATAAGCCCCTGGAATTTGATAGTACACACCGCTCTTAACTAGGTACTTTAATTATTCTTTAATGCCTAAGTTTATATTAGGTATAGAAAGCAAAAGTCTTATAAGATAACCTATTAAATGCTATGATCGATACCTACCGCAAGAGTAAGAAAATAGTAGACTCTGTCCCTACCTAAAGGCAAGTTATCGCTAGTAACGGACTCGGTGAAGTGGATCAAAATGAATAGGGGCATAAGTTTCGGATGAGATGCCATCTCGCCTTAGACGACCATAACATCGGACTAGAGATGTAAGAATATATACTTGAATTTGTTCACTACCTAGCTAATATATTAACCAACAATTCCCCTAAGAGAGGCTCATAGTCATATGTATTTTTTTTTTCCTGCCGCGAGAGAGTTAAAGAGAATTATGAAGAAGACAACCGCGGCAGGGGAACCATAAGAGACTAAGTATCGATATTATTCATGCTGTTCGAACATGTATTTGTAATCTCTAGGATTGAAGTATAACGAATCCACTCCTATTCCCGTCACAATGCTATGTCGAGTGCGCAATACATATGTCATCTTCCAACTTTTGAGGATAGAAGTCAGGGCGTTTAGGTAGGTACCTATTATACCCCTAGGGTTAATGGAACTTATCGTCAGAAGAATAGTATAATTCAGGTGCTTACACAGAAAAGTAGATTAGAAGACGATCGTTTCCTTCTAAAAAGTGCTGTTCTAGTCAGAATATCCATAAGTAATAATAAATCCACCGCCCCGGCGGAACATGATCGAAGTTAATGTTTTGTAATCAGATGATCATGGGCACCGGCGAATTTGGCCGCTGAATGGAGAAGGAGATGAGCCAAGAGCATGACATTGGAACGCCGATGTAATCCAGAAACAATTGTTCGTCATAAATATTACTGTTGAATGACTTCTCGATCTACAATGTAAGATCGATTAGTAATGTGTCAATTATAAATCAGTCACAGATGGGATGTATAAAAGGGCCTCTGCGCCGTTACGAGGTCGAAAACTAGTAACAATAGAGCACGGCAAACCACAACAAAGTCTGCTTAGGTTTAAAGACATCATATAAGAGATGAATTTATTCCGCGCGCTACTCCTGAGCCTCACCGTGGCTGCAGCTACGACTGCCCAGGAGTCAACCGCCCCAGCGCCGTTCAACTCGAGCCACTCCGTGGTCGTCGGAGATAATACTTGGCACTATTTCCGAGCCAGGCCCTCAAACGAACCTAAAGGAACCGTCCTCCTCCTCCATGGCTTTCCGGATCTCCCATATGGCTGGAAATACCAAGTACCCCTCTTCACCTCACTCGGTTATCAAGTCATCGTGCCCCACATGTTAGGCTACACACAGACGTCTTCGCCGGCTGAGTTTGACGAGTTCTCTTTCAAGAAGCAGTCCGATGAGTTGGCCGCGTTGCTAGATCAGATCGTGCCAGGCGAGCAAGTGATCCTCGGCGGCCATGACTGGGGCGGTGGACTGGTATGGCCGTTCGCCACTTACTATCCCGACCTCTTCAAGGCGATCTTCTCGATCACGTACCCCTATTTCCCGCCGGTGACCGAATACGTCGATCTAGCCGACGCGATCCGCGCCGGCCAGTATCCGACATTCAAGTATCAGCTCCAGCTCCGGGACCCCTGGCTCGACCGAAAATTCTCCACCGCAACCGAGATCCGTCAATTCCTGCTAGCAGCATACGAAGCGAAGACCCCAGACGGTAAGGCCGGTTTCAGTAACCAGGGCTTCGACCTGGACGCGCTCCCTCATTTGCAACAGCCATCTCTGCTCAATGATACAGAGCTTGATCTCTACGTTTCGGAGTTTCTAATCAAGGGGGTCCGCGGACCACTAAATTGGTATCGCACCCGAAGAATTAATTTCGAGGACGAACTGCCGATCGCGCAAGCAGGCGGCCACAAATTCTCCATGCCGGCCCTGTTCGTCCAGGCGCTCAATGATCCTGTGCTTATTCCCGAACTATCGGAAGGCATGGACCAGCACTTTGACAATTTGACGAGGGCTGAGGTAAACACTGGTCATTGGGCTATGATTGAACGTCCTGACGAAGTAAATGAGGTGCTCGAGTCCTGGGTTGCGGCATTCGGTTAGGATGGCCCGTGCGAGATAGTAAGGACAAAGGAAGTGGTCCAAAGAAAGTGGTCCAAAGAGAAATAGAGTGTAAAGTCTCCTAAATAAGCAGACAAGAGAACTTCGCTTCGGTATCACAGCTTAATAAATAATAGGGGCTGCTTAGGTGGTTTAGAGATTAAGTCGAGTACATTGCAGATATTCCTAGTTGTGGACTTCTAATTGTGACCCGTCATTTGTAAGCACCTCTTGCCTCAATTATTCGCGGTGGATTTCTTGTATGAAATCCCGTTCCACCTTGATCCCAGTGTTTCCAATCATGTCCATTTCTGTAGGATCTGCCGAACCTCTAGTGACGGTGATCTTTGAAACGGCATAATTGTTGCTACCACCACTATTGTTGATTCTGGTCCAGTCGGGATACGGCGAATGCGGTCGCGCACTGAAGTCGCGGGTGCGGGATCTTGAAGTCCTAACTGTCGAGCTGATCTGCTTGATACCTCGGACCAAAGCTCGGTAGATCAAAGGTAGGTTGGCACATAAGATACCCCCGCAGGGCTCCCATGCCGACAATATCCCCAAGGGCACTTCTCTCCCTAAGCAAAATCAAATTAGTTACCCGCATTAAGAATAGAAGGAGAAACAAGAGTGAGATCTTACATGTAATGTCTTTAGATCCCACTGAGACGACGACAGAGAGACGGGCAGCGCTGATGGCACACGTTCCTAAGCCGACAGAAAATAGGAAGCAAAGTCCTATTTTCTTATCCCGACTGGCCTGTAAACCAAGGATAATAGGCATGGGCATGGTAAAAATCCATAGGTCCATGATCAGATTCGTGATGTTGGTGGAATAGGTGAATGCCACCTTATTCACGCATGTGGCCGTTTTGGCTACCACGGGATCCCACCAGCCTTGAACAGGCTGACATCCAAGACCTAAGACAATCTCCATTGCTACAAGCCACATAGATACGAAGACGGCCGTAGCGATGACCAGAATACGAAAGTTATCCGCAGCGAAGATCCGATAATATAGCGCCAAGATAGAGAGCTTAGTGCTAGCGATGGCCACATCGTAGAAATGGCTAAAGATGTAGTCGCCCTGTTGATGGTGAGACTGTGCCTTAACATCAAGATCTCTTGGCCTTACCATCAGGAACCTCCGTAGCTCTTCTTTGGAGACGGCTTCTATATGACGTCCAAGCCCATTCGGAGCTCCTTAAGTGACTGATCAGAGCTATTCCCCATGCTGCGGCGTTCGGGTTCCACAAACCGTAGACCAAACCAGCGATACACTCGGCAACAGCGGCCATCTAGATGATCGAAGTTAGACACGTTTAGCGAATCCGAGAAGGGAGTGGGTGGACGTACTGTGGCCCAGATCATGAGGTAGTCATCATAGGCTAGACGGCCTTGTGACGAAGGTCTAGCCTTGACCCACAGCCTGAAAGCCGTGGTGAGAATCTCGAGAGGAATAGGAAGAGAATAAAATGCATTGAGTACCTTCGTCCTTGATTCAGCCAAGTACTCGGGGCTGTAAGTAGCTGTCACCATGGCGATTAATGCCAAATAAAAATTGGCGTAGATCTAGACATCGTTCGACAGGGGCGAGGTAGAATAATCGAGAACGAAAAGGTTCAGCCGTTCGGCCCCGTACTTTGAACATATAATATTCTCTCTCAAAAAAAGGTCGTCAGGTCCATGTCTCACTGTAACGCACACAGATGGACCACGCAAGTGAACTGAGAAGGCTAGCTGCTTATTTCTGGAGATATGGTGTGCCACACACGCCATTCATCTTATGCAACCCTGTAACCCTGCAACCCTAACAGGTCCCATGCAATGCTACTCTAGAGCTGACTTCCACGCTCATGCATGTCCTGTTCCTACTACTACTTCAGGTGAGTAACAGCATCCATAATGATATCTTGGGGATGTAAGCAGCCCATCTAGGGCTGATTTTCACAGAAGCGGGGTAGTGTTTCGTTTGCTCTGTTTCGCTGAGCAGCCTGGCCTACACGTGGCTCCCTTGTATCGAACAAACAGGCTCGTGTTGGCCAGGCATGTTTGGTGTTTCTACACTCTCTGCAGAAGACAGCGCAAGACACGTTGGTATTAGGTTGGTATTAGGTATAATGCAGAGTGGTCCCTGAATAGGTAGGTAGATTGTTGCCCAGCCATCGTACGAAACTTTACGCATTTTCGTTGAATATTGGGCATGAGACACTTCGTTATTTCTAGGCTGCCGCATGCAGATTGGGATGCAGCGGGGGTTTCCTTTGAAAGCTGAGGAGGTTTTTCGGGCTTTTCAGGCGACGAATCCGAATCTCAGCAGATTTGGAACGACGCTAGGAGTCAAGAAACCCCGGCTTCAGGAGCCAAATCCCAGGCAGCTCGTCTTAGTCATCCGCCACAATACCTACGCGATCATATCGATCCAATAAGTCTATCGATAAGAGACGCGGTTGTTGATCGATAACGTCAGCTTCGGGGCGAGCAGGGCTACTCTTCCGTTCCAATGAGAAAGGACAGGCAATTTCCTGATTCATGTCTATATTAGATATATTGCAGCCTCTATGTCGCGTATAATTTCGCATTTTCGTCCTATCATTTATTCGGCGTCAAGAAATCAAGTATCGGACCCCAAAGGAGAAAATAAGGAAGCTCGATTAGGAAGAGGAAACCTGCACATAATCGTGTGCCGGGTGGAATGCACTACGTTAACGAATCTTGGAAGCTCTCGCTAAGTTTTGGATACAGGTAACTATGAATCGCTGATTACACCTTTCCTCATCAGAAGAGGCTACATTGTAACTTATATCACTACTAGCACTGGCTGAGCCGCCTCCCGTGCCTTCGGCACTACGCTTTAATTAGCGAAACAGGCAAGACTAGCAAATACCTTCAAATAAGTAATATTCCTTAATAAATTTAAATATCTTATAAAAGGGATAAACATTATATATATAGAGATCGTATTGGAATTAGGTATATTGGGTATTTCTTAGGAGGATTTACTAATTTTGCCAGTTTCGCTAATTAAAGCGCAGTGCTGAAGGCACGGGAGGCGGCTTAGCCAGTGCTAGTAAGCATATTAATAGTGAAGGTTCACACGCTTACTCGGGCTATACCATCCCTAAAAGATTGTTATGATGGAGCTCAATACAGAAAACTCCATATTCCTTCTAAGAAATGCATGCTCGCCACCGAGTCGATGTGGATATTCTTGACAAGCAAACATAACTTGGAATTTTTCACTGCTTGAAGGCGTATCACGATGTCTCCGACTACAGTAATCGTACTAATGTATCAGTAGAAGTTTAGGTTCTACGGCTTAAGATTATCGTGTTGTAGAAAATTCAGTAAATTCCTCCTGCTCCTCAGTAGCAAACATAGCAAAGTATCCAGTTCATTATCATTATTTCGAGTTTCCTAGAGCCCGATGCGAGGATCGCTTTCTCGATCATGCCTGGTGGAAAAGAATTCTCACTGTTCTACACACCCCCTATCGTAGTCACGGCTTTCTACTTATACGGAAAACCGGATTAAGTGTGCCGTTCCATCTCTTCCAACGTTTTGACCCGCCGTTCGAGGATTTTGATCTTGTTCTCCTCCGCCGGTTCTAAATGTTCTACCGCGAATCGGAATCCGGCTTGACTGAAGGGAACCGTGGGTGGAGATTTGCCCGTCCGTGTTTTCTCGTCGGCATGCCTATACCGAACTAGCAATTCCTCCATGGATCGAAATTCATAATAATGCCCGTTCTGTGAAATGTATAGAGCATATCTTGATTCAGCCAGGAGTGCAAGATAATACTCGTGGACAGCCTGCTGTTTCTCTTTTTTACCTCGCAGTCGCGGATTGTTGGAAAATAGTTCCCTGAGGAAATGATCGAGGTCTTTGGACGCCTTTGCGAATTCGGCTTCCAAATCGCTCCAGATGATGTCCTTGTCCCTCAACTCAACTAGTTTGAGGTTATCGTCGACGAACTATAAATAACAGTTAATAAATGGTATTCGAGGGGGCCGTATTCTTATAAAATTCGAGTCCAATAAAAATAAACACGGGATTCTTAGACTCAAATGCTACCCTCTTGGTGCTGGCGTGGAAAAACGCAAGTTGAGGCTGAGGCGACTCGTATAGGAAATGCCAATACTTACTGCGCCATGAGGATACGCGGCTCGAAAGACGCGATAGATAAACTCTTTCTTGGTCGGCAACTGGGGATATAACCAGCACTGAAGGTGGTTTCTTTCCCACCACGTACTCCGCGTATTCGTTGATTGCCGCGCCATCACGTTCGGCTGTGCTGTCGTATTGGGTATGTTGCGTCTTATCGATTCGATATAATTTACGGTGGTAATAGCCAACTTCGTAAAGATCTGGGAAAAATCTTTGCGAATTTGCTTGTTCTTCAAGATTTGTTAGACTGGATGGACATTGTTTATATAACTTTTCAAGTCTATATTTATTTATTTATGCTTTTCATAGGCACCTGAAAATCGAGGCTATGAGTATCAAGGCCAACAAAGGACTTCGTCACGCTACTACTGTGTTACGAAAGGTGTGACCATCGCTTACACGTGGCCTAACGTGATTAATCACCCAGCAATAGATTATGTCTTTGATATTTACGGAGTAATCTATTATTGTTTCTTTGTTTAACTACATAGTAGGTAGTTTCAATTTGGTTTATGTTTTCAAGCTTCCTGGTCTCGGGTCGGGTCTTACCTACAAGCCCCCAAGCTTAGAGGCGATACGCTATGTAACACCCCTGCCAGCCAATCAGGAATCCCTCACGATAGGCATGTTACCACCAATATCCAACTTACTATCTTTGGCACTTTTAACCCTTCCAACATCCTCCGTGTTTATCTTAAGTTCCCAACAAAGTTTGAAGAGTATGTATCCAATCATATTATCAGGTATGCAGTATGTTCATAACATATGATGAATCAGTATATACGATCTAACACCTATCCAACAAGTACCTTGTCACTGAGGAACCCTCTTGGAAACAGCACGCCAGAAATCACAGCGCGCACCACGGCCACCTTCCCATGAGAATGCATCAGAGAGATTAAAGTTATTCACGATTCCTGGCCCATCTCGCACGTAGTATTTCAAATAAGGAGGTACCGTGACTGTAGATACGTTTCCTCCGGTAGTGTTCAGATTCATCTGTACCGGATTCTCCACCGTGAATTCCGGCCACTCGATGTTGCCATATGGGCCGATCGGAACCGTCGCGTTTGAGTAACCAGCAGTTGCATCGGAAATAGAAATAATTGGGGTATTATTAATAATAAAATTACCCCAAATCTTCTGCATCGCATGTCTAAAGTCGGCATTGGGCAAAGTGGCGCCGACGGCGAAGTACGCACTAAGGTCAGCTCCGTGGTACGACGGTGTGACCGAGTATTGGTACTTCCATGCCTGCCGAGACCCGGTGCTGAACTTCTCGGCGAGCCATTGCGACGGGCAGGCATACGTATCTTCAGCCGCCATGTTAAAGACAGCTTGTTGTATACCTGTGGCTATGCCGGACTTGTACAACGCCGTTGGGCCGGTGAAACCCAGCGTGTCATACAAGAGACCATCGTCAGTCGGCAATGAATCAATTTGGTATACCTCGTTAAGAAGCGCAATATCTTCTTTAGTGAACAGCGGAAATGTGTTTGAGACGAAACTGTCGTACTCCTGTCTCGTGTCAACTTCAGGGTTAGTCAGGGGCACACCATCGTTGGCATTATTCTGTATACTGTCAGCATGACATTGAGGTATTGTGGAGACTTCACGTACACCAACAAGGATCCGTTTGCCCGTCACATTTCCATGTAAGAACTGTTCTGACGGTCGTTCTTGTATGTAGTCCTCGTCCACTACAGGCAAAAATGCGAAGCTGCCAAAGTAGCCTTGAGTAGTAGAAATGGTACCACTAGCATTCTGCAGCACAGTACTATCGGCGGCAACCAAACAGTCAAAGACGCTTCTGAAATTGCTCAGCTTAGATGAGCTCTGCCCGCATCCAGCCAAGTCAACAAACTCGTCGTAGCGCGCTGTTGGCACCGAGTCGTTGTACCTATACACTGGCGGGAGATATGGACTAGCGGCGATAATCTAGATGGGAGATGGTAAGCCAATAAGCACTCCTTAACGAGCTGAAAGAATTCACCAACATTGTTGAAAAGGTTCGACTCATTACCACCATAAGCCATGATATGAAATATGATCCCGCCGGCACCTGATGATTCGCCGCCGAGAGTAACTCGAGTTGGGTCACCGCCGAATTTGGAAATATGTTCTTGGACCCATTCAAGAGCGAACCGCTGATCAAGGAGACCAGCATTGAGCTGACCGTTTGCCTTGACGTCGGCGGAGGCAAGATACCCAAATGCCCCTAACCGGTACTGGATTTCGACGGCAATAAAGCCATTATCGTTAGTATTCATCCAGACACTGGGGTCGTATGTTGCCCCGAAAACAGAGTAGCCACCTCCATCTAGATATATGGTCAGATCATCATGAGCGAGGCCAGAAGAAGCGAAGTGCATACGTATCCAGACCAAAACAGGCAAATTGGTCGCATTAGGAGCTGCATACACGTTGAGGTAGAGGCAGTCTTCGTCGCCAGGCCCGGAGTTAAACCCGTAGGCTTCGGGCACACCAAAGGCGCCCGTTTGCGGGCATGAAGGTGGCTGATCGACGGCCGGGGTCACTCTTCCATTATCCCAGACGGGATCTTGAGGAGCTTGCCATCGCAGCTTTCCAACCGGTGGTGCAGCATAGCGAACACTTCGTAGTAACTATGAGCGCAGGGTTCCTGCAGCTTTAGATGATGCAAGACTCTTACCTCTTCCAAATATTGAGATCGTACGTCTCATTGTAGTAGCCCTCGTACGTTGCGTACCCAAGATCTACCGTAGGACCTGCCAGGACAACGACAAGATGAATGGATGCGGCAAGAATCCACGATGCTATGCTACGGTTGGGTTTCATTATTGACGACGCCACGCGGAGAATATTGATTATTCGGCTTACTCGCGAGATGAGATGGCACTAAATGGGCTTACTCAAGCTGTCATGTTGGGCTTTTAGAGCTTTGTCAGATCTCACATCGGGATAGTTTCGGATTCTATTACATTAGAACTGTGATTAATTACTTTGCTTGCTTGCTTGTTTTCTTTATTCATTTCTCCCTCTCAAACTGCCTCATTCATTTCGCTACTACCTACCTATTTCTCACGTAGAGAACAAAAGTGCAAATCCCAGCGGTCCATGGTTCTGTATCCCTTGTTGGGCTTAATTTGTGCTTGGCTCGAGCGGTTCATAATTTAAATCAAATCTCAGGTACCTGCCTGTCTTAAGACCGAGATCACACGGGGTACCTTCTCAGCTGGTAGCCTCTCAGCTGTCCTTCAGTGTAACCATTGTGACATGTACTTGGAGATAGGTACCATTTTCTACTAGTTGTTAGAACATGAGAAGTATTGGTTCGGTATCCTACGGATGTGGATTCCGTTACTATTTTACACGATACGACGTATTGCTCCTCTACATGTATCTCAACAAACTAGTACTTCTAACAAGGCGTTATTAAGAAATCACATAACTGGATACCTACGTATCGCTTATTCTGTTCGCATTGTCCACTTGACCCGCGCGTTTGCTTCAGCATATTTAAAGCTGCAAATAATATCCTACAGATCAAGCCCTTTCAATGTTCCTCTGCAAAACCGTAGGATTCTACGGCGCTTGATTGAAATCATAGCTATTTCCAAACCCCCTGTTCAAATACGTCTTAAGCGCCTCCTCCCTGCTTATCCAATCCACCGGGACCTCCAACCCCAGACGACCCTCCCTCTCCAGCGTTTCCAGCACGGGCTTTACGTCCTCAGAAAACTGGAGCCGCATCGGATTTCTGTACCACGGCGCGAAATGGATCATGGCCAGCATAACGCGCACCTCGTCGCTCAGATTCGGCATCCCCGCGTGCCACAGCCGCAGGTCGCGGATCACGATGCTCCCTTTCTTGACGACGGGCTGGCTCGGCGGACGCACTTCGCTGCGTTCCGCTAGGAGATCTAAGAGTATGCGCCCGCTTGCCCGCTCGCCGTGCGCGCCTTTTTGGCCGTCGACGCCTGTCGCGTGGTTGTGCGTGCCGAGCCAGATCTCCGTCGACCCGTTCTCTGGTGTCATGGTTACAAGAGGGACGTTGACGACCAGCGCGAAGGGGTGGTCGGGATGGCGGAAGTCCGCATCCGAATGCACTGGCTGACGCGAGGGTTTTCCGCCTGGAAGTGGTGGCATGGCTGAGTTAGCCGAGCAGAATGTCCATTTGGGACGAGGGCCCAGTACGGCCGTTGTGATTTGTGTAGCGATGGGGTCTGCGAGCTGTAAGTATTGTCGAATCTAGGTAGGTATGCGACGCAAGGGGGGCTTACTTGTGAAAATCGTTGGGTTGAAGTACTCAGCGACCGGAGGGGCGTCTTGCTGCAAATTCCCCGTGTTGTAGTTGAAGGGGCCGTCTTCACCCCGATCTTGAAGGATTCGCGCGTCCTGCACCATCTTCTTGTTCAAGTGGCCCAGGGAGTCATGAGATATTACATCTTCCACGACGACGAGACCATCTCTGTGCACAGCACCCACCGCCTTTTCCAGATTTCGAGCCTCGAGAAATCCTTTTTGGACCTCCAGACCAGAAGGTTTAACTACTGTAGGTGTATTCCGGAGACGTCCGTGGTTCGTCAGGGACGCAAAGGCGCGACGCCCACCACACGAGACGATCCGGCAGCGGAGGGAGAGCAACATTTAGGATTACTTTAGTAGAATGGCCTTCTCCTGCCTGCACTACATCCCTATCAACCCAGTATGCTGCCAGATAAGAGCTTTTTATGCTCTCAATAAACAGTCAGAATGCAGTCTCCAAACGCAAGTATGATCTGATGTGAAGCCGGACACCACATAGCGGGGTTGCCATTTTAGGAAATACCGACTACTCCGCCCAACAGTATGGCGGTCCGCCTCTAGTTGTAGGAACATCAACGGCTGTGTACGGTGAAATGAACGAGGTATATGTGGTTTCAGACCCGAATAGCATCTATTAGAAGGTATACTGGCAGACTGGCCTTAAGTATTTATGCTGCTAGGTCTGACTGTTGGACTGTTCTAGTTAACTACCTCATTGGAAGGCATATCGCTTATAAACAAAAAAAAAGTATACCTTATGTAGGCAATGCCGGTACCTTAGGAGGTATGTAAGGTCTTCCAGTCGGGTGCTTAATCATATTAGTAGACTCCGCATTTTGGCAGAAGGCTGTCTAGCAGCATGACTCTCAAGGAGACGGCTAGGTGACCGTTAGGAAGGTATGATTATCATCACACAGGCAAGTTAAAGATTCCGTTTAGGATAGGATGTAAATATAGAGGAAATTTTTAGGCATAAGCTTTAAGTGCCTGTTCATCAGCTCAGATCCTATACTTGGTAACAAGACAAGGTCGCAGGTAAATTCCGCTTCACGGAGACGAGATGTAGTGAGTTCGAAGTATAGAGAAATAAGATACGTTTATTTATATTGAACTGATCATATAAAGCCATAGAATCAAGCACGGTGGGAACGAAAGGGATGAAGTAGCATCAAGTAGATAATGGTTGTGGTCATATACCTGTTTCCTTCGCACTTGCACCTACGCCCCTTTATGCGTATCTTGTTTAGAGATCATGCTATCGCGCGCTTCAGCATCGCTCACATTGGGTGAATCGGAAATTCAAAGGCGGGACCCCTGCACGCTTTGGCACACCCCGAATCAGGAATCTTAATATATATTAAACTGTCTGTGATCTACAATGCCGTTCTAGAATCTAGGATGGTACCTAAGCGGTACGTTCCATATCCTATCTCACTGCCAACCTTGATTTCTAGAACCCTAGGTATGTATACGCGTTGCTCTAGTATAGGTAGCTATGTGCTCTATGATTCCAATACAGCACCCACGGTGGCCGGGATGCAGTGGAAAACCTATGTATTCAGGCTCATGCCTACCGTCTGCCTGTTTCAGCATCGGAAGTATCTCTTCTCTACCCACCTGTCTTCGAAGTCGTTCACCATATTGCCAATAACAACGGTGATCTCCGGGAATACCTTCATCAGACGGTAGACGCCTACGTAGCCGGCCGAGTACGTCGCAACTACGATGCGATCTTGCGGGACACCATGGTCTACAAGGACCTGGACAGCCATCAGCGCAGAGCCTCCGCTAGACATCTGGGCGTCTAGGAGTAAAACAGTATCATGGGTACTGATATCTTTAGGAAGCTTCAAGTAATGGAGTTCAGGTTCTCCGGTCCGAACGTTAGATTGGATTAAGAGGCGTCCTGTGCGACCATCCGGAATAACTCTTCTCAGTCCGGCCTCGAAAGCAGCACCGCCACGAAGGACAATGACTGCGCTGACTTCACCTTTATGGGTGAGCCCATTATATAGCCTGCCAGCGGGAGTCTCGACGGTCAATTCTTTGAAGTGAGCGTTATTCAAAGCCCTACGAGAGTCAGAAAATGGTGCCCAGCAACAAGAAATTATCAACGTACTCTTCAATCAGTAGGCATGTAAACCTATCGAAATAGAATATGAAATCCTCGCTAGAAGTGTCAATATCCTGGATGATGGTATTCATACCCTTGAGTTGAGGGGTTTGCTTGAGGACGATGGCTCTATCAGAAAGAGGCTCGCTGTCGAACCCAGCCTCCAGGCTTCTAAGAGCTGCTCGATGGCGCGTTGATTTCTCCATTAATTTTCTTTCAATGTACTGAGTGACCATAGCTACGCTGGTGAGTACTCGTCCTTAGTAAGGGGGGAAAAGGGACTATGCCTTACCCATCGCGACTCGGTTCTCTATGCCTCGGGGCACGATGATATCTACAGAAGAATCAGTATATCGCTCGAATAAATGGTCTACGGCACATGTCAGGGAAATTCTTCGGATGATAGATTCTTACCAGCGTGGTTCCGCTGCGGCAGGACATACTGAAAGCAAGGTCAGCAGCAGTCTTCACCAAGAACAAGACCGCTTACTTTCTCATAGTTGGGTTTCACAAAGCTAAACCACTGCTTGATGCAGCCCTCTACTGTGCGACCCCGATCTCTGACGTCTCGCAGAACTATCACAATCAAGTCAATGGTAATTCATCCGGAATCGAGCGCGCCTTACTTCTTCTCGAAAGGCACGTGTCCGCATCTGCCTCACAGTATACCTACCATGGGATTAGTGACATATCAAGATAACAATTTACAGCAATCAGGCACATACTCTCATATCCATCAAGTCCATTACCCTCTGGTCATAGAGAGCGAAGATTCCTTCTAGGACAAGGACATGAGGAGAGTATATAGTTGTAGTCTCCTCTAGACGTTGGTGCTTCTCAAAAGAGTAGATTGGCACTTCGGCACGTTTGCTGCGTTAAGAAAAAGGGGGTGTCAGTATGCATTCCTACGAGAGCTTTAAGTCAAAGACTACATCATTCTTACCCTGCCTTTAAATCCCGGAGAGTTTGTACTAGGGCATCAAAGTCTATCGCCTACACAGCGGGACATCAATATAAGAGAGTCAGGAAATCCAGATAAGGGATCTAACCTCGGGAGAGTCGAAATCATATTCGTTGAGGAATGCTTTCTTGGAACTCTCGGGGTCTAATGGCTTATAATAAGAGTCCTATGACGAGTAAGATAAGTCGCCACCCCTCTTTCTCTAATTATGCTTACCATTGACAAAATGACAACCCAGGGCAAGTTCAATTTGCTGACAATGGCATGCGATAAAGTTGACTTCCCGGAGCCGGAACTCCCTGCAACACCAATGATGCTCAGATCAGCCCAGGGAGGACTGTAGTGGGCTCTCTTGGCGATTGTATCCGCTCTGCTATCAGCCACAATGGCCGGCGTACTAATGCCGGTGTTCATGGCTATCCGTCCCAGCTACGGCTCATATATAGAAAGAGCATGAAGAGGATGATATTCTTGCACGGCCTAGGAAATCAATTATGAAGTCGAAGTGGGAAAGGATTGTGAGGTGGATGTTGTCGCGTGTCCACCAAGACCAAGTATTTGTAGGCAGATTAGGCCTGTTGAGGAGTGAAAGTGACTAATAAGACGAGGCCATGTAAGACGACTCAAATATGCAAAAAACACACACTGACCAGCCAGATGTTTTCCGAGGAATAGAATCCAGGAAAATGCCCCAGAGAATTTCAGCTAAAAGATAAGTAATAAGAAAAAAAAAAGGAGGATCATCAAGAGAACCAATCATGAAATAAAAGAAACTGTGTGGGTTTGAGACGATTCGAATTTAGCAGGTCAAATTGAGCTTGGGGGGTGTAGAAGATGGACGTAAGCCACAGTATTTAAATCCACCCCTCTTTGGCGGATCTTAATGCGTTCAATGCACGTGGAAAGCCACAGCCACCCCCCGCCGTTTCTATGATCAAAGCCACACAAAGTGGATGAGTTTCCAATTCTTTGCATTTCTGCAGTTAACCGCACGTGAACCGAAACTTATTTGGTCCAGCCTAACTTCTACCTTTCATCCTTTTTCAACGTCCATATGTGACAAAATTAACACGAAAGCCCGGCCTCGTGGCGGAAATCTGTAGAATATAGGATTTCCTTGGCCGATTTTTTTCTATTACTCATCCCGTTAATCTCCACCTCTTGAATGCGCGCCTTAATTGGCACACAGGTAGGGCATGTCCTTGTCAGGCGATCATCTACTTGAGAGTCATCTTCGTCACGCAAGATACATCTCTGAACTTTTAGATCGCAAAATGGTATGATTGGTTGCCTAGAACCGGACCCTTCTATACACGGCGCTAATATAATTTGAGCAGACTTCATCCACGTCAACGACGAGATCGATGAAGCATGTTTTCACGAGACAAGTTGAGGAGGTGAAGACCCCTAAGAGGTATGTCAATCTATTCCATGTCTTTTGACCTTTTTCCTCCCTCATCCGGAGCTTTTATCATGATGTAACGAATAACACAATGGGAATCTCTCTGAGAATATCATGCGGAGATCTGTTTTAAAATTTTTTCTGAATAAAATTCTACCGACCCATGTTTTCTTTTCCAACTCTAAGAAATCTTCGACTAACGTGACTCTAAGTGATATCAACGCAATAATCCTCGACTACCTGACCGTTGCTGGTTATCCAAATGCTGCTGCCAAATTCTCAACCGAGGCGAACCTATCACCCCAACAGCCTTCTTCTGCCATTCAGGCCAGACAGCGAATCCAGACGTTTATATACAAAGGAGAAATCGAGAACGCTATCCGCGCATTGAACGATCTTGATCCCTCGGTAAGTGCTATTTTTTTATTCCATCATCTTAAGTATTCAACTTGCTATGATTAAAACTAGAGTTTACATGCACCACTCATATCGCCTCCGGGCCGCTGATGAGGAACAACCACTTTTTCTATGAGCATTGATTCTTAATAATACTTTTATTTATATCTACATGCATCTGTGCATCGACTAATTATCAGAGAAGATACTCGATGAAGATGAACCGCTTCACTTCGCACTCCTTCGTCTGCAACTAGTGGAGCTTATCCGCAAATCACGGCCTGGCGGTGATATCGCGCCGGCACTAGAGTTTGCACAGAGACAACTAGGACCGAAAGCTCCGCGCACACCTCAATTCTTGGAGGATTTGGAGAAAACGATGTCTCTTCTAGTATTCGACCATGACAATTTAGATTCTTCTCTGAAAGCTCTTCTAGAGCCGAATCTTCGAAGAGAGGTCGCCGAGAAGGTGAACAAGGCAATTCTTCAACGCCAGCAACAACGGATGGACGCTGCTATACGTCATTTGGTTCAAATGAGAGCCTGGAGCGAGGATGTCGTCCGTAAAGAGGGAAAGAAAGGTTTACCCGAAAGAATCGACTTGGGCTTAGATGGTGATGATTCGGAAAGGCCCAGTGGAACCGAGAATGGTCACGAACCGATGGTTACCACATAGCGACTTGGGCCAAACCGGCTTTTTCGCGGCAGTCTCGATGATTTTCAGGTTGCCTTTTTGCGACATGACCTCCAAAACAGATAGCAGAGATTTTTGTAGCCGGCGTTTGTGAAGTTTGGTCAGGCGTTATACGAGGGATGCATTAGGGAATATCCAACGCTGAGGGATCGTGAGTTTCAAATACTCCCTAACAGCTATTAGGCGTTTTAGGTTCGAGGCTGGCAGCACCCACTAGGAGGGTCTATGCATAGACACATATAAAGGGTTTTATGGTCACTCAAGACATGATTAATGTAGGCATTGAGGAACGGAATGGCAGGCGCAATTGCAGAATTTACGTCTGCTTAAGAGGGCGCATTACACTCAACTGTATTCGAGATACCCTTGTCTAGTAGTATATGTACAACACCATGCGGTATTTCCCATCCCATATTCCTGTTACCATCTATTTGGTTCGGATGTGCTTGAGTTTCTTGGGCGAGTATAAAAAGTTGTTGGCATAGGCTTTCGGCGTGAAGGCTCGCTCTTTTGGCTCTTGCACGAAGTATTCGTAACCTTGCTTCTCCGCAAACGCAATGGCGTCCTCCTTGCTCTTGAACTCCAGTTTCGTGCCTTGCATGAAATCGCCGGATGATTGCCATCCCATCAATGGGTTCTCCCATCGGTGTCCCTTGCCGAGGACGTCCCAATCCATTCTCCAGTGGTGGCTACCCCAGGTTCCGGACTGAGTGGCGGGCTTGCTTGGTCGGTAGATGCTACACACTGTATTAGAAAAGCGACTGATTACACCACGGAAATATATAATCCATACCGAACGGTTCTAGCTTGTAACTCAATTGGGGCACCGGAAAGTACGGCAGCCGGGAGGATGTCGTGATCTTCGCTGCCATCCATTAATCGCTTCGGCACGGGGGTAAATGTGCTATGAAACATCTATCAGCATTGATCCCCGTTCCCTTAGATCCAACAATATGAATCAGCAAAAGGCACATACGATGTCGCCTTGTCGATGTGTGCGCCATAATCGGGAGCGTTGTGGGGCTTCTCCTCGGGAATGGCGGGTTCACTCGTGCTCGTCTGGGCGAGGGATGTCGACGTATCGTCGGATTTGAATCGTCTCTGCGCCATGGCCAGAGCTTGTCTGCTCGGGACCAATCTGGCACTCCGTAGCAGGGTCGCCGCCGCGGCGCTGTTCCTGAGAGATGCCATTGCGGATATAAGAGGATGGATCTCCCGGTACAGTGGTCGAAGGTTGACGTAGTTGGTAGCTTTAGAATAGCTTCAACTACGAGAATTCTTGGATTGACCTGAGGCGAATGAATTGGAATCAGAGGTTGAGATAATCGAGTTACGAGGGCATTTGATTGGCTGGTGCGGCAATTACCGCGTTAGAACGGCACGCACGGGCCAGGCGCAACCGGCGAGGTCTTTTCGTGCTTTCATCAATTCCAACTACGCTTTCCCACTTTTAAGCTCATTCATCGTCGAATTCCTATACCAAGCATCGCATCACAGATCCCCAATTGCGTCAATCGTTGGCACAATTGATTAACCTCTGTGACACTATCGATTTCTTTCTTCCTGTCCTCTTAGTTGCGACCGCGCCCGCCACAATGAGCTTCGTCACCCGTAGGGCCCTCTCGACCCTCATCCCCCCCAAGGTCCGTTGGCTTCTACAGATGTATACTAGGTATCCGCTTGCTGACTGATTTCTATAGGTTGCTTCGCCGAGTGTATGTATTGCTTTCCTACTATAATGCGCCCTCGATTCTCCCTTGTTGCGATCCTAAAAGTTAGCCTGGTGCGGTTGTGAGGGTACAATTTTGATCTAGGAATCGTCATGCTGCTTTGGACGATCGGGCGGAAGGCACTGCAAAATTTTGAAGGATTGTAAGGAATAGCAGGATGCTGACATATGTGTTGCTAGGCCATCGGCGCTGCTCCTGATGCCGTCCGCATGAAGCGCGTCGTCAGCTTCTACGAGAAACTCCCCCGAGGACCTGCGCCCGAGATCAAGGCCACCGGTCTCCTCGGCAGATACCAGGCTAAGCACTTTGGAAAGAACCCTACCGCTAAGCGTATGTCTCACAATGGCCTACTATAGCCTATTTATTCCCTAGATAGTTAGATGTGTTCGTACTGACGAGTTCCCCCTATAGCTATCATCCACGCTATTGGCCTCATTCTCGCGGTCGGATACCCTATGACCTACTACTTCCACCTCCGTAAGTCTTCTGCGTTATCGTCTAGCTCAAGGATATATACTAATATACCTATAGGCCACCACAAGAACAATGCGCATTAAGCAAGTTCTATATCAAGGCATGGGATGGACAGGGGTAGAATCAAAGAAGCAACTTGTACATAAGATAGATGGCATCAAGCATGAATAGCCTCCGTGTACTGGAAAAGAACTGAGCTTTGTCTCAAAAAACAATTCTACAATTTTTCATTTTTACTCCGTCGCGCCTTTCTCTTAGTCTGACAAAAGGGATGCCTTGACGAATATTTTCACCGTCAGGCAGGTACTAGACAGTATGTCACTGAGTCATATAAGATAATTCGCCTCGAATCATCCGCCGCGTGATTCATCACCAGCTGTTGCCCAGCACCCGGTTTAGGCGTTACGACATAACATTTGATCACTGAGGCAAAACTTACACGTAGATAGGTAGCTACTTGAAGTTGGTAGGTATTTCTTTACAGTTAGTAACCTTAGGAACAACAACAACAATAACAGTACAGACCTCAACTTGTTGGTTTCTTTTCCCGAGGAATCACTCTTCAACTCCCCTTCTTATTTACTCGTCATTACAATTCCACTTTACTTTTCATTCTTTACCCCTTGCGACTTTACATCATTCCCACACTCGACATATTTTCACGTCACTCCATACTTCTTTCAATCCTTGTTCATACTCTGCGGGTTAGACGAACAATCTTGGAAGCATAGGTTTCTTGCATACAGGTACGTACATTTACTTTCTCACACGTATGTTAGGTCCAAAGTCATTTCGCCGCACACAGCCGTCAATCAATTCGCTTCACGCCGGGTGCCGTGGGGGTTGTCAGGTGTCAGGTGTCAGGTTGTCGGGTCTATGTACCTTCTGTCCTCGACTTTTCAGCCGACTAAGCCACAAGTAGCCCCACCTTCTTTCACTGCGATCAATCCCACCCAGCACATCACAGTATGTACCCAGCACCAAACCCAGTGCATCTCATCCTCTCCCCCAGCCGCACCCGTTCTAAGTACCAGACTTCCACCAATTCCTCATTATATCTCCACTTTTTTCTGCGCAAGCCCCAAAAGCTCGGGATCTTGTAAACTTTGACAACACGACGCTGAAAGGTCATTAGGATTGAACCTTCTCACCTGCAACAATCCACTACAACTCTCGAGGTATTGCAAAGAAAACAATACTCTCCCCTCACTACATCCGAGAGCGAGGTCTTTGTAAACAAGTAAATCTCAGCGCGTCTTCTACGGACGCGGCTGATTTGACCTCGTCTCTTTTTTACTTTTTCACTTTTTATTAGATATTCGGTACCTTAGTGAGTAACCGACTCCGATTTCTCAACGTGTGACGCCAAGTACATAACCTTTCAACTGACCACCTCGACCAACTGTCAGCCTCAAGTAACCGTTCATCTCTTTTCGCTCTCAAGAATCGCAACGCACAGTTCCCTTCGATCGCGAAACAAACATCCACGTTCCACGACATCTCAAGTTGGATGATGGCGACAGAGCCAACCCTCAATCAGCCGGATGCATCTCTAACTGAACCCGCCCTCGTAAGTACATCGTGTCGCCCTTTATCCGCAATCCGACTCAAGTCATTTCCTCCCCCCTTCTCACACTTCCACACTCCTCCGCTACTCGTTACTCTCATGCAATTGCTCGAATGCGCTATTGTCGCAAACCACTTACTCATATATCTCGCATACAGGCTCAACCAGCTGCTACTAGCAACGATACCACTCAAGATGCCAACCATTCTAGTGCTACACTAAACGGAGTCTCCCCCGATGTCGAGCACAAGCAGATCGCAGAGATTGTTGACGAACTAGTGAACTCAGCCGAGGTTAGTGTGAGCGGTGGTTCAGATACGGAAACATCTAAGGCTCGCCTTGGTGACAAGAGCCATGCGCGTACATCTTCCACTGTTAAGAAGCCCCAAAGCTTCAAGCCGGTTTCGGTGAACCGTACATTTCTTGCGTCAAAAACTGCTGCGAATTCAGCTACCCGCCCCGACTCTGCGGCCGGCTCGGCTTCTTCTACTCCGCAACCTACCCCAAGTTCTTCTGCTTCGCGCCTGAAGCTAGTTGCCAAGTCTGGCAGCAGCCTGGGCGGATCTACAAAGACTCTTAGTAGCAATGGTAAACCTGCCGCGGCTCCCGATCCGAATACAGTTTGGAATCGCAATCGACGTAAGTTACATTAAGATACTTGCTGCTGAATGTTTAACAGTTCCCACTAACATTCATACTAGCTATTTCTCAACCCGAACAGAAGAAACTCTCTGATGAGGAGCTAATGCATAAATACGGCATCCACATGGCGGGCCGTTTGGGACCAGAAGATACCAAGGGGCAGTCGAATTGGGCGGATATCGATGATGACGAAGAATGGGCACCTGAGACCATAACGTGGACCGACGGAACCAAGATTACGTTACCGCACGAAAGCGCCCCGAGTCCTAATACAGCCCCCGCCACACTTGACAAGGAACCAACTCCCGCACCTCCGAAGTCGAAGTCCCCGGCCCCTACCACGAGCGCCACTGGGTCTCCTTCGGTCAAGCCCGGTGCTCTAGCCTCCGGGAAGAGTCTCGTGCTTAAAGGTGCACCCGAGAAGCCCACTCTAGTCGCGAAACCTCCCGCGCCGCCGACACCTGCTAAGTCCCCTTGGGCACGCCTGCCACCTATTGAAAAGGTACCTCCTGGACAGCTAGATGCGCCCGCTCCTTCATCTGCCTCACGTCCTCCGGCACGGGAGCCTTTTACTAAGAGCGCAACTCCTCCTCCGACTAAGGAGATCGCGGCAGATGACTTCAGCCGAACCGGTTTCCGAGACGGACAAGCCAGTAACCATAATCAGCTATATAACTCACATTCAGGACGCTATGAGCCAGTGCTAGATCGCAGAGGCTCCAGAAATGACATTCATGGTCGTCAACCGGCTGTTCTCCAGAGACCCCACTATCACGAGCAACAAGGTCCTGCGGAACCGTCCGCTGCTTTCCAGACGAGTCGATCTAGTGGCCAGGAAGCCCCATATTACCGTCGTCGTGGTTCTTCCAATGTTAGCGGTACTAGTGGTAGTTTTGCTCACAAAGTTGGAAGACCATTTGACATTCCACCGCCTCCGGAGTCAATCCAGTCCCGAAGAGACTCTCTCGCTGGAGGTGCTGAGAGTCCAATTTCTAATAGGACATTCTCACCGGCTAACACTCAGCGCACACCACTGCTTCAGCCTTCTCAACCGTATCAACCCCGACCTTCTCCTGGTCAGACGCACGCTACACCTCATTACAACCCACCTACTGCGGGCGCGCCGCTAGAGGACGATTACACGATCCAAAAGAAGATCATGCGTGAACGTCGTGAACAGGCTGTGAAACGTAGACTAGAGGAGGCAGCTGCTGAAGAGGCGAAGCGTAAAGCTCGAATTGCAGCAAGGCTGGAGGCTATGGGTCCTGCCCCTGAGCGCAAGAGTGCCAAAAAGGATGAAAACAAGCTTGATTCTCCTGTACCGCCTGCATATCCTCGACAGCCTAGCAATCCTGCTAGTGTAGAGGCGAAAGCTGGAAGTCCTTCAGAGACTCCTGTTGGATCTAATCACATTACGACTGCGCCCTCTACAGCGAGTGGTACAAAACCTGGCGCGAACAATCAGATCAATGGAGAGACTAAACGACCTTTCGGTCAAGCCGAGAAGCCTCAGATTGGAACAGCACAAACTACTGGTGCGCCGAAAGCTCAACCGGCAGCTTCGTGGGGCGAGGCCACTCAACATTCGGAACGGTATTCCTCGTGGAGTAGCGGTTCTCAGAATACGTCTCGAAACGTCTGGGGCGCTCCTGGAAATGATCGCTCGCTTGGAAATGGCACTTTCAATCCCGACCTGGGAACCTTACCCGATTCCCATGCGGCTCCGATCAATGACCGTAACCACCGCCCGGCCCCTATTGGTCCCCCGCGCTCCGCATCGCAGCAACCTACGCGCCCGGAGTCTCTATCTAGCAACCGTCTAGCGCCCATTGGACCCCCTCGAGGTCGTCCTAACATGTCTCAGGCATCCGAGAAGGCTTCTGCCAACCCCTGGCAGTCTTTCGCAGCGAACGTCAAAGAGGACGATCGTAGACGAGCTCGAGAGCTGCAAGAGAAGATCGACGCACAAAAGGATCACCAGACCCTTGCGATGCACGATAGATGGACTGATCGTTCTAGGGGCCATGTTCAAGAGACGAGGCAAGGACCAGCTAGCACAAGCTCGAATGCATTCGGTAACCATAATGAGACTCGAACGAGCAGGCCGCCCAGTCCTGAGCCCTCAGCAGAGAATATTGCGAAGAGGAGAGGTCTTATGCCTACGGATTTCGCTGCTATGGATAAAGCGAGGGAGGGCGCCGCTAGAGAAGCGAATGGTATACATCCCGAGTTTGGCAGGCAGCCTCCCGTTAGCCACACTGGACGAGTTGCGCCTGGTCCTCCAGCCCAACCCAGGAGTGGTTCTCGATTTTTCCCGCACACTCGAGATGTACAACCACAGGACAGCCGTATTTTAGAGCAGGCACGTACCAAGTCTCCAACTCCACCTCCGCCGACTACGGATGGCCATCCAGTATTTGATGGCGACGTTACTCGACCGCATGTAGCATTACCCCCTGCTCGCCCGATAGTCAAGCTACCACCTCCGACTTCCGCAGCTCCTAGTCCCGTCGTACCACCTGCTAAGCCAGCGCCAATATCTTTTGCTGCTGCCGCTGCATCACCTGCCAGGACAGGACACTCGCAATCCGCAGGCCCCCGTCCCTCTAGCAGAGGCAAGGGGTATGGCGGAATTCCTCAGAGACCTCACGAGATAGCATCACAGGAGAACTGGCAGGACAAGATTAACAGTCTTATGGGAAAGAAAACTTCCCCGCCTGCAGCAAAGTCTATGGCCGTGGACTCTTCCAGTAGAATTGCGTTAGAGCACGCGCATCCATACGACCCTGCGACTGTCGCACTACCTGGTCTTTCGCACTCAATATTTTCCGATACTTCTTTAGGTAGTGACTACACTAGTAAGGAGATGGCCGAGGAATGTTTCGGCGAGCAGGAGATGGGTTCACTTCCTGCGGTCCGCCTCCCTAGTGAAGCGCCGGATGCACTGTGGCAAGCTGTCAAGCCCAACTTTGACCCTACGCCTGCCAAACTACGTGTCGACCCCACGGGTGCCGAGGCCTTGAGATTTCCACCTGAATCCTTGAATGGAAAAAGTGTGGTCCGAGTCTCAGCTCCATTCATGCCCGAAGCGAAGACAGTTCTAATGCCTTTCGCTAATAACAGATCGCCAAGCAACCCACGCCGATCGGGACCTCGAGGAGGAGCCCGGCGTTTATCGGGTCGTGGTGGGCAGCGCGGAGGTAGAGAACATGCCGACCATTCTAGTGATCACACTTCATCCCATCCACCTAGCCGCCCACCCTCTACTCGCAGTGGACGTGGAGGCTTCAGACCTCGGACTGAGAATTGGACTAGACACGCATCGGCTGCCTCAGCCGCGCAGTCATGAAAATAGCACCCTTGAATGTTGAATGATCGAACGAAGTACGACTATTTCCGTACAACTAGCTGCCCTTTTTCAGGTTCGATCGTACCCAACTCGTTGGCAGCAGTCAGTTTTCTACCCTGTATACTCGATTGCAATGCATTGTTGCAAATTTCATCCTCTTGTTGTCATACGGATAATCAGCATATCCCTGAACGACAAGGTTGTACAACAAAATTCTCAACGCATTTCTTCTGCGTACTACTTCCCATATGACTGAAATGTCTTTGGCCCTTTTCTACCATGATGCAAGACCCCTGGTTTCCAGACTACGGTTACGAGATTAGTAATGGTAAACTAGTCTGTTCGACATACTGGTATCCATCTTCAGACCTCCTTGTCGTGCACTTTCTGAAGCATACTTGGTGAGAGCACTTGTGCATTTTTGCACTGGACGAGATCATGATGGATCATGAATTATTATTGTCGGACCATGGATTCTCGGGGCGTTGCCGGAACGGAGGGTTTGGAAAAGTCTTCCCATCGCGGATGACTCTATTTGAGAGAAGCACAAACACCACACCACAATACAGACAAAAATGATAAATTCAGAAACACAGTGTAGGGGCACGGCGTGTATGCGAGCATGCATGGAACAGTGTGTGGACGTGCTCCCTTTTTTTTCTTGCTGCTAAGAATCAGTGAGCTTCTTCGTCAGGCGGTGTAGTAGGGCGGTATGTATGTATGTATGTATGTCTGTATGAGCGGGAAAACCCCAAGTCTGTCCAGACGTGTACTCCCCTACTCGATACACAGGACGCAATACGGATACGAAAGGGGATGATGATGATTAGGAGTTGTCATCTTCGCACCACCGCTCTTTGCTATGCCTATGCTGGACTGGCAGCTAAAGTCCTTCTAAATCAGAAAACGCACAAAGTAATAGAGAAATGCTTCTCATATATTTACGAGACTGTTGTAACTTGACAGTGCCTGGCGTGACTTGTATGTACTTCGTTTTCGTTGGTGAAGTTCGTCTAGGTAGGTAGTCAATGGCAGCTCGGTATACTAAATGAGAGTAACATTGCATCCATTCGCCAGTAGGGTCAGGATAGAGTATCTAACCCACCTCTAGATTGATATAAAATGGGCTACTATACAATACTATGTGACTGTCTAATGTAATTAATAACCCCGAATGTCCCGAAGTAGTCCAGTAATCATGGCTAGGATATTATGAACTAGCTATGTATCTGGGAGAGCAAATCCGTCAACTTAGGTATCTTTATCACTTAATCCATTCAAGATAGAGTACGCTAAGCAAATTCATTCATCAATTTCATCCATTTAATCCTAGAGTCGTGGAAACATGCGTACATCCATTCATATAATCTAGAATGTTATGTTCCAGACACCGTCTCCTCTAACTTCATGATATCTTCTGGTCTCCTTGACTCCAGACGCCTAGCCGTACGGTCAACCCGCCTTCTCGGACTCCCTTATGGCTTAGATATTTAGTTCATTACAATCCTTCGTATGGGCCGCAAGGTTGGTTCGCCTCTTATTAGTTAACCGAACACCCAGTACACATGTATACGAGCGGCACCCCCTTCTTAATCTCTCCTATTCAACGCCGCAAAAAAACCCCGTAGTAGGGACTTGAGTCATTTCACACTGCTCAGACCTCCTCTATGGCGCAGTTAGGATGTAGCACGTAAACAACCTTCTGCGAGGCCGCGTTCGCCTCATCGCCGTCTTGGGCTAATCCCTCGCCTCGGACCGCCATAAGAATATTGTCCTATTCATCCCCGTTAGCACCAAGCCAGGAAAAAAAAAAAAAAAAAAACCAGATAAAGAAAGAAGGGTAAAAAACATACCTTGACCATCTTCTTCAACACCATCTTCGCAAGGGCCATCTCCTTATGATAGTCCTCCTCGCCCTCTAGCTCACTCTCCTTCTGCTCGAGGTACCACTCCACGAGCTCATCCCCATCAACTCCCTCGCCTTCGCCGGACGCCTCGTCCTCGTTCACGCGCGACACTATCATGTTCACCATGCTGATGTACTTCTCGTACGTGATAGCCGTCTTCTTCTTCGCCGGTGCCGCTGCCGCACTGGCTTCTCTGCTTCTGCTGTCGTGCCGACTTGCGTTGTTATCGCCGTCATCGCCATCACTCATATGCTCATCGCCCTCCTCGTCTTGGGCCCCAGAAGCACTCGCCCCCGCAGACGCAGCGCGATCCGCAGCAGCCAGCAGCGCAGCCGAGTCCTCCGGCGTGTCATCTTCGTCCTCGTCGATCTCAATATCGTCATGCTCGACGGAAATAATACTCTGGCGCAGCAGATTAAACGCCTCGTCCACAAATTCAGGCGTGATCTCCTCGATACAATTAGCCTTAGCAATGGCCTCGGACAGGCGGATCAGACTCTCCAGCTGCCTGACCGTGATGCGGTAGCTGTTCTTGCCGATGCCGCCCTGCGCGTCGTCCGCGCGCAGCTCCTTGTACTTCTCGACGAGGCGCTCCTTGGCCTCGTCCGTGAACTCGGGCCGGAACGTCCGCGCGAACCGGATGTACCGCTGCAGGCACTCGGTGCTGAACTCGGGCTCGATGGCGTTGTCGCGCAGCGCGTGGAGGCCGACGATATGCTCAGCGAGGTGGCGGTCGACTGCCTCGTTGCACTCGTCTAGGATGACGAAGAACAGGTCGAAACGCGACATGATGGGCGCCGACATGTTGATGTTGGCCCGCAGCGTTGTTTTGCGGTTGTATCGGCCGCCAACAGGATTTGCGGCGGCGAGAATGGACGTCCGCGCGTTGAGCGTGGCTTGGATGCCGGCCTTGGCGATGGAGATGGTCTGCTGTTCCATGGCTTCGTGGATGGCGACTTGGTCGGCGATATCCATCTTGTCGAATTCGTCGATGCAGCAGATACCGTTATCAGCTAACATGAGGGCACCAGCCTCGATTGTGAACTCGCCCGTCTCCTCGTCTTTGACGACTGCGGCTGTAAGACCAGCAGCTGAAGAAGCCTTACCGGACGTGTAGACTGCGCGAGGCGCGAAAGAGCATATATATTTCAAGAATTGAGATTTCGAGGTAGAGGGGTCTCCAACGATACATATGTTAATATCACCTCGAAGGGCCATGCCTTCGGCGGTAGTCTTGTGGACACCGGACATCAACTGCAGAAGGAGACCTTTCTTGACAATCTCATGGCCGTACACTGTGGGCGCAAGGGACTGTACAAGGCGGTGATAAATATGGTCACTGTGAACCATCTCACGAAGCTCATCAATCTCGCTAGGTGTCATGGAGTTCAGTACTGCTGTTTGTGCCTCCTCGACAGTTTCTGCCGAATCGGCAGAGGTTTGAGTGAGAGAATTGATGATATCGTGAACTTGGCGGGAGGCAGTCTGACCGGGTGTAGATGTGTCGGGTGTAACCATATTAGCTAAGAAGGCCAATCGATAGGTCAGATCGCGAACACCTAGAGACTTCAAACCTGAGACTCCGCTGCCACCAACATCGTTGCTTCGCGGCGCATTCCGATCATCTCGGATTGCCGTAGGTCTGACTCCAGGAAGACCTAACTGACTTACATCAGGCACGACGATCAATGCACCCGTGAAGATACATTTCTCGCCCGCCTTAGCGCGGTCCACCATCTCGCCTCGCAGAATGACATCCATCGTCCGCGGCATACTGCCCGTTGGGATTTCCGAACTGTTCTCCTGAATGCGAACCTTCTGCCAGTCGACAAAAGTACTTTGTCGGATGTCCAGTTGCCATGCTAAACGGTTTCCGCACTCAGCATTGGGACATTGAGTAGGTTCAGTATATCGGAACGTTTGCTCGACGTTCGGGATGACCGAGCGACAATTCTCACAGGTGAAAGTCGCAAGGGAAAGTTCTGGTCGCACTTCGGAAGTACGTGTGACGGTTCCTGATATGGAGAGGAGCTGGCCGATGTTCTTGGCGCGCAAGCTACGAACTCGGGAAACGAGAGGTAGATTGTAAAAGGCAATCGCGAACAGTTTGTCCGTCTGTTGGTTTGCCGTCTTATTCCCCAGAGATTCGGACTGACTTGCCGAACCAACATGGCTCGCACCTGAAGTTGTATGGCCGCTGGAAGTTGTTGCCTGCCTATGTTCACGGAAGTACTGGGGTTCGTACTTTGCGATCATGTTGTGTAGGGCATTAGTTAGGAAGGGTAAGAATCGGTAATATTGTGTGTTGATGGCGTTGGCCAGACCGCCATTTTGGTAGCTAGCGACATGATTATAGTTGACATAAAAAGTCGATAATTGGTAAATACGCATGCCATGGATCTGGGCGACGTAGAATTTATCTGTAGTAACGGCACTCGAGGTGGGCGCGCCGGAGGAAACAGGGTCAGATTCGATGAATCTAATATTTTGGTCAATTGTGCTATAAACTACTAAGAGTAAAGCAAGACGTACTCTTCTATAAAGTTTTCAAAGTGTTCCTGGACAGTAAGACCAATCCTGTCCTCCACTCGAGGAATGGTGGAAGGGTCTCGCCGTCTCGTGCGGCTGGGGATCTGGTCATCTGCGAAGCCATCGGCCTCATCATCGCTAGGGGCCGCTAGACTTTCGGAGGGAGGGCCTCGCGGTCGTGCTGAAGAGCCTCTATTAAACTGTCTCTGTTTAGGGGTAGCGGGAGTCCTCGCAGGGGCGTCGGACATTATCATGCCAGAATCGCTTGGAGTTGCCATTGTGAACTGAAAGGCCTCGATGACGTTGACAATGTGTGTATGTTTTGGTATCGAGGAATTGTGGGATTGTTACGATCTTGCAACCACAAGTGTTCACCCACAAGTGTTCACCCAAATAGAAAAATTAAGGAGTTGAGTGGAGGGGCACAAGGGTCTAGGCGCGCGTCGCGTATTGAATTTAGTGGACGCGACTTTTGGCGTTCAGGTCCCTATACAGAGCCAATTAGAGAGCGTGATTTTAAGTGGTTGCAGATAGTTAAGTAAGCGTATGTGATAGTACAATAGAAATACGATACAAGAATATGCAAGCAAAATATTCTACTACAAGAATACTTTCGTTAAAATTGAAAACTTCAAATGCCGCCGCAAACTAAAAGTAGACAACCTCGAACACCAAATAAAGCCTACCTTTCACATTCAAAGGTGAAATAAGTATCAATATTCGATAAGAATATGGATGTTTCATCCGTTATAGCCATTTTATGAACCTCATCCTTACGACCACCTACTAAGGCGTGGGCTATGTGAGAGCTTCCTCATTCTGAGGCCCTAATACTGAGCTCAGAGTCCAACACTATATCGAGTTCCTAAAGTATTAAAGGGTAACTACAGCAAAGTCCTATACTACATATTCACTCACTCACCCATATCATAAGCGTAAGTGTGTGATAGCCCAAGAGCAATGGCGCAAGAATTATCCTCCAACTGGAAGAAGCTGCAAGCAAAGATCAAGGCCGAGTCCACCACAGCTTTACCGTCATCATCAGTTACAAAAACCGCACTCAAGAGGAAAGTTGACGACAAGAAAATAACCCAATCTCACTCTAAACGGCAGAAGTTACAAAATCCGGTGAAACAACAGCAGGAGAAGCCATCAGCCAAACCAACCAATCATAAGCCCAACGGTAAGCCTACACCGAAGAAGCCAATGGGTGTCACACAGTCCTCTATCATCGCAAAAGGTACACCAACAACCATCACGCCATCATTAGCTCTTTGGGCAGAAGACAATGACGTCTCTCCGGAGGACCTAGCGGAGGCGTACAACCTAGGCGTCAAGAACAATGCGTCCCTAGCAGCAGCGGAACGGCCCCGCGTCAATGAAGGTCTAGCTCCCGGGATCGAGGTTGGGAAGTACGTGGCACTAGATTGTGAGATGGTCGGCATAGGACCGGAAGGGCGAGAGTCGGCGCTAGCGCGGGTCAGCATAGTCGATTTCCACGGGCGCCAAGTGTACGACTCGTTCGTACGACCCCGTGAGCGAGTCACGGATTGGCGGACACATATCACAGGGATTACACCCCGTATAATAGCCACGGCGCGGGAATTCGACGAGGTACAGGCTGCAGTCGCAGACCTGCTAAAGAACCGCATCGTTGTGGGCCACGATATTCGGCACGACCTCGCAGCGCTGCAGCTGAGTCATCCTTTGGGACAGATTAGAGACACGGCGCGGTTCGCGGGATATAGGCAGTATGGTCATGGACCAAAACCGGCGTTGAGGGTTTTGGCGAGGGAGGTATTAGGAGTTGAGATACAGACGGGGCATCACTCTAGTATAGAGGATGCGCGGGTAGCCATGTTACTATTCAGGAGGAAAAAGTCCGACTTCGATGTCCAGCATGCGAGTAGATTCGGTCTACCCACCGAGAAGACGACGGCGAGCGAGACGGCGAGTGTAAATAATGGCAGGGGAGGCACCGAGAGTGCTGGAAATAAGGGACAAGCAGCTAAGTCCAAGAAGGGGAAGAAGAAAAAGAAGAAGCACTAATATATAGAGAATACAGAATAGAGAGGTTCGCCCAATACGAGTTACAGAGTGATGTGATACCGAGATGCCCCGTAACAGTAGGCCTGTACCGTAGGG
The DNA here is from genome assembly GCA_002120305.1 of Hypoxylon sp. CO27-5. Taxonomy (NCBI): domain Eukaryota; kingdom Fungi; phylum Ascomycota; class Sordariomycetes; order Xylariales; family Hypoxylaceae; genus Hypoxylon; species Hypoxylon sp. CO27-5. The sequence goes on along the minus strand of KZ112425.1, from coordinate 109,992 downwards.
ACTACCTGGGCAACCTAAGATACCGCTGTCCCATAGCTAACCCCCGCCATACCTAGAACCCACGTACGCGTCGCGCCGTTGCGCCTGGTGAACAGGCCACCTCGCTACCCCCCTCTACCGCGGGTAATCCGCGGCGAAGTAAGGGTTAAATAGCAAAACAACAGTAGGATTTTCCATCAAGCGGCGGGGACCAAACAAGGCCCCCCCGCCCCCTTGGACGCTCGTGGGGCGGGGGGCTTGTCACGGCCAGGCCAAAAAATCCTGCCTCTGGATGGATTTTGGTAGGTGGGACCCCTTGGGGCCGGTTCGAGACGTCGGACCGGCCGGGGGTGTACGCTGAGCTTTTTGCTTTTTTTACCTATGATATCTTTTCTTCTAGTAGTCCGTTTTCATTAATTCTTTTTGATTATTATTGCCGTAATCTTCCTCTATTTTTTGATACCCTTTTTACCTCGTACAGTTGACTCCATTCCCAAGCCTGTTTGCCTCTATTTCTTGGCTCGCTTTCTAGAACTACGTATAGCTGGCTCCTACCAGAGGTCCTTTTAGTACGAGATAATTAGCATATCTGCAGATACCTGATATCATTATTTGGTGAGTGGAAAGTCCTCTTTGAACATTCCAGTATAGGCGACGCGCGCAGCCAATGTCTACGTCGCGGAAAGATCTAGAAGTCTATCAGGAGTTGGGGTTAGTGAGAAGCACTTTGAAGAAGAGGACAATAGGATAGGTAGCTTAATACCGTAATAAGTGAAAGAGAAGCTAAAGGAAAGCCCAACTCAAGTAACAATGTAAGTATGGCTTCATGAAGGCACAGGCAGGTATATAATACGCAACCGCTTTAATCATGTCACAATTCCATTAAATACTTTCAGTCATGACATCAGAATAGCATTCTACATTAGAATTCCGCAGATACCTACTCCCAAGAAGCTATAATCCCGGAACCTACAACCTGGCATACGCCATTCCCAACTCTAGTTCCACGCAGCGCCATGCAGTTCCAAGGTAGTTTTAGCCTCTAATAAGGAAACATCACCCTCTATAACTTCGTTCGGAGATGACCTCTATCTTTCTCATGATCAAACTGGGATATCTTCCATCAGCTCCATAGCGCCTTCTCTCCCGACCGTGATGATAACATCGCCCAATGTCTTGGTCACAAACCCAGCTTCACAATACGTAAAGTAGTACTAGAAAAAGTGTCAGCAAATCCTCATCACACATCACGTCTTTTATAGTACGCAATAATATGAGACAAAAAGAAGAGGACGTTCATACCTCCCACTTCCTCCTAAACACATCAATCTCCTCTTGCGCCATATGGGGATGTTCCGCCATAAGCGCCGGCCGGATCTTAGAGTCGAAATTCAACATAAACTTCTCCCTCCATAGCCGAAGCGTCTTAGCGTAATGGCCTCCGATGTTCTCAACCCTCTCCACAATCAGCGTACCCCTAGACTCCTTCGAGATATGGTTGAGCAGCTGCGTAATAGAGGGTAGATAGCCGCCGGGGAAGATGTGCTTGTTTATGAAGCTAGAATCGCCAGGATGTTAGCAAGAAGTTGACCGTTGATAATCAGGCGTCATGGAAAATGGCAGGTAATAAATAGCCTTACTCTTCAGATTTCGAGTACGCTTCATGCCTCCCCTCGGGCATTGTGATACATTGGAACATGGCAATACCGCCTTTCTTCTTCAACACCCGGTCGACACATGCGAAGTACGTGCTCAAGTACTCCTGTCCAACCGCCTCCAGCATTTCTATAGACACGATTTTATCGTATTCAACCGTGTCTGGTAAATTTCGGTAGTCCGACAATAGAACATCTATTCGGCTCGAGTACCCAGCTTCCTTGATTCGTTGCTCTGCTAGTATTTTTTGCTCCTTGGACAACGTCAGACTCGTCACCCGGCATCCTGTCTTTTTGACTGCTTCGATGGCAAAAGAACCCCATCCCGTCCCTATTTCTAATACATGGTCAGTAGGCTTTATTCTCGCGCCATCGATGAAGCGGTTGAGTTTTGTCATTTGTGCGTGCTCGAGAGTTTCTTCCCGCTTATTATTGGAAGACGCCGGTTGCCAGATGGGGCATGAGTAAGTCATATCTTCGGAGAGAAAGGCCGCAAACATATCATTGCTAATATCGTAATGCGCAGATATGTTTAGGAGCGCGTTTGATAATGTATTCGTAGTCCGCGCAATACTTGAGATTGCGCCGGAGAATGAAGAGAACAATGTGGTTCCATTGCTCAATTGATCCCGATTCGCAATGAAGAGCTATGAATATTCATATTGTTAGCCATGTTACACCAAGAAAGGGGGAGTGATTACCTGAAAGAAGGCAGTTAAGTCGGCGCATTCAAACTCGCCTAGCATGTATGATTCCGCGAATCCCATATCAGCGAAAAGTAGTAGTCTCATCCAAAACGCATCGTCTTTAACTCTGACTTCAACCCGTGGGATAATATCAGCTTTCCTAACGGAATACCCTCCATTGGTAGGCTCTGACCCTTTCGAAGTGAATCTCTGCCCGTATACTAGTCTTGTCCCTGCTGGTTCGTCAACCAATAACAATGTTCCAACCTCAATTTTGGAGAAAACCGAGAGGACGGCCGGCTTGGCTATTGCCAAGGCCGGTCCCCAAGTTAAGCTTCCCAGAGTTCCGCGAACTAAATCGGCGCTGCGAGTGAGTGGCCGCGCTATAATAGTCGGAATTGACGGTGCCATCCTCTGATGATGCAGCTGCTCAAGTATATATGTATGGAATGGATAGCTGTCGATGGTGCTAAGACGTGCCTAAGTCTTTTTCCTAAGCGATTATGTATTTACGTCCAATTTTGGGTAGGACACGCAAGGAGATCAGCCAGATAGATACTGTGTCTAAGTGTGGACAAGCACTTCCCACGGAGACTAAAGGCAAACAACTTTGTCTAAGAATACTTAGTTGAATATAGGATGCGGAAGCTAGAGAAATAAATAAAAAATAAAAATAAAAATAAAAAGTTAAAAGCGAAGCAGAAAATTCCATTTTCGTGATAGTTGGATGACGTGAATGGAACACGGGTCTGAAAGCAACAGTTTCAAACTGTTACCCGCCATGTCCGGAATGTTCTATCTAGGGGCGTCCCAACTGCCGTTACACATTGATGCATCGATTCCATAGCCCATTCTAGCTTTGCATGGGATTGTATTGCCGGAATCGAAGCATGAGGAGACTAGATCTTCTTTGGTAGAGAACCGACTTGTTGCTCAGGTTTGGACAGGGATGAGTAGATGGGTCAAGGAGGGAGCCAGGGACTAGCCCGCATTTTTGTTTCGGAATGTCTATGAACCGTACTTGAGAGAACTGGAGTAGCGAATCATGCATAACAATAGAATAGAATACTACTACAGTATGTAGAATCATAAAAGTTCCACTGAATCAGCATGAGATCTCAGGGTGCGGTTGGGTGTGTGGCCATGGATAGATAACTTCATGGCGAATATACCAGATGCCAGATTGGGGCCTCACAAATGGCCTCGAATACCGTTATGTCTTACAATATCTCAACCTCAAGCATTAATCCAGATTAGGTAGGCATGTAGATCGAGATAAAATCCGAGGTTCTTGAAAAAACTGAGGTCCCATTCATCGGCTTCAATGGAAATGCTAGGATGATCCCTTTAACCATGAAGGATTTCGCGTGATCTCTAAAGATTAATTCTGTTAGTGACATCGGTTGCGTGAGCCGCTGTGCACATAGACATAGAAATGTACGGAGAGTCCTGGCTTGGGTAACGACGAATAGCGGCGGGCCACAACCCGGAATGTCACCGTGGCAGGGAATAGTACGTATATGCAAGCATCTGGCGATATCGCTATCTCTGCTCGATCACACTAAAGCTGCTGTAATCTCGTCATCGGATGCCGAAGTGAGAAGCAAATAGCAAGCAAGGGGGGCTTGTCTTGTACATACATAGTAGGCTTCGGGCATAACTGATAATGACATCAAGACAATTCTGATTGAAAGATACATGTAATGGGAAAAGGTTGAACTCCATATCTTGGGAAGTCTCTATTGTGGCTAGAAATTATTGGTAGAAAATCCTATCCAAATGTGCCAGTGATAATTCCAAATCCAGGGTCTTCATAGTAGGAGAATAATACAGGGACAACCTGAGAGACTCAATTCATTGATAAACAGGACATGATTAATAGAGTGAACGAATCCATTTGGTGAGAACCGTAAATCAACTTCGTTTCGGGCGGAGCTTCGGAATGGTGGGGTTCACCAGAAACCTTAAACCTTAACCCGCCCCACTCTGCCACTTTCAACGGATTTCTCTTAGAAGCATATTATTAGTTATGTTATCATTGTAGGTATGTATTTGCCTGTAACGAAGTGTTGCACGGATGCTGTGATGAGCTAAGCCAGGCGCGTTCATTTAATTGATTTATTAGTCATACGCGTTTCAAGCATTCAACCCGTACATGTAGTTATACATACTACTTGCTTCATATCTCAAACTCATACTCAACATTTCAAGGTTGACATTAGCAAAAGCGACCAAAATGGCTCATCCCGTTCTTACAGTTGAATCTCAGGAAACCATTTTCAAGAAAGCTCAAGTCCATCTACTACCATGCCGCATACATCACGATGGCAACGTCAATCCCATTAGCACATATTGGAACCCCAATGATGGTCAAGGTATATTTATAGCATATACTCTTCGATTCATTTCGATTCTAGGCTAATTATATTGACGGACCAGACCAAACAAAGACAGCCTATCTAAGAGGGCGGAAGCTCTATGGGAAAGCTGCGAAGTTGCCAGAAGGTTATTATGGCTCCATTGTTGAGAAGTCGGAGTTAAAGAAGTCTGATGAACCAAAAGAGATGACTGAGGATGTTGAGATACAAGAGATAGAGGATCAGCTCGAAATAGGCACCATGCAAGGAAAGGCTACATTCGACGAATTCATGGTATGGAACCATGAAACCCTAGCCAATTCCAGTGAAGATCCGTACCTGAGAGGTATGGAGGAATGGATATCTTTTGCGGAGCAGGTTTGTCAAATATCATATCGACACCGTGACTCGGAAACAGGAGCTAATCACCCACATAAAGATACACTCGTACCCTTCTGATAAAGCATCAGGTGTTTAGGTGGCTCAATGAGAATTATAGAGGGCATAGCGTTCAAGGATCTCTTAAAGCAGGGTTGAAACAGCTACATATTAAACCCCCGGTTGACGTGCAAATTGAATACTTGGTTAATGTTAGCTGTGATTGGTTGATTACTCCTGCAGGTACGGAGAATCGGGGAATTTTAGGTACCGACTACCGACAATCGGGAAAGATTCATCTGACTTTAGCGGATTTTAGCGGCTTTGCCCCTCCAAAACTTAGCGTAATTGATTGTATTTTCCATTTCATTCATCAACCCGACATATCTATTGATATTTCATCAAATTTAAAGGCGCCGCCATCAGTTTTCATCATGAGTCCAAGTGCGCTAAATGGCGAGGCGGCCGTGGGTCCCGAAGGACCCCGCCAAAAGAGCAAGGCGACCGTCGATACAATACGAGTGGGTTGCATCGCTATGGTCGAGAAGGACGGACAAGCTCGTCGCGCCGAAATCCTCAGTATCAGAGACACGAAGAGCGGCCGCCAATTCTACTGCAATTTTGACAACTTCAACAAGCGATTAGACGAATGGGTGCCTGTCAAACGAATAGATTTCGATCAGGATGTTGAGTGGCCAAATCCCGACAAGGACAAGCCAAAAGATGGCAAAGGCAAGAACTCTACTGCACCCAAGAGGAAGACCGTTGGAAATAAGGCGCAGAAGAGACCGGGGAAAAGAGAGCAGTCCGTCGCCTCCGAAAATCTTACACCCCATCCATGGCCCGACTTCACCGACAGCCAGCCGCCGTCGAAAGCGCCGTCGACCCCGCGAGATCTGGAATCCAAGGGGGAGACCCCTGCGGCTAATGGAGATGAAATGGACTTGGACGATGATGAACCAGCACCTGAGGTTAAGAAGGAGGATGGATTCAGCAGGGAAGCAGAAATAGAGAAGCTGCGTACCGGTGGATCCATGACCCAGAACCCTACAGAACTCGCTCGCATACGAAACATATCCAAGGTCCAATTTGGGCAATGGGATCTGTTCCCATGGTACTTCTCACCATATCCCGAGGCATTCACACAGGAGGATATGATATACATATGCGAGTTCTGCCTTAGCTATTACGGCGATAAGAAATCCTTTTCCCGGCATCGGCAGAAGTGTACTCTTCAACACCCACCCGGAAACGAGATTTATCGGGATGACTACGTTTCATTTTTCGAGATAGACGGTCGGCGGCAGCGGACATGGTGCCGAAATCTATGCTTATTATCCAAGATGTTTCTCGACCATAAGACTCTCTACTACGATGTAGACCCTTTCTTGTTCTATGTAATGACGCAGAAAAGTGAGAAAGGTCACCACCTAGTAGGATACTTCTCGAAAGAGAAGGAGAGCGCGGATGGATACAACGTCGCTTGTATTCTCACATTGCCTCAGTACCAGCGGAAGGGATTTGGTAGACTGTTGATTCAATTCTCTTATGAGCTCTCTAAGATCGAGGGCAAGTTGGGATCTCCCGAAAAGCCACTATCCGATTTGGGTCTTCTCAGTTACCGACAATATTGGTCAGAGAACATACTCGAATTGTTAATAGAGTGTAATGAAAGGGATGAGAAGTCTAGCATCGAGCAGATATCTAGCCAGCTGGCTATGACTACACAGGACGTCGAGCATACACTGCAGGCGCTTAAGATGCAGGTCTATCATAAGGGAGAGCACAAGTTGGTGATACCGGAGGCCCTGATCAAACAACGTGAGAAGGCCAAGCTCAAACAGAAGAGGTACATCCAACCTGAGCGCATCCAGTGGAAGCCTCCGGTCTTCACTGCCTCGTCGAGAACTTGGGGTTGGTAAGGAATCTAGTCGCATTATGAGATCGTTATCATGCATGGTGTTAGGAAGGAATATGTAGAATATTGCATTAGATACCCAGCTATCAACTTAAATTGCTTTTGGCGTTTCCGCCTCTATCATCGTAATTATTATCATACATTCTTGCCGTGCCGACGAATTGTATCAATACCTGTCGTATAACTGGTCTGGTCTTAGTTGTTTCATTGTCCTATGCCGTATCACTAGCATAGACTTCTTCGTTCAACTTCACCTCAGTCAGTTTGAATATTACTTACTCGTTGGGCGAGTTCGCCGTACGAATAATTGATCACATTAGAGAAATAGTAAGTAGGGATTGAAATAGGTAGGCTAGAATGCTTCCAAAAAAAATCCCCGGGGGCTATCATAATATTTCCCTGTCCATGACCAACATTGGCCGGTGAAATCTCACGATTGTGTGGCATCTACGCGATTATCATTTCTAGAGTTAAGTTCACGAGCGCGTCTCTAATTCCACAATTCACTTGTCCATTCGCTAAGTCAGCAAAAGCGTTAAGTAACCAAAATCTTAGCCTATCTAATATTTTTTACATTTTTTTAGTTTTTCTTCCTTCGAAGGAAAAGGGGTATAAGGAGATACACCAATGCCTCCTAATATCCTCGAGATTAGTCAAGTAACTAATCTCTCTTCCAAGAAAAGGATAGTTTGAAAACGCAGTCTGAACAGGGGTAAGCAAATAGGAAATCCTCCACTTGTCAGACTGCTCCCTTGGTCCTATCCAAACCATGCCGCCCAAAAAATGCAGTGTTGCCAATCTCCCATCACCTATCCCATTCCATCATATCCCATCTCATCCACCCCTCAATCACTCACCTCACCTCGCTACTACTACCCAAATCCCCAGGCAGTCTGCTTAGTAAGCATAAACACCATCATCCTCACCCTCCAACTTCCCCTCGTCCTCCAGCTTACGCAGCACCTTAACGGCATGCTCCGCGGCGGCCTTAGCCTTGTCCGCGGATCCCTTTTCGGCGCTGCCGTCGACGCACCCGCTGAGGTCCGGCTTCAGGATCGCCAAGTGCTGGCCGGCGGCGCGCAGCTCCTGGCGCGCGGCCTCGATCCAGACGTCGTCGTAGAGCGCCGCGCTGACGATGATGGCCTTGGGCGACCCGTGCGAGAGGTTGCCGCTGCCGACGAGGGTCGAGGATGTGGTCGAGGTTGGGATCGATCCCTTGAGCACGGTGAGGATGTCGGCGAGGGCGGAGGTGGGGGAGGTGGTGAAGTAGATTACTGGGGTGTTGGTTAGTTCTATTGTTTGAAGTGTGGAAGGGGTTAAAGGGTTAAGGTGGCAAAGGGGGGATAGGCGAATGGGCGGGCGAGGAAAAGGGGTAAGAGCTAAGTGTTACCTTCGAAGTCAGGCTTCAGACCATCGGCGAAGGCCTTGCCAAGCTCCTCGAACTGGCCGCAGAGAATAACGGGAGTAACCGACATGGTTGCTAGGTTAGTTGCAGAGACGAAAGACGTGAAGTAAAAGTGAAAGCGGTAAGTTAAGGTGTAAAGCTGAATTTGTGAACGATTCTGGTAAGTTTGATGTTGCGTTTGTTCGAGGGAAAAGGGGAAAAACAGAATCCGAACTTCCTCGAGGCTGGAATGGTTTAAATAATTTCGCTTTCGAGTCAAGAGTCATCATTCGTTGCCGCTATCCTCGTCAATCGATGCCCAGAAACCTGATTCATCGTGTCGCTCTGAGTAGGTATCACCGTCATGAAACAGCCCTCCGTCCTATCATAATCTCTTCCTTCGAGGCTATTCGCAGACTCGCGGCCACACAACCGCCTGTCATCCCTTGGGTAAGGCAACCTGTCAGCCCTCCCCCGAGATTAGGCAGACAAGCACGCAGCTCGGTGTCCCCTGACTCGGATGGCGTGCTTTAGATAGCTGTCTGTCCGACGTCGCCATGGTATCACGGCAACGGTTCCTGTATCTCACAATGCAGCATCACGCGCCGGCATAATCGCGCGTTTCAGTACGACGAGTCATCGGGCGTCTCCGTGAGGTAAGGCAGAGGAGAGGCTGTCAACGTGTCCCCATCGGGTTGCCCCTTTCATAACCAAGCTTTGCTTTCAACCCGGGCCGTCGCACGGGAGGTACCACAGGGGAGACGCCGTCCCTCCGACGTGGTGAAATGTGCCGAGTCCGACTCGAGTTGACTTACGCGTCCTGGAGCCCCGTTCATCTACCTATCCACACACATCCCATCCGTATGTATGACACCGTCGGACAAAGTTAGGTAGTACTGTCATAACAACACCACAAGCTATTGTCTTCCTTGGTCCTTTTCGTTCCTTTCCCCTTGTATCTTGCGGCTCCACAGACACAAAAGCAATTCCTTTCCACGACCTCGCGCCCTTCTCTGTAGACGGTCCCCGGCGGCATGCTATTTTGACGTCGTCGTAAGGCTGTGAGTCAGACTAGAGGAGTCATTGTGCGAGGCTACTTCGGGAGCCCTTGCCGTCGCGGGGATAGGTGGATAAAGGAACCCGGCAAATCTATGGGTAGAAACTTTCCCGTTGTGTATGAAGTGCTACATACGACTAACCAGCTGATGAGAATAGGATGCTACACATGTATGATCTGCGCTACGGGATTGCAAGCCGAGGCATACCACGTTGACAGGTAAGTTTGTGGCCGTGTTTGTGGCTAGCCTCACTCCTAAAATTAGATACTCGACAGAACAAGGCACTTAGTAACTCAGGAGTCCAGACTTGCGAAGTCGTGGCATCAGGACATAACTGCTCCACGAAGGCCTAGATTGGCATAGTTCGTAGCGAATACTCACTACTTTAGTAATGAATTAATTCCTTACCTAACGTACGAGGCACCATTAACGTAGGGACGATAAATCCGGCATTTGTCATAATCTGAGTCTATTCATCAACCCCTAATCAGAGCAGCGCACATCCAATGCATTAACGAGGAGAGAGTTCATGCCCTATTCCGTCTTCGTTTTTTGTTTCCCCGAACCGAAAACCCCAGTAAATCACCTGAATTCACATCATATCAAGTCCCTCATTTCTTAGTTACTTAACTTCTCGAACGATCTTGTCAATCGCCTTGGCAACGTACTCAACATTCCTCGTGTTCAGACCTGCCATGCTTATACGACCGTTCTTAGTCATGTAGATGTGGAACTCGGAACGGATCTTCATGACCTGCTCTTCCGTCAAACCAGTAAAGCTGAACATGCCGATTTGGTCCGTAATGTGGTTCCAGGTACCCGGAGTGCCAAGTTCCTCCAACTTCGCTCTCAGAGCCTTGCGCATGGAGATGATGCGGCCGGACATGGTCCGCAGGTTCTCCTCCCACTCTGCAAAGAGCTGGGGGTCGTTCAGAACTGTGCTGGCAATACGGGCGCCGTACAGCGGGGGATTCGAGATCTCGGATCGCTGCAGAATAGCTAGCTGGGACGCAATTCGAGTGATGGTAGCCTCCGCATCCGGTGCAGGGGCGGTCACAACATGGAAGCAGCCTGCTCGCTCACCGTATAGGCCGAAGTTCTTTGCGAAACTCTGAGCTACTACTAACTCGAAGCCCTGTTCGACAAAGTATCTGACCGCCGCATTATCCCGCATCAGGTCGCCGGATGCAAAACCTTGGTATGCGCAGTCGAAGAAGGGGAAGTGCTTCTTTTGGCGCAATATCTCGGCGATCTCCTTCCACTGTTCTAAGATAGGGTCTACACCGGTGGGGTTGTGCGCACATGCATGCAGGAGAACAATTGACCGTTCAGGAGCACCTAGTAAAGTGGACTTCATGCCCTCGAAGTCTAAACCCCTTGTCTCCTTCGAGAAGTAGGGGTACTTGGCAATGGGGATGCCAACATTGGTGAAGATTTGGTTGTGGTTCGCCCATGTGGGGTCCGAAAGATAGACTTGCTTGTTGCCGGTATAGAACCGGGAGAGGAAGAGAGCTCCCAAGTGAACGGCGCCGGTGCCGGAGATAGTTTGTACAGAGGTAACACGCTTCTCCTTGATCGCCGGGGAGTCGGCACCACCGAGGATTAACTCGGCAGCCTTGCTGGTGAATGAGGCAATACCAGCGATCGGGGCATATTCGTGGTTGAGCTCGGGGTCGTTTCGGAGGATCTCGTCTGCCTGTATTGACAGGGAAGTGGTGAGTAAAACAATGCAAAAAATGTTACACAAGCTATGAGCTATTTCAAGCTAATGCAGGAAGCTCTCGAGACATGCAGATATAGGAAATTTCAAAAAATACCTTTTTCACCACGGGTAGTACCCAGGGTTTAGCATTGTCATCACGGTAAGCTCCAATACCCTGAAATATGGTTAGCAGAGATTCATAAACACGCTGGTGAAAGCAATGACACATACTAGATCGACTTTGTTGGGATCCGGGTCAGCTCGATAAGCTCTCATAAGCCCGAACAGAGGGTCCTCAGGAGCTTGAGGAACAACCTCGGGGGTGAAACTTGTTGCTGAAGGAGGCGACATGTGTCCGACTATACTTTTGACTCTTCGTACAGATTGACCGTGGTAAGAAGGGTCGAAGGGCATTGTTCGAGGAAGAGGATATATATTTAAATGTTCAGGTTAGGCGTATGTAATAGTATGCAATAGTGGGCTGAGTGGTATCATGCACGGAGGCACAGACCGGACCGGGGCGAGGGGCAGGTTTGCCTGGGGCAAAGCTGGGTCTGTATGGTTTGTAGGGGTCAGCAGGGTCTTGCTTGGGCTTCTGGGCTGCTGGGGTTTGCCAAGGTGGACCGATGGATGTTTCTTTGGATGTGAAACGCGGTGAATATTATAGGTCCGTAGGGATGTACAGTGGCCTAATCCGATGGCACCAGTGGCCTGAGAGATCGACTGACACCCACGTCAGGAATAAATAGAATTAGGGGATCAAGGTCTAGGCGGTCCAGTCGGAGGGGGACAGCGGATTAGCGGGGTGAGACGCGCGAGCTAGGGGCAAGTACAGCACGTCACAGGCTTAGCGGCCTGGGGGAGATTAGCTGATTAGGGACAATGCAGGTAACGTTATGTACATGTATCCATAGACGCACATACGGTACCCTATCCGATAATACGTAAGATAGGAGCAACGGAAGGAAGGTATTTAGATTCTTATGTAAAAGTAATCATGTACTTGTTGAATAAGAGGAAGGATTGCAATATTCTGACTGGGTAGCCAAGATATTTGGAAATTGAGTGAGTCAGAGGTGGAATTATACCTATATCGAAGCGAGCAAGCAAGCAAGCAAAGAAGAATGGATGAATTGTTGTAGTTGAATTGTTGTAGTTGATTTTAACATTGACCTCGAAATGTATGTTTGAGGGAGGTGATGGGGTGCAGCCCTTTAAACGACTTACCCAAACACTTCACAGTGGATCTTCCCGCTTGCGCATGTCTTGGATACGGACTATTTTAAGTTTCTACCTAGGTAGAATTTGCTTTTTGGAAGGGATGGGACGGGATGCGATGAATCGACGTTGCTTTCTTAGGCCGAGGTTCTACATTGCGCCTACTATAACTAAAACTAACGGACGAGAACCCGACGTTGTCGTCATCGGGCAAGGTCACCGGACCAAGAACGGCTAACGCGGGTCGGTATGTATCCCGATTTCTATGAATTCTTATAAACTCTGTACAAATTCAACTATAGCACATTTTGAACTCCCATTTCAAGGCTCGCCGAATTAGCTAGATCGCCAAGAACCCCCAGGCATTTACAGTGCCGTCAAATAGACTTGCATGTGATCTGTTTGACCTCTCTGTCTTCACATATTAAACTGCATTATACACTTCTCGCCGCACATCACTACCGCAATGCCTGATTACAAGACAGGTAGCTTTAGCATTATCTTTTCATATAATCAAATCCCACACTATCAAGAATGCACACAGGCCACAAGTTGCGAAGAATGTGTACTTGGCTGGGCTTGCCTTCTGTGTCGCTTGCTTGAGCTGCCTATTACCTCCGCCGATGTTCTCGGTCGTCTTTTCCGAATCGGCGACTAGTTGCTCTATACCCGCCGATTGCGTCGTCAACGTGTCGATGAGCTGTGTTTGAAGCTCTGAGATTTCGAGTAATGACTTTTCCGCGGTTCTATAAGTATGCACCATTAGCTGCAGTCATACCTTTTATCTTTGCTAAGAGATCAACCCACCTGACTTGGTCTAACGTGCTCTCATAATGCTTGAGCATGTCTTGATTATCCTTCTCAAACATTTGTATTTGTTCCGCAGTCAAATCCCCTGAAGGAGCGTAGGATGGCGTTTCATCGGGAGGTAAGGGTTGACTCGTTCTCCTTTTTGTTTCTACAGGGCTTCCTGCCTCCGGTATATCCCCCGAGATAGCTAATAAAGCTTCGGGTCTTCGTGATTTCGCTAATACACTTCTACTTTTCTCCATCTCTCTCATCAGCCGTATTTCCATCATATCTTGCTGTGTCTTGACGCATTCTTGGAGTCGGTGCCGTAAGAGCCATAAGACGCTATCTCTATGTGCGCTGATAGTTTTCGCATGCTCTTCTGCCGCGATGTGCTCTGGAGATTTACTAATAGCTGTACCACCCGCTGCCCATGCTCCCAGCGCACCTAAGCCACGGACAAACTTCTTTTGGATCACCTTAGACTCGATCTCCGATCGTGCTTGCTCGACGTCTGCTAGGCGGCGAATGCTCACATTGAGCTCTCGTAGCATTTTCTTCGCATTTGCATCAATCTCTTCGCGCTCACGATCTGAGAGAGGTCGTGACTGCTTGTTATTTTGCGCTGATCGGATTAGTGTTTTCCGCGGTTGGGCGGTCGAGAGATAGGATTGTCGGATATTCCTGAGATCGGCATGAAGTGAGGCTATATGGGAATTCTAAAGCTATATGTTAGTTACCAGGAAGTAAGTTGGGTGCTTCCAATCGCGAGCACTTGCTATTCTGTAGGCTTCCTTCAAGAAATCGTCCAGGCTGTCCAGACTAAAGCTTTGTCTCCTAACAGAGGCTCCGTGTTGCTTGAGGAAGCCATTGAAAATTGGTGTTAGATCAGTCATGGCGAAATCATAGAGAACTTAATTTCAGCAGAGAAACATGTTCTATCGTTCTGTTATTGAGCGTTCTTGAGCTCTTCAAAGTGGCTAACAGTGTGCCGTGGTTAGAAGCTGGCAACCTGTTCAATTCGTACATGTACAACAATGATGTCGATTGTTTGTCGGAGCTTAAATCAGAAATAATGCCGATGTGGCTGCCCCTGTAATTTGTGGCTTGGCTCTTTCTGTAGGTGGCGCAGAAACTCTAACGGTTTGACCCGACACTCCGGAAGCGAGCGCGGCTTCAATTGATGATGATTACTTAACCCAAATGTCTTGTGATGAATCTATATTACATGTATGTACATCTATATCATAAAGAAATGCGTGTAGAATCACGATTTCATTACCGGCATCCGAATCTAGAGTTGCCTCAGGTTGGTCTCGAAAGACCTCACTACATAAGCATCCGTCGTTTGCCTTCGCTTCTGCATTGTAACTTTTTGCGGACTTCCCCCATAGGTGAAGTGAATTTGATCATCATTTTTTAATCCCGACTTCGCTTCCGCTTAAAGTGTAGCTTCAGGCATTGTAGCCTGTAAAGGTATGTCGCGATGCCGAGATGACCGTATATCGGTCAAAAATGTGAACCCAACGTTGAGCGAAAACCGGGAATAATACAACCCTTTGGAGTAACGCCCTATGTAATTCGATACGGGAATAGCGTTTATGCAGGCGACCACCATACAAACTCCGGAAATAAATGCTTTACGCAAGATAACCACTTAACTTATAAGAAAATCCACTTTCCGTAAACCGAATAGAGAAGGGCATAAGTAGCAGAAAAGCACGAGCACTGGCTTTTTTAGACTTCACCGTCTTTCTTCAACACTGCCGTTTGCGTCGTTATGATTTGAGATATTGTGGCAATGAATGACGACGAGAAAACATCAACAACACCAACAGGCCACAATCATGATAATACACTGAGTCGCTCTTCTAAAGAAGAAGACGACTTAACATCCCAAGCGCTAGATCAAGAGAGGGATCGTCGCGGATTAGAAGATTCGGATAATGAGAGCACCCAAGATTCTCAAAATGGAGTCGAAGGCGACAATGAGCCCCCGGATCTCGAAACGCTCTCGCGGGTTTCCAGTGGCCCACCATACAGTGTTTTTTCGCCGTCCGTAAAGCGGTGGATAGTCTTCATGAACTGTATCTCTGCATTTATCTCGCCCATTACGGCCAACATCTATTTTCCAGCAATCCCGGCTTTATCGCAAAGTCTCGGTGTGTCAATTGGCCAGATTAATTTGACGCTGACGACTTATATGATCTTTCAGGCTTTGGCCCCTACTTTCTTCGGTGACTTTGCCGATATCGCAGGAAGACGGCCGGCCTTTATCATTGCTTGTACTATTTACCTTGGTGCCAATATTGGTCTGGCTCTTCAGCGAGACTATGCGGCTTTGCTTGTCCTTCGGATGTTACAGAGCGGCGGAAGCAGTGGCACGATTGCTTTAGTCTATGGCGTAGTTGCGGATATTGCTCCGAGCTCTGAACGAGGAAAGTACATGGGTATTGTCGGGGCGGGCCTCACGATTGGCCCGGCCGTTGGGCCGATTATTGGCGGACTCCTCTCCCAGTATCTCGGATGGCCGTCTATATTCTGGTTTTTATGCATTCTCTCTGTCGTTTGGATGATTCCTTACATCTTAACGGTCCCAGAGACTGGTAGAAAAGTAGTAGGAAATGGATCCATCCCACCGCAGGGTTGGAATATGACCCTTATCGACTACATCCGATTCAGGAGCCAGCCTCGGAATCGGCCATCGGGTCATGTGCGGCAGAAGCTTCGGCTCCCCAATCCGTTCCACACGGTCGCTGTCCTGGGTAACAAGGATATGGCGATGATCTTGTCCTATAATGCTTGTCTGTATATAGGCTTCATGACGATTACCGCTACCCTCTCCTCCCAGTTTGCCGACATTTACCACTACAATGAGATCCAACTCGGGCTCTGCTATTTGCCGATTGGAGTAGCGACCACTTTTTCCTCGATTTATGGAGGATACGTGATGGACTGGAACTTTAGGCGCATAGCTAAGAAGCTGGGTGTTCGAATCGATCGGAAGCGTGGAATGGACCTGAAGGGTTTCCCCATCGAAAGAGCCCGTCTTCAATTGGTATACCCACTCGTCATGGTTGGATCCCTTGTGTACATTGGATATGCCTGGGCGCTATATTATGAAACACACGTGGCAGTGCCTCTGGTTTTATCGTTCTTCATCGGCATATGTGTTACCGGACCCTTCCAATTTCTCAATGTCTTGATCGTCGACCTATACCCCGAGGCCCCAGCGACGGCAACGGCCGCTAATAACTTGTGCCGATGCCTTTCTGGTGCTGTGGCGACTGCAGTGATACAGTATATAATCGACGCTTGGGGACGAGGGTGGGCATTCACCTTCATCGCCCTTCTCTTCACCGTCTTCTCTCCTGCCCTTTGGGTTATTCAGAAGTACGGGCCTGTATGGAGGGAAGAGCGGATGGACAGGATGAAAAGAGCTGCGGAGAAAAGAGAGACGGAAGCCAAAGAAAAAGCAAATGCCACAGCCGAGCGGAACAATGGTATCTTCGCAGAGCCTCGGTCCACGTCCAACTAAGCTTCATTTGCTTGCTTTCAAGTTATAAATCGCATTCTGTTTCCTTGGTATTAAACATAGATGGACATGAAGTTATTCGGGATGTTACATTAGATCTCACCAGTGTGGTTACACAGCATCCACATAATTACTTGCATTGGGATCCGTGGGGGTCATTTGTCGCTCATAAATATGGAGGGTAGAGTGATAGAAATATGTTGAGATATGAGGAACATGGACATGTTTTTGGAAGCTAATAGAAGGGAAATGACCATTTAGAGATGATTTATATGACTTGAGAATGATGAATATACTTTAATTTACGTCTCTGAAGAAATATTCATCATATTTGGTGAATTAGGTGCAATAATCTTCAAGGCTAAAATATAAACAGGTATTAGAGTTCTCAGGGTCAGAATTGGTACAGAAGATATCCTGGTCTGTACATATTGGCGTCACACAAGATTGATATCCGTATAATCACATACACCCGCTAACTGAATATCTGATACGCCTCGCCTGGCCTGGCCCCTGCCCTTGCACCTTGTAATCGGGGTGCTCGTCCTTTGAGGCAACCGCGCTTTGTGAGCAACAACTTCGTGATGCACTTCTCGCCCTTTCTCATATTATATTATCACAAAATACGAATCGTAGTTTTTAACACTAAATATGACACGTTACCTGCCGTGGAAGAGAGCTGAGAGAAGCTCACCTAGTACTCCTAGGTCTGTCACGTCAACTCCCACTCAACAAGTGAAAGTAAAGCGTGACGAGGCGGATATAGAAGATAACAAGTTAGGAGCCTCATCTACTTCCGTTAAAAGAATCAAGACATCGCCTTCTGGTTCTGCGACACCTAGCCGGTTACCTCGGGCTGGGTCAACATCGCCACCTCCGGAGCCACTACCTGAAAGGTGCGTGCATTCATCACATCTACACATAAACTCACCTAACACGACATCTAGCTACATGATAGAGGGGCTTGATAATGATGATCTATATCGCATGGTGGAGGACGAGTTCCTCTCAACCGCACAGCAGTTTACTGCTCACCTTCATGCTGCCGAATATCATCGGTTGAAGGCCGCTTCTAAAACTCAGAATGCAGACACCATTCGAAATATCTCGAGGCCGGTAGTCGGGCAGATGACGGACTTAGTCAAGAAGAAACAGGACCGC
Source organism: Hypoxylon sp. CO27-5 (assembly GCA_002120305.1). NCBI lineage: Eukaryota > Fungi > Ascomycota > Sordariomycetes > Xylariales > Hypoxylaceae > Hypoxylon > Hypoxylon sp. CO27-5. Next base: position 92,172 of record KZ112425.1, on the reverse strand, counting down.
AAAACCCGCCTTGATAAGCAGAAAGAAGCAACTAGAAAGGCGATGGCAGAGAAAGGCCAGAGTGATAACGACTCTGAGGGTAAAGATGATCCGTGGCAGAGTGCATCATTATATGGACTCATGGAGAAACCAAGACAGCAAGCGACACGGTTGGATAATCTAACGAAGCCGCCGACTATAACTCGCGCTGCCGCCGGTTTTAATACCGCCAGGCCTTCCTCATCATATACCGCACCTCGTCCGGCACTGCCTAGTAACTTACCTGGCAGTAAACCCGCAATTAAGCTGCCTCCAAAGGAAGCTAGTGAAACAGAAGATGACAGCGATGATGACTTACCTGTTCCTTCGCTGAATATACGCACCAAGTCGAATTGGAAACAACCGCCGTCTACAGCTCAATTCTCCAAGGCGAAAGAAGCGGAGAGCGTTCCAAGGAATAGTTTATCATTACAACATCCTACGAGAGTAACACATCCTACAGCACAGCAAACTGAATCTATGCCTACAACAGAACTTGATGATTCAGATGACGCCAACGGGGACTTTCTCACACGCCTCAAGCAGCGTCAAGAAGACCGCAGGCGGAACCGCGAGCGACGTAAACTAGCGGCCAGCAAAGCACAGACGAAATCAAAGCAGACAACAGAAGATATTATTCCAGGCTTTCTATAATACACCGCAGCACACCGCATCATATCAAACTACATCAAATCATGGCTCATAGGGAGTCTGGAATGGCTGCTCAGCCTGCGGCGTGATGCGCGCTAAATGCCGGCGTTGTCCACTCTTCCAATCTAGAAGAGCCGAGTGCTGCGTGACTCGGTTATCCCAGACCACGACGGTGCCTTCCTCCCATTTGACGCGCGCCTGGAAGTCGGCGCCGTACGCGAGGTGGTCGTATAGGAACTTCAGGATGGCGTCTGATTCCTCCTTCTTGAGGCCGACGATGTCCCGGGTGACTGGGTTACTTTTAGCAGACGCGCGGCTATGAGGGGTGGAGAATAGGGACTTACATTGAGGGTTCACGAATAGCGCCTTCTCGCCAGTGGCAGGGTGCGTGCGGACGATCGGGTGAGCGTTAACAACAGGCTCGCGCCTCCGAATACCGCCTCTCGCGCTCGACGCATTGGCCTGCTCGACTCCGGAGTGAGTGGCCTTCAAGCCATGCAGACGCTCCTGGAAAAGCGGGCTCAAGCGGTTGTACGCCTCGACCGCGTTCACAAACAAAGTGTCGCCGCCGGTCTCCGGCTTGTCGAGGATATACAGGAAGGTTGTTCCGGGGGGTTGCTGTTCGTACGATACATCCGAGTGCCAGGCCACGGAGCTTGTTCGGTTCTCGAAGAAAGTCTCATGGCTCTTGTCGCCTTCGCCGCGGTGGACAAGGTGGATCTCGGGGTAGCCTTCGGGAGAGCCGGACGTCGGGTGGATGTGGTGGCGGCCGAAGTATCCACCGAATTCCAGAGCTTTGGCAATGGGTAGGTCGGCGAAGTCCTGGTCTCGGAATGCGACGACCTTTCTCTCAGCTACGAAGCGAGCAAGCTGGTCCTTGCCGGCGTTGCTGAGAGAGCTTAGCTGGACGCCTCGGATCTCGGTTCCGATGGTTGGTGTAAGATGAGTGACGGAAACGCCCTCTGGTAGGAGCTCAGGGTACGAGGTATCGGCGTCTTTGCCGTGCTCATAGTGCTCAAATGGCTCCAGAGGAGGGTACTTCTGTTCAGGGTTCCATGTGGGCAAGTAATTTGGGTACTGCATAGATCTCAGCATCAGACCCAATTATTAGTTCTAATGGACCAATCTTACCTTGGCCGGCCTAAGTCCTGTCTTGCCTTCCTCGGCCTCTTTGTTGTACTTAGTGGGAGCTATCTCCTTATAAGGACCAAAGATCTTCGGTGTCTTCAGATTCTGTGGCAGAGTCACAGTCTCAGTGACGGTGGAAGTAGCAGAGGGAGCCATAGTTGCGAACAGTTTGTGTAACTTGGTATTCATACCCGGGAAATGGGGTCAGATTAGCTATCTTAGCTGAATATATACATCCTCAAACATCCAAGACCCCCATATCTAGCTATACTGATGTGCGAGCAAGGACCTTATCACGCAAGCATCTGCCGTTCCAATAGGAAAGCAGAGATTCTCATCAACCTCATCCCATCCCCATCGTATGGTCCCTTAAACCCTCCAAAGAATCATCTTATCAGATCCGATCGGAGCTTTCGTAGCTTTTGTCTGGCTACTTAGGTTGCGAGTCGACCCCGCGCTTCGAGCTTAGGCGTTGACGTGCATGATGTTGCTATCGCGGAGTTCGATCACGTCATTCAGCCGGCGAGTTGTAATTGTAACCAATCTGCCTAGAGCCGATCCCGTGACGTATCTGATACGCGCTCTTGCCCACCCCTTTAATATGCTAAGGAGACTAGTTAAATGGCATTGGTAAAGCTGATGTGTAACACGATCTAGTCTAGGTAGCCGAGCTCTTGGTATTGCGTATTTGTATTTTCGTGCCAAGGCGTATTCGGCTCCAGTGAAACACGCAGAGGCGAATGCGGAAATGGTATAATAACAAAGGCAAGACTTTTAGGGGCAATATAGGATGACTGACTCTTGAGATAGCTGGGGTATACCGTGTTGTCGTCGCCGGGTCTAAGGAACTGAGCAGCCTGAAGTCAGATTCGGAACTAGATATGTACCCGCCTTCGGCTTGACCTCTGATCTCCGTCGGAATCAACCGTAGCTCGGGGGTGATAGCGGGATTCCAGAGCCGATAGGCACAACGTATGGTCCCTGATTTATAAGCCGAATTGAAGTACCATTCCGAGCAGTAGCATGTTGAACTTAGGCGAGCGGTCAAATCTGTTACATGATTGCCGTGTAGAACTCCTAGGGGGAAAAATACTATTGAAGATTAGCTACTTCACAATAATATGTCGATCCTTTTTAAAGTAGCCATGTCCTAGGTGACGGTCGTTGTTGGTACTTGAAGCTGACATAAGTGTTAGTGCATTTTGCGCAGAAGGATACCGTCCATTCTGCCGTCTTCTATACTCAATACCCCATCTCTTTCCAACGATTAAGATGCTAATCGAGTTAGAGCGAATATATCATCCAAAGAAACAAACCGATGGGCAGAGCCTGTCTCCTAATGCTTATGGAGCTCTTTACTCTGACCCAATAATAGACTCTAAAAAAATGTCTCCCACATAGAGCATGGGTCTGTTAATAATCGCCCCATATCGTTATGCTACCCGATATCGTTTCAAGTCACATTTTATACCTTCCCTTTAACCTTATATATACGAAACTTGCATCTCTCACTGCGGCTTTCAGAGTCTAGCCCATATTGAAATGATCCAGCGCTTATGTCGATTGCGGTGCAGTACCAGAAAAATACCCTAGCTAGCGCATAAGGCTGAACGATATCCCTACTAGTCGACTTTCGCGTATCGTCCCTTTAATAAAAAAGCCCTTAGGCAAGAGTACTGGAGTCCTTAAGGGCTAGATTTATTGGTCGTAAACACCATGTCCTGCAAAATATGGTGGAGAGAGTCCGAGCTTGGCATGCCACGACGGATTGGCCCCCAACTAGGCGACATCAAAAGTCCTGCATGAGCTGATGATGTTTACAATATCTCGATGTCCAAATCGCCTTGGACTTTGTTTTAATTCCTTCCTTTGTCATATAAAATGTATTATTTTGATTAATAGTTGGTCACATTGACGACCTGAAAAGGCCGGTTCTAATATCTTTACTCGAAGCGGGATCTGGAGCACAAACGACATGGCTAACGATAAAACATCCAGGGGATACGAGTCCCTTGGGCAAGAATCGTCCGTGACTGAGGTCTCATCTTATGAAGGGATAAATATGGACACATATCATTCCAGCACGAAAGGCGCCCAAGAGTCTGTCGAGGCATACCCGGAGCCAGATCAAGCCAAACCCGTCCGTCGACATCATGTCTTCCGATTTTGGCCGTGGGAACTCGGGTCGCTCATCATGGCTTTTGGTTTGATAGCGGCTACGTACTCGGTCTTGTCTCATTTTAATGGTCAACAAGTGCCCGAATGGCCGTTCAGCATCAACCTCAACACGCTGGTCGCCTTGATTTCGACCATCATGCGGGCAGCAATGCTAGTAGCCGTCGCCGAGGTGATCAGTCAAACTAAATGGGGCTGGTTCTCTCGTCCTCGACCTCTTAACCACCTGCAATATTTCGACGAAGCCAGTCGCTCTGTCTCCGGATCTCTAAGCTTGCTCTTTGTCGCGCCCGGCAGTGCACTGGGCGTGCTTGGAGCGCTGATTACCATCCTCTCGCTGGGAATAGGCCCTTTCACGCAGCAAACCATCAAGACTGTTCCATGTCTTCGGACACATAACGAGCAGAAAGCAACCTTGCCCCTGGCACACTTTATGCCTGGGAACGGCACATTCTACCGTGTCGGGGCTGGGTCTTATCAGGTCCAGCTTGATATGAAAGGTACAATGGTCAACGGCATTGCCAGTCCCGCGAGCAACGACTCGGCGATTATTCCTACCTGCGCTACAGGGAATTGTACGTTTACGAGCCACAACGGAATCACGCATTCTTCGATAGGCTTATGCAGTTCCTGCATTGATACTACTCCTTTTATAAATAAAACAACCAGGAGTAACGGCGCAGATAACTATACTTTACCTAACAACATGTGGGTGAGCGCGGAGTCGGATATGGTTTATCTCAACGTAGCCCCCGGCTCCGTGGACTGGGCCTCATCCGCCTTCACCCCCGAGTTCACGTCGAGCATCGACGGGGGATTAATCAACGTAACGACTCTATCGCTCACAACCACAGCATGCTCGAATAATGGCGGCAACCTCACTTGTCCTATCCCGGACGGGTATGGCGGACTTACAGGTCTTGTTGCGACATCGTGTTCGCTCTACCCGTGCTTAAAGAACTACCATGCTGTGGTGGAGAAGGGAGTGTTATTAGAGAAGATCGTCTCGACGAAACCCGCTCCGGTCAACTGGGTCGAGGCTGGTATCCCGCGTGGTGGAATCAGTGCCAATATGAATTTTACCGCGGTTCAACGTCCATGCCTCGTTGACGGCGAGTGGTACGATCTACCTAATATGTCAGACGTTCCTAAGACCGGGGGCCGATCCTTCACGGACATCAATATCGACGGGACAAACTACACGGTGCCAGATGAATGCATGTACAAGATGTGGTTTCCGTACGCTAATGGCCTGATGAATTTCATGAATTACGATTTATTCGATGGTCACTGTACGTACAATTCGCGCCAGGGTCAAGCCATAGAGTGCGATCAGATGTGGTGGCTCGCCAGCTTGTACAACAATAAGGAAGCGAGCTTCGATACGTTGAGCAGGGCTTTCGATCAATTCGTTACAGCAGTGACTAATAAGATACGCACAACGGGAACGAGTAACTACAACTATAACGGCCATGAAGTGGTGGAGGGTGCGGTGACCGAGATGACGGTGTGTATAGAGTTCCAGTGGAAATGGCTCATCATGCCGACGGCTTTGGTGGCTGCTACGGCCGCGATCCTGGTCGCTATCATAACGCAGAATCTGCGCAACCACGAACAGCCGGTGTGGAAATCGTCCCTACTGCCGCTGCTGTACTACGGATTCAGACAGAACGCATACCAAGAAGATCTGAGTACACCAGTCATGGATCTCACCGAGATGAACCAGGCTGCAGCAAATAGAAGGGCCAAGTTCCAAAATGGCGGCGAAGCTGGATTTGTTGATGTTACGCCAAGTATTGACGATGTAATTCGGCGTAGGGGGAGAGATGTCGATGTAGACTCTCTTATTGATAGATAATACTCAGCTTCAGCATTTAGGTTGATCCATCACAGTTACCATCACAGTTACGTGGGTAGTATCTGTAGGCATGACTAATATGAAAATATGCAGCCAAGAACTTAAACTTGAAGTCTTAATGAGAGAGTCGCAAACCTCTAAATGAATTTGAAAACGCTCTTACAAACCCCTGCGGGTAATCTTATCGCATAAACGGGGTCCCGTTACGTAATCAATAAGTACATGTACGGATTAGTTCAATGGTGGTAAGCTAGTGGCGATAACCCACAAAGCCCTGCTTATCAATCGAGGGGCAGTGGGATCTCCAAATGACTTTTTTTCTTATCCAGAATCTCAAACCCCCCACCATCCGCCTAAAAGTCACCAATATCCATCAAACCATCATCACTGGCAAAGAGACAAACAAATAGCCAAGATGTCGATGGATATAGATGTAGACGTCCCTATTTCGATCGCGCCGTCCCAGGGAATCAATAATAGTGTTACTGCCACTATATTTTGTTGCGACTGTGGTGCTCCCATCGACGGCACAACTGCTATCGACGCCAAGTGCTATGATTGCTTCAAGCTCACCAAAGACATATCCCAAGGCATTCAACGTGAAGCCACCCTCCATTTCTGCCGAGATTGCGACCGATGGCTTCAACCACCTTCTAGCTGGGTAACAGCCCAACCCGAATCCCGCGAACTCTTAGCCTTATGTTTGAAGAAGCTAAGTCTCAACCGAACACGAATAATCGATGCAAGCTTCATATGGACGGAACCCCATTCAAGGCGAATAAGGGTGAAGCTTGTTATTCAGGCAGCCGTGGCAGATGATCGGGTTATGCAGCAGGCCTTAGAGGTGGTATACGTTGTCGCGTATCAACAGTGCCCAGAGTGCGCCAAGTCATATACAGCAAACGTATGGAGAGCAAGTGTGCAGGTTAGGCAGAAGGTACTTCACAAGCGAACATTCTTGTACCTGGAACAGCTTATCTTAAAGCACGGCGCCCACCGTGAAACCATCAACATCAAGGAAGCGAAGGATGGTATAGACTTCTTCTTTTCCGCGAGAAACCAAGCCGAGAAATTCGTCGACTTCCTCAACTCGGTTGTTCCCGTACGAGTCAAGAAGTCCCAAGAACTCATTTCACAAGATGTCCACACCTCGAAGAAATCCTACAAATTCACATTCTCGGTCGAGTTAATACCCATCTGTAAAGACGACTTGGTCGCACTACCCATTTCGCTGGCCAAACAAATCGGCAACATCTCTCCACTTGCGATATGCTATCGAGTGGGAACTTCCATCAATGTCCTCGACACCAACACACTACAGACCGCCGACATCAGCGCACCGGTGTACTGGCGGACGCCCTTCGCCACACTCGCCGATGCTCAAGACCTAGTTGAGTTCATCGTCATGGACTGCGAACCTATCGGACCTACACGAGGAAAATGGATCCTAGCGGAAACCCAACTAGCGAGAGCTACAGACTTAGGCGTCAACGACAAGACGTATTTCGCGCGCACACACCTAGGCGGCTTACTACACGCAGGCGACTCCGTCATGGGGTACATGCTCACAGGGACCAACTTCAACAATCCGCAATTCGAAGCGCTCGAAGAATCGCACATCTATTCGTCGCGCATCCCCGACGTAGTAATCGTCAAGAAGCACTACCCCAACCGCAGGCGCAACCGCAAGCGCCACTGGAAGGTCAAGCGCATGGCCAAGGACGAGGGCGAGCTGCTACCCAAGAAGACCGACCAGGAGCGCATGGATCGCGAATTCGAGCAGTTCTTGCAGGATATCGAAGAGGACGAGGAATTTAGGCAGGGTGTGCAGTTGTATAAGCAACCTACTAGGAAGAAGCAGGTTGATGAGATGAGCATGGTTACGACGGAGGATGGGGATGACGATGCGCCGCATGTGGATATGAATGAGTTGCTTGAGGACTTTGATGAGCTTACTATGGAGGATCATTAGCTTTCGTTATACCTAAGGTTATGGCTGGATTTGGGGAAATAGACAAAATATGAATTAACGATTGACCAAAACCTGCATGTTCTACCACTATAGGACCTAGACGGAACGTTCATACTCCAAGGTGCAAAATGAGACCCAATTATCATAATAGAAGCCTGCGAATGCTACTAAATTTATTGATTCATATAATTTTAATAATTATACGTCCAAGTAGAAATCTATGAAGAGCCAAGGTGGCCTCTCTTTGTCACAAGGAGCAGAAACCGATATCAGGAACCCCACGGCTGGCTCCTCCTACGCTTCCGACAGTTTTTGATAACTCCTACGATGAGTAAGGAGCCCATAAATTCTCTAGGATACCACGTCCTCGCTGTGAACAATATGGCCGTCCACTAAACCACCCGTCCCTGATCTTTCTTTCTTTCTTTCTCGTTACTAGACCCTTGGTGAGGCACTCATTCATCCCGTCCAGTCTGATTATCCATGTCTTCCGAATCAGACGAGTCAGCTTAAGAACGCCACGGGTTCGATTCTCTCGGATCCCTAACCAGGGAGTAAGGCGGAGGCGGGTCCTGAAGAGTCTGAAGCGGAACCTCCGGTACAATATATCCCGGTCTAACAGTCTCCGGTATAACAGTTTCTGGTATAACAGTCGGCAGAGGCTGAGAGTTAGGAGCCAAATTAGAGTTAGGGGCGCTGCGGAAGGAGTTGTCGCGTTCGGGCCACGAAGAAGCATCGGACGAATCGAAAATAGATGGAGGATTCACCGTGGGACCAGAAGGGTTGATAGGAGGAATGACAAGACGATCGGCAAGAGTCCTCGGGGGAGGTCTACTAGGGGGAGATGCGTGGATGCGATCAAGATCAAGGGGGGGAAGAAGTCTGCGCCTCTTGCCGCCAGTCCGGGTTTCCGTGCTTTCAGATTGACTGCCGGCTGCGCTTGTACCGACCTCACCTCTGACGTATGCCGAAGGAGGCGGGATTGGAGGCACGACCTCGTCGGGATCAGGGGAGTCGCGTCCATGCTTTATGCTGTCTGGAGGGAGCATTCTCGTAAGCTCGGGTATGGACGGTGTGTCTACACCGAGTCTCTTGAGGCTCGTCCTGGTGTGATTGATGCCCCTCAGCGCACATGCGTCCATTTCGATGAGGTCGTCTAACGATGGGTCATCATCCCCGCGCAGATACTTCAACTCCTTGCTAAGAGTTTCGCAAAACTTTCGTATCTCTTTCTCTCCCCCTACACATGGATCGACTCCAGGGATCTCTCTCAACTGGGCCTTGGTCCAATCTCTGGTGTTGATTCTCGATAACGCTCCTGGCTTACTTCTCTCGGGGATAGGGGGAGGGGGAGGACGTTCATTGCGAAGTTGGGCAGCATGTTCCCGCATATTTCTATTAATTGATTCAGGTTTTGGAATTTTGTATGTTTTTAGAACATAGCTCCGTATATGCACACCACTCTTAACAGCGCGAGCGAGGCGAGAGATTGCAGAAATGTGTAGTAAGATTGGTATTTCCATTGAAGGGTACTTGTATTTACCCAGGAAGGGGCAATTGCGCATTACATCGGCCGCCAGCAAGACGGTCTCAATCCAATCGGGTTCAGCCTCTGATGTAGTAGTACTGTCGAGGTGCTCAGTACGCCAAGCTAGGTAATTTTTGAGGCTTACGAGCTCCTTGAGCTCCCAATCTGTTACGTTTAGGACGAGGAGAGCCTCGTCCAGGTCCAAATTGCAGAGCCTGTTCCGGGTAGTCTTGTCAAAGTTGTAGGTTTTGAGTAATGCTGTTATGGAGTTAAGACTGTCAATATGCTCGAAGAGCGTAGTGGGTCTGTCTTGAGGAGCCATTTGTGAAGATAACTGGCCGAGAAACCAAGGAAGTAAAGCAAGTTAGAGATGATGATGCTACTGTGTAATTGCCGGGGTCGAGAGTGCCAGACTTCTATAACTTATATAGTTAGCGAGGCCTGTCTAGATGCTATGTTCAGCCTAAGCATGCCACTTTGTCACTTCGAGTCCTAGTTATACACGAAATTCTGGGTATCATTGTTGGCGAGATCAAAAAAGCTGGCTCAGGACTCGTCTGGCTTCCTCGGGAGCCTTGTCCGCCTCTTTCCTTCCGACAGAAGCTTGCTTGAACTTCCGCGTATTTCTAGACTCCTCTCGGCTTGTTATCGCGGAAGCGGCACTTCTGGTGGCGTCCTCTTCATCCCTCTTCCTCTTTGCTTCCGCCTTGGCCTGTATCCCCTCCAACATCTTGGCTTTCTCAACATTCCTAACGAACTCCTTGTTCTCCTTGGTCGATTTGCTAATTTCTGCCCTCATTCTGCTTGTCCTTTCAGCCATTTCTGAATTGATCTGCTCTGTGAGGTTGTGCCACTTAAAGCCCTTAAGGTAAAGGAGGTTCCAAATATCGTCGCGGTAATAAGTGTTCTTCTTCCCCCCTATAGTCCGAGCATTCAGTAGATCGACTGCTTTCTTCGCATCCTTCTTGTTGACAAATTCCACCCATCCATCTGTGTACATGTGTTTCTTATTTCCTCCTTGTCGAATCCGCCGAGAACGTTCCTGGGGGTCCTCGGGAGTGAGGAATATCCTGTTGATTTTGCCATATGGCTCGAGTAGCGACCGTAGCTTGGCGGGCTTCATGAAGGGGGGTATGCGCGAGAGATAGACTAATCCGGATTTCTTGATTGCTGCTTCGGTAGCCACTAAGTTCTTTTTCGTCAATGGACGCGAGACATCTGGCAATTCTGGTAGAATGTCTTTCTTGGGCTTCTGCTTCTCTCCATCTACTTTGGTGTGCGAATCCTCTTCTTGTTTCGAATTTCTGACCTCTACATCATCATGACCTCCAACTTCCTCGTCGGCACCGAGTTCTTCTTCTTCGTCACTAGCGACATCGTCGTTCAATTTTCGACGCTTTGCGATTCGACCACCTTTTTGTAGTTGCTCGGCCTCCGAATCATAGCCTTGGCTACCATCGTCGTCGCTCTCGTCTGCGTCGAGGAATTTGTTTCTCAGCTCTGGTGCCATATCGCGAGGCGGGTTCCCAAATAGTCGGTATAGTCACTGGAACCAAGCTTGGCTGAAGAGAGTATTCCAAGTGTTGACCAATTGATGCCTTTTGTTGAATATGAAAGCTAGAGAAAAATAAAAATGGAGACCTAGAAAAGTTGCTGATAAGATTCTCCGATAACGAAGACAAGGTTCAATAGATATGCACTCGAAAAAGAATATTCGCTTATCGGGACTTTTGAGGGGAGAGGTGCCGATCCCCCACCACGATCTTTTATCAGTGACGTTTTGTGAACTGGATTCATTATAACCAAGTCGGAACTGGAATTGTCACTGGATATATGAGTCAACTTTCACAATTTGCAGGCGCCCATCTTCTGTCCTACATATAACTTCAATATATTTGTATATTTACCTCAAATCATAAAACATTGAGACCATGTCTGTCGAAGTCCTTACAACCATCTCGCCTACTACAAACGAGCCGATACTGACTCGTAATGGTGTCACGGCGTCTGAGCTGGAAGAGATTCCTAACATCGCTGCTGAAAAATTTCAGAGCTGGAGGCAAACCTCACTGACAGATCGTCAGATCATAGTTAAGAAAGCGCTAAAGCTACTCGAGAAGAAAAAGGATGAGCTTGCAGAAGAGCTTACTGTCCAGATGGGACGGCCAATTGCTTATACCGGCGCTGAAAGTACGACCGTTACACTCACCCTTACGGCCGACGAAGGTCTCTCAGACTAACATGTACCAGTCACGACGGCTATTAAGCGTGCGGACTATCTTGTCAAGATCAGCGAAGACACGTTGAAAGACACGGATGGCGAGCCAGAGAAGGGTTTCAAGCGATTCATTCGGAAAGTTCCCGTTGGCCCTGTCCTTGTCATTTTCGCATGGAACGTAAGACAGTCTAATATAATGATTGAGTCTAGAACCTACCTTGGCTAACTGTCTTCAGTACCCTTACCTTATCTTAGTCAACTCGCTCATACCAGCCTTGCTTGCTGGTAACACCGTGATCCTCAAGCCTTCCCCTCAGACTCCCACAATAGTGGAGCAGGTATCCAAGATCTTCGCAGAGGCCGGACTACCTGCTGGAGTCCTGCAGTACTTCCACTGCGGCTCGCCGCTGATGATGGAGTCTGTGGTGCGAAACCCAAAGATATCTCTACTCTGCTTTACCGGTTCAGTTGCAGGAGGGTTGGCGGTCCAAAAGGCGGCGGCTGACCGGATTGTCAATGTTGGTCTGGAGCTTGGCGGGAAAGATCCTGCATACGTTAGGGCGGACGTGGATCTCGATTGGGCGGCCGCTGAGATAGTAGATGGATCAATCTTCAATTCGGGACAGAGTTGCTGTGCTATTGAACGGGTTTATATTGACGAGAAGATTTACGACCCCTTCATCGAGGCCGTCCAGAAGGTCTTGAAGGATTACAAGGTCGGGGACCCTCTAGTGAAGGAAACTCAGATCGGACCAGTTATTTCAAAGAAGTCTAAAGAGACGATCGAGTCTCACATTAAGGATGCCTTGAGCAAAGGTGCGAAGGACTTGACACCAGAGAACCCAACGTTCTCGAGTCTCCCAATTAAAGGCAACTTCGTCAAACCCACCCTTTTAGTCGATGTTAACCACAGTATGACGGTTATGACGGAGGAGACATTCGGGCCAGTCATTCCCGTCATGAAGGTCAAGAGTGACGAGGAAGCGGTGAAGCTGATGAATGACAGCGAATTTGGCCTAACTGCTAGCATATGGACAAAAGACACGGATAAGGGCTACGAGTTAGCTGAACAGGTCGAAGCAGGAACCGTCTTTGTCAATCGCGCTGATTACCCTAGCCCGGTAGGTTCTTTGTGCTTATCCGACGGCAACTTATTTGTACCTTTGCTGACATTATGGACGTAGGATCTGGCCTGGACCGGTTGGAAGAATTCGGGCAAGGGCGTTACTCTCAGCAAATTCGGCTTTGACCAATTCGTGAAGCTGAAGAGTTACCATCTCAAGGACTACCCGAAATAGATGACATGCGGATCAATAGTGGTGAGAGGTATTGTTCTGGAATGTGGAATGGAAGCCCATTTATTTCCTTTGTTGGCGCGTCCTGCGCGTCGAGAAGGTACCGAAGGATTGGATGGGAAGATGGGAACTATCCCCTTTTTGGCAATAGGTGTTCGTGTTTCATGCATCTCGGAACGGCGACCATATTATGCAAGCTGAAGATTGTGTCTCAGAAGCCGGTGTTTCGAAACAGTCTTGGGCCAATACCATCCTACAAAATGGGATCACCACAATGCTTTGGATCACCTAACTTACCAAGTATGTACACTATTAACCCCTTGTCACCATAGACAATTGCCACATTCCGGGTCTTCCAAACTTTTAATTTGAGTGACGATGCCATGTACCTATCTTATTCTCGTGTTATCTGGCGTAGACTGACTGGTCCTACGTGTATGTGTATTTGAGAGATGCGTATTCCGTTTTTGACATCGTCTTCTCACGCTCCCACGCTCCTTTTTAAGTAAGTCGAATTCTTGCGATACCGCAACACACGCAGACACACACACGCACATTCGTTTTTTTGTGATACCTTACCTCATTCGTTTGATTCGCATTTATTCTCTACAGCTAAGATCCGGGACCCGTCACTCGTTTTTATGACATCAATTGGACTAACCTAGCTGCAGCTTGTCAGCTGGTCACTAACAGATTTAATAAAACTCCTTTTTTTTATCTTCTTCTGTAATCCGAAGCTGCAGTTATCCTTCAGCTCCCTCTCCCCGCTCCGGACCATCTTGTCAGGTCTTGTCAGACTTACAGCCACAGCGAAAAACCGCCTTTTCCTTTCGACTTCAGCTTTTCGCCTGCCAAAAACGAGGCTTGTGGACCATCAACGTGTTGAATTCCTCGTGCGCTGTCATCCTTCGCCGTCTCTATTCGCCAAGTATTCATCCTACAGGCACTCGGGCAATTCTTACGGAAATCCCATCCACGTTTTTTTTTTATATCAGCAAAGAAATTTCCGCTCTTTTTTTTTTGTTCGGTGATTTAGGTAGTTTTTTTTTCCTTGCTTGCTTGCATGATTGTTGATCAATCATCAACTGCCTCGATCTAGTTAGGTGCCGTCCTTGGTGTATGCACCTCTAAACCTCTTAACCTCTTAAAAAGCCAGACACTGTGCGTTGGCGGCTCAATCACAATTCCATTTTACTGTGGTCTCCCTCGAACTGCGACATTCGAAATCTTGAAACCTCGCTGCCTCGTTTTTATTTTTCTTTACGACATTGGGGCCGCGCCGTCGTTAGCACATACCAACTCTCCCTCCTTCTTTTTTATTTATTTATTTATTTAGCAGGAGCTTTTTTAGTTCGCCGAGGCGCTCGCCTTCCCTTTGGATTCAGCTTTCGCCTAACTTGGTGCCTGTTAAATTATTAAATTCCAGTTCTTTGTGCACGGCGAACACCACCACCGCGCCCCCCAATCCCAACTTGGAAACTTCTTGCACCCGTTGTCTGGCGGCAACCACTTCTACGCCAACGGTCGCTTTCTTAAAAGATTGCACCGTCTTTTCGTCGCTTTCTCGTCTCATCCATTGCTGCCACCATTTTTCATCCCGAATAATTCTTAGTCTCTCTCTCCTCTTCCATCTAATCCCCGCCCGCGAACACCGCCAAAATGGCAAGCTGCATTGGTGGTTTTCGCAACTTCACGGCGAGACTTCAGGCACTTGTCGGCGTCAAGTCCAAGTCGTCTCCCTCCGAGAAGGCGCCGCTGCAGATTGTATGTTTCTAATCTTGATCCCTTCCCGATCCTTGATCCCTCTCACCAACAGCAAACATCGCCAACTTCCTAATTTGGTCATCCGATCTACCTCAGAAATTTAACTTTAATTGACCATCGATAAAACTAACACTTTACTTTTTTTTGGTCCGCAGTCTGCACCTTTCAACTTCAAGCACGAGACTGTCTCCTTACCGGGTGTCTCGGAAGATGAGTAAGCATTTTCCTTTCTTACCTATTTTTGCTTTTTTTTGCTGTTTCAGGTTGCGCTCGTATTGCGTCCAATGATTTCTCTACGTTTACGCCCTCTGCATCGCCGCAATCCTACCGGAGCACGGCGTATGTAAGCACAATTATGCGTCTATGCGTTGGGAGGGGACACACGATGCCGACTAACACATCTCGCTTCACAGGATCGCCATTCTGAAGGAGCAGGCGGCATCTCGCTTCGGCGCTTCCGATCCGTCTTCCATCAGAAGCCCGCGTAAGGCTCCCGCTCCGCCTTCGCTACGGCCGGTTACACCTGTGTTGAAGGTTAGTTCTATCGTGATATATTGCTTCTTTGTATCTAGTGCTCTCGTCGCTAACACTTATTAGGTCACGCCAAGCACACCAATCTCACCCGCCGACAACCTCATCTAATTAGGATTCTCTTTTTCGCTATGTCAACTGTTTGTCAGTATACGACGGACATGACAGGCAAGAAGATATACGGCCAACCAGGACTTCTTATTCCTAGACGATGACAGTTTCATCCACACCCATGGAGACTTGTACGCTAGGCAGCTCAGTGTAGCTTTAGCTCTCTCTCCTTCTCACTTACGCAATGGCTCTTAAGTTGTTGATGCCTACCTACGTAACGGCAGGCAGCTGTACACGACATACTCTTTTCTCCCTCGACGCTATAGATAGGCACCTAATGGACGGATTCGCATGCGGAATCCAGTAACACGATAACGCGGTAACAAAATGCGGGGGGAGATGTACGATATCGGTGCGGCTCACTAGACTTCAGTTTTCGTTGTTATTGCCATTGTCATTGTCATTTTCGTTTTCCTTCTTCATACCCAGCAACACGAGGCGTCCGGTTTAATGGGGGTTAATTGGACGGACGATTGGCTTATCGGCTTATTGGTTGTATGCATGGTCGGTTTAGGGGCCTTTGGTATTGAGGTGCGGCGTTTTTTCCCCGGTTCATAGGTACGAGAGGTACTTCCTCCAGCATGCCGTAACGCAAATATATAAGTCTGCAGAACTGGGTTCTCAGCAACTTGATACGAAGAGCGTCGTGTCCTCTATGGCATTTTTGTTCGTGATTTGGTGGTGTTCTATTCAGTCCGGAATCGAAAGCCGTATCGGTATGAATGTAGGCCTAGCTACTTGAGGGCGAAACTCTTCCTTAGGTAACACGAACGATGTCAGGATTATATATCCCATGAAAATGCTCAGAATACGTCGACATATCGTTAGTATACCGGGCAGCTTGATAAACATCTTCGCCTCAATAAATCAGAAAGATCATCTCATTTGTATATAGATATGTTGAGTATCGGTAGAAGTTCCATGATTCCCAAGACTATGTACTAGCCAGACACAACTGTTTAGACTAGATAGCTATTTTCTTATATCTTGAACTACCTTTCAAGACAACCACCCATCATACTGCCTTAGCCCCTCCTTCCTCACACCCTCCATCTCCCCTTTAACATCCAACAACCTCACTTTCTCGCCCTTCTCCTGACTCCACTTGGTCAAAAACTGCTTGACACGTTCTTCCGTCGCCTCGTCATCCTTGACCAGCAACGCCAGAGCATCGTACCCGCCCGCACCCGGTACCACGCCCCCGTATACACCCTCTACATTTTTAGTCAACGCATCTAGAAGCGCAGTCTGGCTTTCCGGTTCGATCGGTACGCCGCTTGCTTTACCCATAGCACGAACCAGCTCTCGAATCTTAGCGACGGCGTCCCTGATTTTGTCTTTCCTATCATTACTTAGCACGGCGCCTAGTGCTTCGTTCCTCGCCTGTAGCTCATCCCAAAGCTTCTTTGCGCCAGCTGGGTCCGTCTCGTCACGCCACTTGAGGACCTGTTTCACCATACTAACGGTCTGGCTGCCACAATCTACATCGCACATCCTAAGGGCTACGCCCGGCGGCATTTTGGCACTATCCTTGGAGATCTCGGTATCCCACTTGCTAGCGGAACCTTCGGCCGAATCAACACAAGCGGCCAACGCGGGCGCGAATCCGGGCGCCCCGACCTCGGGTAAGTCGCGCAGAACGGAGGGCGAGAAACGGCGGTATACACAGCCGCCGTAGACCGCGGCTGCAACATCGAAGCCGGAGCCGACTTTGCCCTGAGCGGCGCAGTGTGCGGCCTGCGCCAGATTGTGCAGCGTGCGCTTCCCTTTGTCGGTTTCAAGGTCGAAGGTGGAGCGCGGGAGGTAGTGCGTCAGCAGGGCGGCGGTGAGAGATGTGACAAGGGCTGCGGACGAGCCCAAGCCGGTCTTGTGGGCATCCTTGAGTTTAGTGCCGAATTTGATGAAGCGGGCTGGAGCACTGGAGGAAATGGATGAAGGCGAAGAGGATGCGGTAGAGTGTGGCTGCGAGTAATAGTCGTTGTCGGCGAGGATCCTTAGCTGCACGGGGTCGAATGTGTACGATGGCTTGAGATGTCCCGCAGCGGTAATATATGTGAGGGCGTAGGCCAGTGTGACCTCGACGAAAGGATTGGGGTTTATGGTTGAGCCTCTATTTGTAGGATAAGCATCTGGTGTGGCTACCCACGAATATCCTCGTAATTGATAACGATAAGTGAAGTGAGAATTTAAAGATATATATGTATATGCCCACAATAAAAGATTCAACGAAAGATGACTGTGCTAGCATCTTCCATGATAAAGCGGAAAACTAGAGATTGGATACGGCGAGAGAAGAAGAAAGGCGTGTGGCTTACATATGTAGCTGCGTCACCTTGATACCGCCATTCTCAGGAGCGAGATGGTATCCATAACGCCATTGAGCTTCATAGAATTGAGGGCTATCAACAGCGATCTCACTTAGCTGAACGCCTGGACTGGTTTTGATCTCCTGGGCAATGACATTGATGCGGGCGCTTAGGCCGAAGACGAGTCCCGTATACTGACGGTCGAGAACTAGGTAGCCTCCGGCCAGGAGAACCTTGCCCGGAGCGGAGACTGCGGTGGGTGTGCTCGGCATTTGAGAGCTCTACCCCGCGTCCTTGTCTTTCGTAAGTATACGTTGCCTAAGAGGTAGTGTGTGTGAGTATAATTGAAGATCAATTGGTGATAAATATTGGAGATAACTAAAATGATCGACAGGGGAGAACCAACCGTTCAGACGACTAGTTTTTATATTACAAGGTTAAAGGTTCAAGAGATTCAAAAGGTTCAAAAATGTTCGGTTTGCTGTTCTGAATCAAGTCTATGATGGCTTGAACCTTATGTAAGGCTAAGAGGCTCAATGTTCCCACCGCCGTTACTCGGTGGCGGCTTGTACCTAATTGTAAGTTTGGAAGGACGGGACAGAAATGGCTTAACCCTTTTCTCTCTTTCTATGCGGGGCATTGGAACATTGTCTCCTACTATAAACCCCTCAAGTTCTCCATGCCCTTCAATTAGAGCCAGGTACATAACGTGGCGGCGTAAAATTGATACATACATGGGCCATCGTCATAGCCCATCATCAGACAGCATGTGGAGAAAAAAAAACCACACCACGGCGAAATCCTAGTGCTTGACAAACTGCAACTCGGCTCGTATTTAGCGGCAATGACGAGACGGCGAGAAACGGAATCCAACAATGTTAAGTATGATATATTGTCATCTACATGTAACTTGTCATACTTATGTCAAGGTAGGTTAGCTTAACGTGACAAAACCGGCCAATAGTACCAAGGGCACGCCAGGGGTAACCGGTGACATCACCGCGTAATAACTTGGAATAGTCGTAGCTGGTAAAAGGTAGACGATATTTGATGATTCTTAAGTTTCGTGGGTATATTCAAAATATAATCTAGTCTAGACTTCGGTAGATGGCTTCAAAATGATGTTGTCTATGAGGCGTACTGCCGGCCCTCCACTATGTCCTAAATCCTCGCCTGGCTGTGGTGATTCCACAGGCAGCATCTTAACTGCACCGCTCAGTATGCCACCTTTCTTTGGGTCGACTTCGGTGAGCTCCTCCATTGATAAAGGATCCGCGAGTGAGATGTAGTCCACCTCATACCTTACTCTCTTCTCAGGGGCTAAGGCTGACTGCTCATTTAGAACGTTGGATGCTACCTCATTGGCAGCTCTCAGAATTGATTCTCGGTCCAAAGCCCCATTTAAGTACTGCGACTCGGCAGCCTTCAATGCCCGATATAAGACTGTGGCAACTTTACGTCGCCTCTCGCCGAGATAAACGTTTCGAGAGCTCAGGGCAAGGCCGTCAGGTTCCCGGACAGTAGGTCCAACAACAACCTCCGTGGGTAACATGAAATCTCTAACCATCTTCTTGATTACCACGGTTTGCTGGACATCCTTTTGGCCAAAGTACACCTTTTCAGGCTGTACAATATTAAAAAGCTTCATGCAAACAGTAGCGACACCTCTGAAAAAGGTTGGTCGCGTGCGACCTTCAAGGAGCTCGCTTATTGGAGTTAAGACCACGAAGCTCCCCTTCGAATCAATTTCCTGGCCCGGAAAACCTGAGGGATACATCTCAGGTGTCGTTGGCGCAAAAACAGCGCTGATACGACCCAAATTTCCACCATCATCGGCCAATTCACGGTCCAATTGAGCTAAGATTTTGCAATCCCTTTCCCAGGTCACGGGATAAGAAGCCAGGTCCTCCTTGAGTCCAAATTGAGCCGGATTCACGTATATGCTGACGACGACGTGGTGGCTTTCGCGGGCTGCGGTGCGGATCAGAGAAACGTGACCTTCATGCAGAGCTCCCATGGTGGGTACTAGCCCAACGATTCTATGATCGAGATAATGGGGCTTTCTCCATCTTCTGACGGATTCGACCGTGCGTAAGATTCGGATCGAAGAGGATGGGATGGTTTCGAAAGCTTGACGCCGGGCCGAGGCCATAGATCGGACAAACGGTCGATTAAAAGCACGCGAGCATGCGAGCCCACGCAAAGAGGGAACTAACATGATTAATGGTATGTTCTTGATAACCAAGGTGGTAATGGCTGTTATGGAGGACGCGATGAGGTAATTATTGACACATCATGAGCCATTGCAATGGCTCAATGCAAATTTGAAGCAGCCGATGTGGAAAACGTGATGGTTTCTGCTGCGGACATCTGAGGCCGAAGCTATCAGGAAATAAAGCTACGATAAGCCAGAACGATAAACTAGAACGATAAACTTTAGTTGCCCCACTGAGTACCTAACTTTTGGGTATGTACATGTACCTACTAACACTAACGGTGGCAGAGCTTACCTTCTTCTACTATCCGTTTCCAATGTTAGAGAAGTTTAATGTTACATACAGTTTATTCACGCAACATTTGAAGTTAAGAGCCACGAGGATCCCCCTCTTATTCCCGCATCTCCATCTAAGCTTCCTCGGACATAGAAGTGCACGTGAACCTTAAAACACACAAAGGTACGATAATTGTTTCAAGGTCGTAAGGCCTGAAACAGTGCATTTTGCGAGAATGTCCAACAGTATCATGGATATTCTACGAGAGACTAGGTTATGCTTACCTATGGCAGCTATGGTTAGTTAATACGACCTTAGCGGGGATGAAGCTTACAGCTTCCAATTTGCTACCTACGCTATTCTGCGGGGCCCAAGCTAGGGTTTATAGGTAGTAGGTAGTGTATCAATCAGATAAACTCCAGTGGCTTTTACCGTTTCATCGGGTAACCGTCAGCGTGTCCCTTTTGGTGCTCCTTACCCCGTACAGTAGTAGCAAAGAATCCCTGTGACGAACCGCAACAGGACCCTGCAGGAGCGGCGTCACTTGCTCCGACTTGACTTCAAGTTTCTAATCGAATCGAATTGGAGTCTGGTGCAACTTGCTTGAGTTTCTTCTCTCCATGACCAATTCCTGACCGATATAGAGCTACTGTAGCTCGCGCGACACCATGACGAGTTCAATAGGCACAAGCTTGCTTCTAGCGAGCTTGTATTCAGCCTTCGCATTCGTATCTGGAGCCCAACAATACGGCCAAGAGCAGATTCCTTTAAACGACTTCGAGTATCAAGAAGCCTGTCCCGACTACACGCAGTACTCGGCATATCCCCATCGCCCATTAAGCGACGGTCCCCTCGCTCTACCCTTCCAGAGACCCGATCCACGATGCCGAACCTTTCATTCGGACACCATAGAACAAGTCATACAGGATGTGACTTCTCGTATGAAGGATCCGGACCTTGCGCGTCTTTTTGAAAATGCCTTCCCTGTTAGTCGGCTTTATAGCCTTCCTGCTGTCGTACCTGTACGACTGTACAACTGACCGAGACAATGCATGTAGTCTACGACAGACACCACCGTCAAGTTCCACACGACTGGGACTAAAGCCAAAAAGAAGTCTAAGCGAAGCTCATTCGATGAAGGGATGTGGGAAGGACCTCATTCATTCATCATCACGGGAGATATTATTGCCGAATGGCTCAGGGACTCAACCAACCAACTCTCCCCTTATCAACCTTTGGCAAAGAAAGACCCGGCGATATACAACTTGATCCTAGGCGCTATTAATACCCAATCCGAATACGTCATTGAATCACCATATTGCAATGCCTTCCAACCGCCGCCGATTAGCGGGCTCCCTGTGTCTCATAATGGACAGGACGACGCCGTTCATCCTGTTTACGAACCTTCGTTCGTCTTCGAATGCAAGTACGAATTAGACTCCCTCGCGCATTTCCTTGCCCTGGGAAATGATTTTAATGACCATACGGGATCCAAGGAATTCTTGACTCCGCGCTGGTATTTGGCACTAGAAACTCTGCTGAACGTACTCGAGCAGCAATCGATGTCGACGTTCGATCCAGAAACGGGTCGCTACCGGCGCAACGAGTACACTTTCAGTCGTAACACGAACACTGGGACGGAGACACTTAGCCTAAGGGGTGTAGGAAACCCCCTGAATAACGGTACTGGTCTTGTGAGATCTGCGTTCAGACCGAGCGATGATGCGACTATATTAGGCTTCTTCATTCCGGCAAATGCAATGATGGCAGTGGAATTGAAGAGGACTGCCAACATTCTCAGAGAGGCTGGCAAGAACGTATTGGCTCAGACTGTCGAAACATGGAGCCAAACGATTACCAATGGCGTATGGGAGCATGGCATAGTTCGTCATAGTACATACGGCAACGTCTTCGCTTATGAAGTCGATGGGTATGGATCGTCTATCCTAATGGACGATGCGAATTATCCATCGCTCCTGGCTTTACCGCTTATGGGCTTTCTGGCGCCCGACGATAAGACTTATCAAAATACACGGCGCATGTTGCTTTCTAAATCGTCGAATCCCTATTACCTCACTGGGAGAGAATTTCAGGGCATTGGGGGTCCCCATATTGGCCTTTCAAATGCATGGCCCATGAGTCTCTTAATTCAAGCTCAAACCTCTGATGATGACGAGGAAATAACTGAATGTTTGAAGCTTGTGTTGAAGTCTAGTAAACTCGGATTGGTACACGAAAGTGTCGACGTCAATCTCATTCATTCATATACAAGTGAGTCTTCGCGCCTCTTCTTCCTGAATCGCTTTACTAACTATAAGACTTAGGAAGCTGGTTTGCTTGTAAGTTTTGAGAATAGAGCCCTTGAATATTGCATTTCATAGCCATGATTTACTGATAATATATAGGGGCGAACGGTGTCTTCGCGGAAACGATCCTCGATATAGCGAAAAGGAAACCGCATTTGATTTTTAAAGAACCTGCAACGCCTTACGAAATATGATTTATAAGTTGACGAACAGCGTCTAAGCACAGCATAGCACTATCAGGCAGTGGCGCTGTATTGATTTTGTTTATAATGTCTCTAGATATGAGAAATGAGCGAGATGTTTCTTGTGCACCTTATTGTAGTATAGCTTACTTACCTGTAGGCGCATAGTCTCACATTGGGAGGGCACAGTGACATTCAAGTCGATTCACTCAAGCCAGTATGTTAACTCGAAAATACATATCATTTTGGCTTTGTTACATATTGAATGCTGACAGTTAACCACAATTAGTCATTTCATAAACTTCTCGCAAAGTGATTGGGATTTCAATGGAAATTAAGTCTCATTGATATATGACATGTAACCCGACAACTACCTAATACAAAACATTCATGCTCGGAACAACGACGAAGATACCTCCTAGACTTGCCTTACACTTATCTTATAACTTACCTTATACTTACCTTGGACTTACCTTGTACTTACATTATCCTTACCATTCCGCAAAGGAGGTGTATCATCGAGTTCCGAACAAACATTCAATTAAGACAAAAGAAATTCCTCCACCAATAAATATGAGACGGATATACCAACTGAAGCTGATATTCCAATGATTCCGGCTTTTATGCTGCACGCCTCTCGCGGCCACTCAGGAGGTAAACTCCAGCACGGACATCGAAAAGCGGGTCATCCGATGGCTCAATCCCATCAACTCTTGGGATAGGATCGAAGATAATTCTCTTCTGCGCCGCGGATTGATCGTCGGCAATGGACGTCAGCGTGATAATGCCAAGCTCAATCTTCTGCCGCTCTTCAGGCCACCTCACAGTGCTGTCGTTGACTTCATCTTCGTCTCTTGCGACTTGCGCTTTTAGCACGAATACGATGGGTCCGGTTTTTAACAGATTCGGCACGTCGTCGAAGAGGAAGGTTGGACTTTTTCCTTTTAATGCGGCTTCGGAGAGGTGCTTCTCACCGGCTTCCGGGAGGACGCGGTAGCGGATGAACCTCTCCGTCCCGTCGGCTGCGATGAACTTGAAAGCGCTCACGCCGTAGTAATTTTCGTTGGCGAAGGTAGTTGGTGTGGGCTTCGGTATTTGGACGAAAGCCTGCGCCTTCGGGTGGGTGGCGACATAGTCGGCAATTGTGCCGTTCTTGATGGCGCTGAAGAATTCGAGAGCTCCTTGGCCGTCGGATGCTGGGAATCCGTCGACGGAGTGAGTAACGATGTCCGTGTGGATTCGACGGGGAGTCTCGGTGAGCATGAAGCGGATAGCTAAGCCGCGAGGGTTGCCATTGGGATCCGTATCAGGAAGATCGGGAAGCCCGGTGGAGCTGGAGAACCGGGCGATAACGGGAGTGGACTCTCTCTGGAAGTGAGGTGCTGTCGAGTACGACGCCGCTGCTGCGGTGGGCGTAAAGGTGCCTTTTAACAGAACTCCTTTTGCGTGCGCTATAATTACTAGTTAGCATCATATTGACAAGAATATAGGGGGCTATTCAATCAAAACTTACCAGGCCGAAATCCGGGATGCGGTCCGAAAATGTCATGTAATGTATCGACAATCTTGCTGCCGGTCTGAATGACACTCTCTTCCTCTGGAAGAGGCATGGTTGCAAAGGTATCTATCGATTTTTTTTTTTTTTTTTTGGTTTGTTTGTTTGTTTGGGTTTGCTTTGGGTATCGAGTTATCTCGAGTGATGAGTTGCTTCGATTATTGACTTAATTCGAGGATCGAGCCTTCTTTTTATGTCCGAGAGGGAAGCGACAAGAGTTTGCATATTATTATAGAATGAGGCTCTCGTCCTCGGACTTCTCCCTTATAGCTTCTCATTTCCTTTGAACCGCCTGGTTAATCCCTTATTCGTCATTGGATACCTACCCGCAACATTGCTTCTGTTGTTACACAATATCCTTGTGTAGGATTGATGACCGCATAGTCCTAGTTGTATTCAGATCTACCATCCTAGGTTCTAACCACTGAAGGATAAGCACGCAACTTCCTAGTTACTTCACACAGCATCCCGTTATACGATAGCTCACATGGCCTTGCCAAGTCCACTATGGTGCGTATGCAAACGCTGCTATATCTGGATGTGAGTTATTATATTCTTAATCTGTGATAGGTCACGACTATGCAGCCGAGAAGTGTGCCGCTAAGCCAGTGTATCTTCGAAGGTGGATTTCTTGATGGCCTCATCAATGAGCGGAGATCTACCAGGGCGATTACTAAGGTCATTCCAGTCACAACAAATCACAATGTCTCATGGCGATCCCAGTCCGTGCCTCCATGAGTTCCTGCTTAAACGCCACTGGTATTTGTTACTAAGTGCTAATGCGAGCTACATGGAACTAGATACGGTATTTGAAATTTTGAACCAAGCACCTATGAAACAATAGCCTCCGCTACTTTTCCTCGCCCGGTAGCGGCGGCGCATTAGGGTCCATCATACATTGGTCCACACGCATCAGCTGCTTGCCCGTGGCCTTGGCTATCTCGATGAACTCCTTGAGGTAGCTGACAGTGCTGTTGTACAGGTAGTGCATCACCACGATGTTACCTCCAGCAGCGACGTCTCGCTTGAACGCCTCGAGCTGCTTCTCGGGGGTGTCTGATTCGGCCCATAGCCAATCTTCGACGTCGACACTCCATTGCACAATGTAGGGTTCATTGATGAGAGCTGCTAGTCGTTGACGCATACGAGCACCCTCAGTTCCGAAGGGCGGGCGGAAATACTTGGGTGTCAACCCGTTGAATGTCTCCTTGACGGCCTCAATGTCGTTGGTGTACTCCCAATCGATGGCTGCCTCGTCCGGAAGACCCTCTAGCGGCGGGTGAGTGTAACTGTGCAATGCGATCTGGTGGCCTTTAGCCGCCATCTCGTTGTAAATGGCACTCAAGTTCGTCGAAGGATCCCTGAGCGGAGCACCGACGGTAAAGAAGGTCACGGTGATGCCAGCGTCATCGATCGTCTTCATGACCTGCTGAGCGAACACTGGGTCGCCGTCGTCGATAGCGAACGCGAACGAGTTAGGCCGCTTGCATGAGAAGACGAAGGTACCAGAGGGCAGCTTCTCCGGAATCGTGAAACCCTTCGGGACGGAGGGCACGATCTCGATCTTAGAGAACACTGTAGCGGTTGTGCTATAGAAACCTTTGAAGGCGAAGCCAATTGAGCGCTTCCGGTCGACATTGAAGTGGGTCAGTGGGATGTAGATATCAGTCTCGGAGGCGTACCGCTGGGCCTCAAGCGAGTCCCAGGTCTCAGGGTAGGGGTAGATGTCATTGTTGCACTTTTCGTTGTGCTGCTGTAGGGAGACGGTAAAAAGATTACTTCCAGTGTATGCGATGTGGAGGTAAGATCCGTCAAACTCGGACAGATCCCTACAGGTTTCAGAAACTTGCGTAACCCACATCAAATCTGAGTCGTTGGTCTTCAGGGTCATGGTGTTTCTCCGAAAAGTCAAAGTCATTCCCTCATCCGCGCCATGCCACTGCCCCAGAGCGTTCGTCTCCGAGTTGGCGAATTTATCAATCACGAGGGTCGTAGCCTTGCTTGGCGGCGCCGGCACAGTTTCAGTCGGCTCAGTCGGCTCGACAACCTTGGGAGCTACATACTCAACCACCTCATCTCCGCAGTAAAGAGCTACCGGTCCAAAGGTCACGGCTTTCTTCAAGTTGGAGATGAAGAACATTTCGAACTTGCTCAAATCGAGGCCCTTGAACTTAGAGAAAGGAATCGAGTACAGCTTCTCCTGTCCGTTGAATGTCCAGCCCAGCTCTTTTGAAGATAGAACAACGTCTGTGGTCTGCTCGGTGCCACATTTGCCCTTGGTGGATGATAATTGCACGTCGAAAGTCGTTCCCGCAGTCGCCGTGATACGGAGCGAGATACCTCCATACGCGCGGGCGTCAATGCAGCCAAGTTGGGTATAGAAATACGCATCGGTGTCCGTAGGCGTGAAGGTCACGTGGTTGTCCTTGACGACGATAGACTTCATGGTGCCATCATCGCTGCTCGATTTTAGCAGGGCGTTGTAGTAGAGAAACGTCAGGCGAGACTGGGAAACCCAGTCATCAACTAGGAGATGGCTACACGAGTCGGAATCAGCTCGAGCGTCGATTTGCTTCTCATTAGTCGAGGCTACTGGTACGGCCGTCGCGGTAGCAGTCGCTTGTGCAGGTCGGATCTGGCTCTCAGGCCAACCACCTTCCCATGGGTCGTCACCCCACCATGGGTCATCGTCCCACCACGGAGGAACGGTTGGGTACGTAGGGCGAGTTGTAGTCGACCGTCTTGTCGTCGTGCGGGTAGGTGTGCGAGTAGGTGTGCTCCAGCTCCCGGTGCTGGTCTCCGTCGTGGTCACGTAGACAGTGGTGGTCACGGTAGTACCAGGTCCCTCGGGCTCGCCAGGCGCGGGTGTGGTTACAGGAGGGGCAGGGGAGGTAGTGGGCTCTGGGTCTTCTGGCGGTGGGACATCGGTGCAGAGGAATTGGACATTATCTAACTGCCATTCAT
The DNA here is from genome assembly GCA_002120305.1 of Hypoxylon sp. CO27-5. Taxonomy (NCBI): domain Eukaryota; kingdom Fungi; phylum Ascomycota; class Sordariomycetes; order Xylariales; family Hypoxylaceae; genus Hypoxylon; species Hypoxylon sp. CO27-5. Next base: position 65,118 of record KZ112425.1, on the reverse strand, counting down.
TGTCCGTGCCAGTCAAGCCAGCCGAGAAGCCGTACCATAGGACACCAACGACGCCGTCCAGGTTGGCCCCAGCCCAGCTGTTCAGCGGGATGTTGATGGTCTGCAGGGAGCCACTTAGGCCGTCGACTGTGTAATAGTAACTCTGGTACTCGGTCGAGGAGCAGTCTGACACCGTCTGAAGCTCAATGGAGACGGAGGCTGCCTCGGGACCCTTGATATTGAAAGAGAGAGAGTCGTACCCATGGACAACGGAGTCCAGGCAGTTGAACTGCTCGTAAATGTACGACACCTCAATGTCTTTGGGCGTGAAGGTGAGAATGCCTCCATCGGTGCTGGTTGCGTTCATGGTTTGGTCATCTGTTTGGGTTTAGCACTCGACTACTCATTGGTAGGTATGAAAATAACAAAGGGACGTTCTTTTGCTTACCGCTCGTGGCACCATTCAACAGGTTCTCGCCGGTCTCCCACTGAGAGAAGTCGTCGACTAGCAGATGAGCTGTACATGTCTCCACTGGTGCCGCGGGGTTAGTAGAGACCGGAGCAGTTGTCACTTTACTCGTAGTGGAGCTGGGCGGGGGAGCTGGTCTCTTAGTTGTTGAAGAACTAGCTGGAGGGGCTGGCCTTTTCGACGTAGTAGGACTAACCGGAGGAGCTGGCTTTGAGGTCGGGGTTGAGCTCGGCGGCGGTGGTGGTGGTGGGGGAGGGGGAGCCTCCGTGGAGCTAGGTGGCGGCGGCGGCGGCGCCTCGCTAGAGCTGGTTGGCACTGGATTCTCCGTGGAAGGGGGCGGGGCCGGTGTCTCTGTAGAGGCTGGGGGAGCCGGTGGCGGTGTAATTGGTGCTTCAGTAGAGGCAGGAGGAGCAGGCGTCTCAGAAGAAGACACAGATGAAGAGACAGGAGGTGCGTCCTGTCTTTTCGGTATCTTGGCAGCCGGTACGCCGCTCACGAGCAAGGCGGCCGTGATGCCGCCCACAACTTGGCTGAACCTCATGTTGGATCCCTCTTTGGCTCAAGGCTGGACGATCCTCCTAGATTCAGATCGTCTGGCGGCATGATGAAGACTTATATTGACGGGACGGACCGGGGTCCTCGTCTTCGTTAGGAGAATTCTTAACTCATCCAGTACGCAAGATCCAAGGTTACATGTGGGCTGAATTTCTGGGCTCTATTGGGATGGGTAAATAAATGGCCTCTCATAGCATATTGGCTGAACCTGATTATTGCAGTGCTGCGTGTTCCCGACAGGGTTCTCCACACTCCAGATCTGATGCATCGGTACACTGCTGCGGCCAGAAACACGAGTGAATTAATAAGAGGGCACGGCTTTCTGGCTTGGCGGAACTCCCGGTCCGGCATTCTAAAGAAATTTGCAGTTTTATTTCCCTGCTTCTTCCTTTTCCAGCGTGAGAGACCCAAGTTCTGCTGTTGCGGTGGCTGCGGCCCCCAATCTTCCTGCAATCCTTTCGATATGCGTTGTCGAGGCTTGGCAGCAGATTCTGTCGGGTCATGCTTATAATAGCACCAAACCTCCAAAATCAGTCTTCATTGACCCATTAAGTTGCCCACATTGTAATGGGGTCAGTTCTGTCTCCTCTCTATCCTACAAGTCTGATATCAGTACTAATACGACCGACTGCGGATGCACTAAGACCTGGCGGCAAAATGCTAAGCGGGAAAATAAAACTAAACAGCAGCCATTGCGTCGGCATAACGTCGTGAATAGGACAGTAAAGTCACTTAACCCTAGGACTGGGGCCATGATGCTAATTTCTGGTGAGTCGTGCCAGATCTCCCTATGCCGGTAACTTCGGCGGTGGGCCAAGTGACCGAGGCCTCGTCAGCTCAATATATTGTATGAGGAAAGATGGATCAAATATCGCGAATGCACCGGCACATGTACAATGGAGATCATACTATAGCTTTTACTTGCGAAGTGTTGTTGGTACCTGAACGGATTGCTCGTTTAATAAAAGTCAAGAATTAGACGAGGTAGCACTGCAGATATGCGTAAACACGAGCCCTGGTGCAGATGTATTGCCAATTTATCCTATAGTACGTTCAGCCGCCTTGGCAAAATTCACAGCATGTAATTTGATGTTTATATTACACCAGGTAATTCCTTTTAATCGGGCCATCCTCAGCCTACATAGTCTCATCTCGATGGCAAGCTGACTTTTTTCGCTTCGCTTCGTAAGTGTGGGTGGCCAAATTTGAGTATGTAACACATAGAGCAAAATACCGAACCCAGATCCCCCACGATCCCGCTTACGCCTGAAACTCGATCTTAGCTCGGGAATTATTACTATTTACTTTCAAATATTCCTACATTCAATGCGATTCTCTTATAGGGGGGCTTTATCATGGAAGTCGCATAAATCTCCTTTTAGTCTCAACGGTTACCTTTTTTGGCCATGTAGGACGCTGGGGAACCAATCAGCTTTGCCCCATTCTCCTACACCACCTGAGATGTAATTGCAAAGCCAGTAAGGTCTGTGACAGAGATCTAGCTCCTAGATTTTACGTAAAAAACAGTATATATAAACAATATGAAATTTCCGGTCTACATGATTCATTTGAGGCAAGCAGATTTCTAAGTCTAGATCCATCTGTCACACTGCCATAACGTTGCAACGGGAGTTTAAACCAGTGAGGATTCACAGAAAGCTCTCGCCCCCAATACAGGTTGAGAATCTGATCAGATCACCAGATCCTTGAAGGGGTATCCAGAAATTTGGTTCCTTGCCAAAGAGACGATAATCTCATTGTTCCAACTGCCGGGCCTACTGCAACTAGCAAAGTAACGCGAAGCTAGGCATGGAAAGATTAGGGGAGGCTATCGGCAAATTGCGGTTGAATTAACCTAAACCGGTGATATACAACTAAGACTCTACGGAAGTGAGGACATGTTCATTTCCCTACGGGATATTATTGTAGTAGATGTAACGTCCCATTTACGTAACACAAACTAGAAGCGGCTCTTAGGTTGTTGCAAGTTGACCTCCCTTGGAAGACGTGTCAGTGTTACAAAACTCATCGGGATTATTATTCCGCCGTCTCCTTAGTCCTATTCATGACAATTCCCACTCAGATATACCCGTTGTGTGGAATTACCAGTCGATGGCGTATAAATGACCTATTACACAACCTCCCTGGAAGGTAATACCTAAGATGAAGTATGGGGAAGCCTATCGGCTGGAAAAATAATAATAATAACCTAGATGGATACTATAAATAACGTGTCAAAGTAAACTTAGGTACACATTGATATAATACCCGTACTATAACTTAACGTAGATGGAATCCTATACCTTCCGAACATAAGCAATATTGTATGTCTGGGACCCGAAAAGTCTCGTCATCATGCAGCGGTTACTTCGTGATCTTCTACCCGTCGCAGTAACTCTTTAAGCGCAGGCATCGGCTTCCCTTCGGCTGCGCCATAGGAAAGGCAAGCACGCAAATGTTCTCTACCTTGAGCCTTAAGCTTTTTACCATGATGGAAGCGGTTGAACGCTTGCAAGTCTAGTGGAAGCATGTGTTTTTCCCAGGCTGCTAGTGACGCAGCTAGACTAGCCTCAGTTGTCGCTCCCGCCGCCTGCTGACCCAGCTCCCCATGGATGCTGAGACCCTGAATTTCCTTCACAGACGCAACTACAAGACTCCATATTTCTCCTTTATCGCTGATGTCCTGCAATTTCGGCCAGCCCAGCAGTTCACATGCCGCAAAGACAGGAAACAGCGGATTAATTTCTACAGCGCATTCCAACGCGGACTTAACGACGCACTTCGAGATCCCGTTGGCATTATAGATCTTCGCGAAGGCCTCTGCGACGGCAGGAGAGCTGTCGTCGACGGTGAAACCCTGTCCGAGCCTGTCAGTGTAGGCAAAGTCGGCTTTAGAAATCAGCTCTGGATCTGTCGGGGGATTTATTGGTAGCGTCACGTCCTTGGGCGAGTAGACATGAATATCGAGGTGCCCGTTAGTGACCCGCTCATCTGCGAGACCCGAGGCCTGAAGGAACCAAGCCCGCACATCGAAGAACACGCTGCCGAGGATGATCTTGGTGTTCGTTTGGCGTGCGGCCTCCCCTATTGTCTTTACCAGACTGAGCCCTGTTTCATTCCGTAAAGAGGCGCCGTCGAGGGTAATGACAATGAAGTCGTAGTTTGTGCCAATGATCTCTGTCGGATTGGTGATATAACTGTAATCCTTGTATTCTTTTAACTTGTTGTCATCGTAGCAATAAAGTATCTGAGGGCGGCTTAATGCCTCCGCACGATGCGGGCGGACGAGGAACGTCACATTGGCTCCAGCGAGACCGAGATGATAGCCCGTGATGATTCCCATGGACCCGGCACCGACAATGAGAATACGGGCTCTATGTTGTTCGGCCATGTTTAATGGATAGAACTTAAGTTGACCAAGATATTCAGTGAGCGGAAATAATTCGCGAGCAAATGGAGTGTGTTGCTTATTGCTACTGCTGCCTATCTCTAGATGATGAATATATGTATACCTAATCAATACCCTATAACGCCAATATTTATATCAGCACCCTCAAGTTATCATACGGATATTAATGTCCAGAGACATCCCGCCTCGGAGACTTTTTCACTTGGCCATTTGTAATCAGCTAGACCCGGAACAACTACCCAAACAAGGATTCAACAGGACACGATCGACCTATATCATCGATATGACTCACAAATGATAGTGCTAGTGCTAGGAGTAGAGATAGGGTAATGCGGGTATATGTTAGGTATATGTTATACATCTATGGCACTACACCGTAGCAATAGAAGCGCCATGCTTTAGGGTCTGTATCATTGATAGGCTTTAGTGTGCAAAGGCGAGTGAGGTGGAGACGGCATAGTTCCGGAGCGGGATGAATAAGGATTCCGATCATTTGGACGGCTCCGTTTCCTTTTCAGTAGTGGTACAGTGGAGTCTGGATCCGAATGTTCGACACGATGGGTGAAAAGGCAGTCGGACCTTGGCAGATTTTAAGCATGGGAAATATTGCAGCAGCGAATGCCCACGTTGACCCACAATTGAATTACATCAGCCTTAAGTACCCCTGCAGCCTGACATAATCGGAATAGATTATGGCTCGTATTCACATAACGGGGAAGTCAACGCTAGTCAGTGGAATGTGTTATGATGGTGGTCGATATCAAAGAATCTGCCAAACTGCCAAATCATTTTAATTATATATTTAAATCATATAAGGAATTATTGATATAAGGATATGTATATATGAATATTTCTTATATAATATATTATATAGTTATAAAATATATAAAAGAAATATAATAATTATTAATTTATATTAATATATAATAAAGTTAAACTTGTTAAATTTGTTATTTTTATTACTTTTATTATTTTTATTAACCTTATTTATTTAACTATTTTTATTACTATTAAAAGAAATTATTAAATTTCTTTTATTTTTTATAACTAAGTTATTAAAAAAGGAAGGTAATTTTTCCTTTATTTATTTAATCTTATAAGTAATGTTTAAATTATTTAAGTAATAAAAGTATTTTAATAAGTAGTTATATAATCTTTTACTTATATTATTAATTTTAAATATATTAGGAGATGTTTTTTTTTAAACTATTTATTAATAATTTGCATTAGGAATAATTGAATTTTTTATTATAAAAATTTACTTTAAATTATAATAAATTATAAATAATATCTTTTATAAGCTTAGGTTTATCTTTATTATTTATTTCCTTATTATAACCTTAAGGATTTAAAATGCTAATATTTTAAGTTATATAATTTATTTTCATTAAAAAGATAATATTATAACTTATATATAGCTTTAAGAATTTAAAATTATTAAGCTTTTATTATTTAAATTTTACCTTATTAAATTTATTATAAGTGGTTAAATATAAAGTATAATTTCTCTTTTTATTTAAAATTTTCTTAAAAATAAATATATATATTAAATAAAATTTAAACTATACGAATTAAACAAAAAAAAGCTCCCTTAAAACCTAATTAAAGTTAATATATTTATAATTATAATAAAATAATATTAGTTTTTATATAGTTATAAAAGCCTTAACCACTATATTTTTTTATATGTACGTAATAAATATAACCTTTTTACTTAATAAGTTATACATTAAAAATAAAATAATTGTACTTTTATTAAAAATAAAATAGGTATTTTTATATAACCTTATTTTATTATAATTAGATTTAATAAAAATATTTTATTTAAGAATTTTAATTATTTGATTTTAAGTTTATTAGATTAATATTACCTTAGGAATTAAATAGGCTTTTTTTATATAAGCCTAAGATTTTATTAAATAATAAAAGAATAACTTTATTTTAAAAACTATAAAAGTTAAGTATAGTGGAAGGTTTATTTAAAGTTTTGGCACTTAATTATAAGGAAAAATCTAATTTTTAAAATTTAATATAATAAGATATTTATATAAGGGATTGGTTATTAATTGGTAATTATTATTAAAAGAAAATATAATATAATAAAACGTATTAATTTATATTTAATTTTAAGCTTTTAAAAAATTATTTTAAATATATAAAAATATAAACAGTTATAATATATTATAAAGTTATATTTTAGGATTACTATTACTTTATTTAAATTTAAGGAAATGGATAAAAATGGGTATATTTAGGGTATTATAGTATTTAAGGAATCGTTTAAGGGATTATTTTATTAAGCCTATGTAATAAAGTAAGTTTAAAAGGTGTTTAAGGAATAAGCTTAAAAAATATTTAAGAAACTCTTTTACTTAGTTAAATGAAAAAGGTATAAGCTATGTGTAATATTTATTTATTAAGTTTAAGATTTATAACAAATTAATCTAATATTATTATATTATATTAATTTAAGTTTAAACTTAGGTTAAAGATTATTATTATTATTATTATTTAATAATTTGTTTTATATTTATTATTATAATGTATTAATTTTATTATTAACTTAATAATTTTTAGTTATAATATAATATAAGTAATAGATAAAGTTATAATAAATGCCTTTACTTTAAGTTATATAAATAAATAATAATATTATATTATAATTAAAAAGTTTAAGATAATAAATAAGTAGATGTTTAGGGGTATTAATATTAAGATAATTTAGATTTGAAAAGGGTAGTTAGGGTATTATATTTTATATTTTAGGGATATTTTAATAATGTGAATAGAATAATTTGGTTTAATTTAACAAAAGTAATAGAATATTGCTTAATAAAGTTATAATATATTAAAATACTTATATATACTTTAATTTAATAACTATTAGCTTAAAGAAATATAATATGATAAGAGATATATTTTAAAAGATATGTATAGTAGGTTTAAGAGGGTTTTTTTAAAGGGATGATAGATGATTATAAAAAGTAATAATTATATATGTTTATATATATATGGGTTAAAAACTATTTCTATTTTTAGTTTAATATTTTACATTATCACATTTAAAAAGTAATAGGTTATTATTATTAATCATACAACTTTTTTAAGAAGTTATATATATTTATAAATAACTTTAAAAGTATATTATATATATATTTAAATCTTATATTTTTTAAAATAGTTAATTAAGGCAATTTTAATAATATAAGTTTTATCCTAATATATTTTTTTTTAAACATTAGAATTGGTTAAGAAGATAGGTTATAATTAAAAAGCCTTATTATGTTATATAAAGTTTTATGGCTAATTTTAATAATAAATGATTATTAAATTTTAATTTAATATGTTTAACCTTTTTAATACTTACTTTTAAATTTTTTAATTTATATATTTTTAATAGTTAAAGAGTTTTATAAATTAAATAACTTATACTTAATTTAATATAATTAACTTATATATATTAAATTTTATAATAATTGGTTTAGGAAACTTTAGGCTTAACTTTAGGCTTGTTTTATCTTTTATTAATTGGGGATTGATTAATTATTTCTTATACTTATATTAAATAAATATAAGCAATAATTTTTTTTTTATAACTTTTATTTAAAAATATTAAAAAGGTATATATGAAATTTTAAATAATTTATTTTTTTTCGAAGAAAAAAATCTTTAATAAAATAAATAATAAATTAAAAATTATTATCTTTATATATTTTTTATTATAATATAAAGAATTATATTTTTAAATCATTTATAATAATATTAAAGGTAATGGTAGTTAAGGGAGGTTTTTTAAAGTTAACTATTAAATTACTTAATTTTTTAATTATATTAAAGTAAGTAATATATTTTATAATATATTAGTTTATGGTTACCTATAAATTATTAATATAATTTACCTTTAACCTTTTAAATTTAATTATTAGAAAGGGATAATTAAATGAATCACTTATTTAAACAGCCTTTGTTTTAATAATGGGATATTTTAGTATAAATATTAATAAATATTTAAATAATATATTAGGTATTGGGATAAAAAGTTTTATTTTTAGGTTAGATATTATAAAAGAAATAGCTTAATAATTAATAAAAACTTTATTTATTATTTTAATTCTTTTTTTTTATATAAGAGGATACTTTAATAAAATTTAATTAAATATGATTTTAACATTATTTTTTATAACCTTAACTTTTATTTCATCCTAATTATTTTTATTAAATTTTATATTTATATTTATATCCTAATTAATTACTTTTTTACCTAAATTTTTATTCATTACTATTAACTTAATATTTTATTAAAAGATATAAACTTTATTATTAGGTTTTTTAAATTTAAAAGAAAGTTTTTAAAATTATTAAATAACGACTAGGTAAGGCTATTTAATATTAAAATAATAAATCCATAATTTAAACCAAATAATTTCCACCATATAAATATTATAAAAAATAAAGATATAATTTCCTAAATATAACCTATAAATAAATGAGATATATTAAATAAGGTTAAGGCTAGCTACTTTTTAAATTAACAATTAAGTTTAAGCTTTTTTAATAAAAAATAAGTAAATCTTTTCCAAATTTTAACTATTAAAAACTACCTATTATAGCCTTTTCTTATAACCCCTTTTTATTATTTACTAATTCTTTAAAATTAACTTATTCTTTTCTATTCTACTACCCCCTACTTTATTACTTTTTACTCCATTATTTCTTACTTTATCACTTTCTAAGTAAAAGATATTATTAAGGGATATTATAAATTATTTTAAAATTTTCCAATAAGGCGATAATATATTTTAAACCATATATAATATATATTTTAATATTAAACTTTTTACCTCTATTATATTATAATTTATATTCATTATTTTATTAAGCTTTTTACTTAAATTTATTACGTTTATAATTAAAAATAAGAAATATAGTTTAATCATAACATCCATTATATTTTTCTTTTTCTTTATTATTTATTTAAATATGTTAAAAATAAATATATATAGCTCTATATATTAATCTTATTTTAACAAAATGAAAATATTAATAAAGGAAATAATAAAATATTTATCACATAAATTATTTTAATCCCATTAGGAAATATAAAATTATATCTTAATATTATTTAATATAATATTAAAAGTAGCAATAATAAAAAATAAGGAATAGCCTTTTATTTTTAAATATTAACTAAATCTTTATATAATATTAAAACAAATAATATATTTTATAATAATTTAATTTTAAGTAACTATTAAAGGTTAGGAAAGATTAATATTAAAACTTTTATATTTAATTATAAGGAATGGGAAGTTAAGTATATTATAAACTTTAGTTAATTTATTTATAATTTAAAGGTAATTAAGTTTAAGGAATTAAATAGGTAGATTATTTTAAAGTATATTAGGTTTTAGGTAAAAAAGTTTTATGTTTATTAATAGATTTAAAGGAATAGCCTTATAGTAGATAAATTTATTACTATAGCTTTTAAAGCTAAGGCTTATAAGCTTCCTCACCATATTAAATAGGTAATTATTAAATATTTCCTTTATTTTTATTTTTAAAAATATAACATTAGATATAAACCTTAGGAATTATATTATTAACTTTAGCTTTTTTATGTGGTTTTTTCCTAACTTAAATATTTTTTTAAAATGTTTTTTTTATTTTGATGGTATTATTCTTTAATCTTTTTAAATCTTTTAATCCTTATCTTTTATGTTAGATAGTAATAACCATATATATTTGAATTATTTTACTAATGGTAGAGGGTATTTAATCTTATATTTAATTTTATTAATAATTTAAATAATATTATTTAAAATATTATAAAACTTATTATTAAAAAATATATTATTAGGTAAGAGATAATTAATATAAAACTTTAAATTAAAAATTAAAGTCGCGTATTTTTTATTATTAGTTTATATTATAATGGTTTTATTAGATTTTTAAGATTTATTATCATCCATTTTATAAATTAAAGGTGTTAGTATTTTATAGATAAAATTTGTAGGTAATATTTTAAAGGCCTTATAATTATTTAAAACTTTTTTAAGCCTTTTTAATTAGGATAATTTAAAACTTATTAATAAGCTATAATTTATAAAGATAGGAAGATTAATATTAAAGTTTTTAATAAAAATTAATTAATTATTAGATATTTTTTAATTTAAATTAAGATATATAAATTAAGTAAAGATAATATAAAGGGTAGATTTAGAAAGAATGTTATTGGAAATATAATCTTATAGGGATAAAAAGGATGGATAATTAGAAAAAATTAAAGTTAATTATTATTAATTAACTTATATAAGAATATGTTAATATAGAATAATATACTTATAATGGTTAACTTACTTATATTTTAGCTAATTATTTTATCATTAATGATTTAAATATAATATTATTATAATTAAGACTAAAGTCTTTAATAATAAGATAAATTAGCTTGGATTTGGTTAGCTTAAATCTTTTTATATAAGGTAACTTAACTTTATCAAATGGATTAAATTATCTCTTTTAAGGAAGATATTTTTTAAGTGATAAGGGTTAACTTTAAAGGTATATTATAAAAATAAAAAAAGATATTCCTTAATTATTATTTAATTAGAAAATATACCTATATTTATATAAGTATATATATTAAGGAAAATAATATTTTTAAGTTAAAATTTAAAGAAAAAAATATTAAAAGAACAAATATACTTTTTCTTAATAATTAAAGCTATTATAATAATTATTTAAATATTTTAAATAGTTAAGGTAAAATAGTTGCCTATTATATAAATATAATATATTATAAATCTTATAGTAAGGTGTTAATAATGTATAATATATACTATTATTATTAAGAAAATAATATAAAATATTTTAAAGGTGGTATTTTTTATATTTCTAAATTAATTAAAAAACGAGAATTTAGTAAAAGTGGAGTAAGGTAATTAATTGAAAATGTAATAATATAAAAGGAAAAAAGAAAAGAAATAATAACTTTATTATTAAAGATAGTAACCTTTGTTAATATATTTAAAAAGAAAATAAAATATGCTATTTAATTGGTAGTTTTGTAAACTATAAAAAAGTAATTAGAAAAATATGATAAATATTAGCTTATTAATAATATATTTATATGTGATATTATATATATTTATAATGTATATTATATATAATATTAATTACTTAATATATAATAAATATATATAATATATTTATATTTATTTTTTTATATATTTTATATTATTATATTTAAAAAGCAATAGGAAATTGCTACTAATTGTATACCATTATAAGTTTTTCCTAAAAAGCCATATATAATTATTAATAACTTTAAAAATACATTATATATACATTTAAATCTTATATTCTTTAAAAGAACTAATTAAGGCAATTTTGGTAATATAAATCTTATCTTAATACATCCTTTATTAGGTATTAAAATTGGTTAAAAAAGTAAATAATAGTTAAAAAGCCTTATTATGTTATATAAAGCCTTTTAGCTTAAATTATATATATATTATCATTTTTAAATATTAAAATTAACATCATATTTTCTTCATATATATATTTATTTATTAATCTTAAATTTATAAAATAAATTTTCCTTATACTAAAGGATAAGTTAATCTAACTAAATTATATTATATCTAATTATTATTACCTATATAAGTTATTTATAAATATTAAATAAATGGATATATTAATTATATAAGCCTAACTTATTACTACTTTTGGCAATTATATAGAAAGTTAATAATAGCCTTTTATATTAAAAATAAAATTTAAAATATACTTAAGAAATATTTTATACAAAGTTTTAAAAAAGCCTTATTTTTTATTTAAATTATTATTTTAATTAATGGTTTTATTAATAGGAGGTAATATCTTTAGTAAAGCATTTTTACTTCCATAAATAAACCTTTACATAATATTAATAAAGGAGGATGCCTTTTATAAGATATTATTATTATTGTAATTAATATTATTATAACTAACATTATTATAATTAATATTATTATGGTTAAAAATTTATAAATTAAATATAAGAGTATATTTAATATATAAATCTTATTCTTTATTATTGTTATAAAATATTTAAGATTTTTTATTAAATAAATTCAAACCTTTTAAATAGTAATTATTAAATAATTATAAGGATTTAAATAATTTCAAAGATTTAAATTATTTTAATATATAATTAAACCTATAATCATTAAACTTAATATTATTAAAGTTATTAGTTGGAATTATTTTATTATTATATATAAAATAAATTATAGCGTTGTTATAAATATTTAAATTTAATATTTTAAAATCTTTTTTTTTAATTTTATTATAAAAATATTTCTTTCCTTTCTATTTAATTTATTTATAATTATTAATTGCTTTAGATAGTAATTATAGTAAGTTTTTTATTACTATTTATTTATTAATTCTTATTTATTTTTTATTAATAATCTTTAAAATATTTATAAAATATTTAACATTTTTATTAATTTTATTAGTAAAAATTTAAATAATTAAGTTTATAAATAGTACTTAGGTAAAATAGGTAAAGAAGAATTTTTAAGGGCTTTAAAATATATATAAATAATATATATTATAATATAACTTAATGATTTTTATATTAAAATCCTTTAACTTTAATAAAAGAATTAATATGTGGTTAATTAAATAAAATTTATTATCCTTTTTATTAGACTTTAACAAAAAGATAAGGATATTATCATTAAAGAGTTTATAAATATTAAATTAAAAATAAATCTTATTATTAATTAAATTATAAATAGTAATATTTTTTTTACCTTTAATAAATTTACATATATTATTAAGTTTAAGCCATTATTAAGTTGTTTTAGATATTATATAAGCTTTTTTAAATATATTTAAATTTTTAATGATATAATAAGATATTTATTATATATTATATATAAAAGATTTTGTAGTAGGGGGATAAGGAAAGTAATAAGATATTATATTTTATTAAGGCTTAAATAAAGTTTTTAAGAAAACCTAATAATTAAAATGAGGTATAATAAAATATGATATATTTAAATAAAATTAATATTAGGATTAAAAAAGGATTAAAGTTTTAACTTTAAGAATATTTAGGATAATAAAAAAAGTATTATTTAATAGAAATAAAGTGATCTTTAATAAGTTTAAAGTGTGAATAAGATATTTTGAAAGATTTAAAGAGAAATAGATATTTTAGTTTATTTATATTTAACCTTTTATTATTAATTTAAATATTCCTAACTATAATATAATAAATATAATATAAAATATTATAGTATAATTTATTTTTATTAATTATTTAAAGAAAAAAGAGTGGGATTTTTTTTGGATAATTTAAGTGATAAATATTAATTAATTACTTTAACCATTTACATATATTACTAATAGGAAGTTAGGTAAATTTTAGCAAGGGTTATAACTTTATTTTAAATATTTTTAAATATAAAATTAAGTATAATATTAAATAAAAAATAGCTAAATTAATTATAAAGATAAAGAAGTTATTTATGATAAATAAGGTTTTGAATTTAAAATATAATAATATATTATTAAATATTTTATATTAATTTTATATATATTATTTAAAAGATAATATATTTATATGTTAAAATATATGTAATCTTAAGTATAAGTTATGAGAATTTTATATACCTTTTATTAAAAACTTAGAACTAATTTTTGGATGATATTTATATAGGTATTTATATGGAGTTAAAAAGGAGTAAATTAAATTAAGAGGAAGGTCTTATTTATGGTGTTAATAATTTTATTTTACCTTATTATATTTATATAATTTTATAAAAGAAAATCTTTATTAAATATTCTATTTCTTAAAAAGTTATTTTTAAGTATTTTATTTTCTTTTTTATTTTCTTAATTACTTATTAAATTATATATATTTTTTAAAATATATATTTTTTTTTTATTAAGTTTTTTAGTTTTAATTGTTGTTAATATGGTGTATATAATATTTTAATATGTTATAGCTTTGATTATTAGCCTTTTATAATTTTTATTTAATATAATATTTTTAAATAATATTAAAAACCTTAATAAGAATTAAGGATTAATAATTATATTGTTTCTTTTAAATTTAAATAGTAAAGATAAATATAGCTTTAGTTTTTTAAATATTTATTATTTTAATTTTAAAAAATATAATCCTTTATTAAGATTTATACTTATAAATAATAATGGTATTTTTTATAACTTAATTTATTATATATGTTATATTATAATTAGGAATTGCTAAGATAATAACCAAATTAAAATATTATAGAATAATAACTTTCTTTAATTTAAAATATTATAAAATGATAACTTTTCCTAACCTAGATTATTTTAATATAAATCATTTTATATTTAAGAAAATAGTTCTTTAAGTATGTTTTATATTTAGAAGAATAGTTTTTTAAATATATTTTATAGTTAAAAGAATAATTCTTTAAGTATATTTTATGGTTAATAAGGTGGTTTTTTAAATATTATAATAACTTAAATGTGCTTATTCTTATTTAAATTTAAAGACTTAAGTAAAGAAATAAATATCATTAATAAATTAAAGGATGGTATTATAAAAGGAGATATTTTAATAATATTTTTTTATATACTTAAGCTTTATAAGGGCGTTTATTATAAGTTATTATATTTTATTATTTTATATTTTCTTTTTTTTAATAATATTTACTATTAATAATTTATAAAAAGTATAGATATATTATTATTTTAAACTTTAAGAATTGGTGTTATTTTTATAATTAACTATTAAAGCTATAGGTAGACTTTTTTAAAAACCAATTATATAGGCTTGAAAATGAAAGTATATATTATTTAAGTAAATTTTAAAATTAAGTAAAAGTAGCTTATATAATTCCTAATGTGTATTAAATATGGTTTAATAAAAATTAAATAATAATATATTATAAAAATATTAAACTTAAAGTTAGTTTAATAAAAAATATATAAGGATTACATAAAAATATTTATAAAACTTTTAATTAAAATATGTTTATTTTATTTTCAAAGCTTAATAGGGATAAAGTAACTAAGATATTTATATATATATAAATATTTATATATAAATAAATATGTGGACTTTTATAAAAACTAATATTATTATATTATAATCTTTAATAAGATAAAATTAATTAGATTTTTTATAAATATCTTTTTATTTAATTTATATAGTTTATATTTTATATTATATATATATTTATAATAAAAAGATTAAGTAATAAGAAAAGTAATTATATTTTATATTTTAACAATAAGGATAAAATAAATGTTAGTTTATGGAAATTAGGTAAAATTAGATTTTTTAACTTATATTCAAATCATAATAATATATTTAAAATAAATAATAATAGTAATAAAAATAGTAATAAATGTTATAAAGATAATAATAATAATACCTTATATTTTTAAGATTAGGATAAGAGAATAGATAATAATTAATATAATAATAATAATAAAAATTAATTAATGGTTAATTATTTTTAAGATTGTTATAACATATATTTAGCTTTTAATAATAAAAAAATAGATAATTATTAAAATAAATTATTTATTAATAGGCTAAAAAGAAGATTATAGGAAATCTTTAAGAACTTTAATAGATTAAACTTTAAAATAGCTAAGGAGTTATGTAATTACTTACCAAAGTACTTTTAATACTTAAACAATTCAAGGATTACTTATAAATTAATAAATATATTATTTATCTATTTTAATAACTTAGTTAAATAGGATATAATAAAATTAACCACTTTTTTTAATAATAATAAAAGTAATTAGATAAGTTAAAATAATAAAAATACCTAAACTAATAAAAATAATATAATTATTAAAAGTAATTATAATAGTTAAAATAAGGCTTTTTAAAATAATAAGGTTATATTTATAATTATATTTAAAATATTTTAAAATAGTAAAGTTATATTTATAGCCATACTTAGCAATTTTAAAAATATTATAAATATTTTATATTTTACTTATTAAACCTTTATTTCTTTATTAATATAAAGCTTTTTTTATAACTTATATATTAGGGTTTATAATATTTAATTTATTAAAAAGCAATATTAAATAGGCTATATAATATTAAAAAGTTTATTAAATTATAAATAAAATTTAAAAAGTAAGGCTTTAATTTCATATTTAAATAATTTTATAAATATTAATTATAATATTATATAATTTAAATAGGAAAATAACTAACTTAAATATATATTATTTAACTTAAATTATATTTTAATATAATAGTTATAATTAAAGTTATTTAAGATTAAAATTAAAAGGTTTTAAGGGGAGGTTATATAATACCCACTTAACATTTTTATAAGGCTTAAGATTATTAAAGGAAATATTATATAAAAGCTTTAAAAGCCTTAAAAGTTTTATTATGAAAAGGTAGTTAAGAGGTATATTATATAAGTTTTTTTTAAATACTTTTTTACTTTAATTTTAAATAGTTTTAAATATAGATATTATATTATAATGTAACTTAAATTAAAATATATATAATTAAGTTATTTATTTCCTTATTTAAATTATATAATATTATAATTAATACTTGTAAAATTATTTAGATATAAAATTAAATAATATTTTAATAATAGGTTATTTTAAAAGATAATAAGCATATAATATAATAGGTACTTTTAAATATAAAAAGTTTAATTATAATATAGATGATAGCTATAATAATAGTAACTTAATATTGTTAAAAAGAAAGAAGTAGGTTTAATTTAACTTTAAAAATAAAAGTAATAATAATAGGTTTATGGATAAGTTTAATTTTAATATAAATAATAAATATTTTTATAGGAGTAAAGGTATTATTATAGGTAAGAAATGGGAGGAGATTAATATAGCTTTAAAAGAGGATTATAATTTTAATTATAATTTAAATAATAAGGAATTTTATAAGTGTATAAAGGTATTATTTTTACTAAGGTATAATAAAATATTAATATTATTTATATTATCAGCTTTATAATGATTTTATTTACCTATTAATGCTTTAAAGATTTGACATTTTAAATAGATTATTAAGATATAAAAATATAAGGGAATTTAAAATAAATAAAAAATGAAAATAAATAGTTATATTAGATTAGAAATATATATTTAAATTAGATAACTTATTTTAATATATATGTTTTTTTTTAAAGTTAATTTAAAAAGATATTGTATTTAAATATTATAATAAGTTTATAATTTTAATAAATAAATAGTAATTAATTTAAAATTTTATTTAATATAAAACCTTTTAAGCTTTTTTTAAATTATTAAATTATAATAATTTTAAAGTGGATAATTTAAAATAGTTTTTATATTAGGTTTATTATAAAGATTGAAGGTTATTTTATTATAAAGATAATTATATTTAAGATTATTAATCATTTTTTTATTTTATATATTAGTTAGGTATGTTATTATAATTTTATAGTGGGTGTGGTTAATAGGTAGGTTTTTATTAACATTTAAAGGTTATTTAATAATATATATTAATAAATATATTATTTTATATATATTAATAGCTTTAGGATTATATAATTACCCATTTATAACTTTAAGAAAAACAAATTAAAAAGGCATAATGTTTTAAATATTACTTATATATTTTATTATAAATTTCTTATAGTTACTAATTATACCTTTTATCTAATTATATTTAAATATATAATCTTATATAAAGAACAAATTTTTAAAGGAAAGATTTCAATGGTTAATATTTATTTTATATAGATAAGCTAACCTATTTTATAAGTTATAATAAACTTAAAAATATGTTTTATACTTAGTAAGATTATTTTAAGGTATAAATTATTTTATAAATTAATAAAAATGATAAAAATTATTAAGATATTTTAACATAATAATATAATATGTATTTTTTTTATTTGATAAGTTATAAGCAAATAATAAATTATAGGTATATTATAATTAAATAATTGATAGGAAATTAAAATAATTTAATAATTAACTAATTAATATCTTTAATTATAATGATAATATATTTTAATTCTTTTAATTAATTTTAAAAATAATTATTTTTTTAATAAAATATTTCCTACTAATAAATAATTATATTGTTAAATAAAAAATATAAATTAAGTTTTAATTAATATTAACATATTGAATAATAAAATTATTAAATTAAAAGTTATAAAGGCTAAGGGAATATATCATTTAAAGATTTAATAAATAGAAAGGAAAACCTTTAAGGTTAAAGAATATATTATATTTTTTAATAAAGTTTTTAAAGGAAAATTAAAGATCCATTATTAAAGAACTTAATTTGAATTGTATTTGATAATATATGCAAAATAATATATATAATAATATTAATAATTTATTTAATATTAAAATTATATGGTAATTATTTATTAAGATATTATAGAATATTAAAGGATAATATAAAAAAATAGCCTTTAATATTAAGAGGTTAAAGTTTTTATTAAATCTTAACTTTATAATAACTTTAGATAATAAGTTATTATAAGGATTAATTAAAATAAGATTAATATTATTTTATAATAAAATTATTTTTAACTTAATTTTCCATTAGTTATAGGATTTAATATAGTTAAAAAAGTTAAATTTAAAAAAGGTTTTTTAAAATAATATATTTAACATATTTAACAAATTTAATTAATTTATAAATAAAAGATGATAATTAGTAATAGAGGAGGTTAAAATAGTATAGATAAACTTAATAACATTTTTAATATAAAGATTAAACCTTTTTATTTTAATAAATAACTTTATTTAATGCTTTATTAAATTTATTATAATAAATATAATAACCACTTTTAAAGGATTAATGGGATTATAAATAATATTTTAGTAAGGGTATTTTGTTTAACTTAAAAATTAAACATAAAGTAATAGAGAAATTATATATATTTTTTTTAAATATGTTTATGGGATAATAAAAAGGTAGGTTTATTTAATATATATTTAGCTATTAGTATTAGGTTAAAATTATTTTAGCTTTAAAACTACCATACTTATTTATTAATTTAAATACTTAAGTAGGTATTTTTAAGCTATATATAACTTATAATATATTTAATTATCATTATCCCTTTAATTATTTATGGTATTTATTAAACATTTTATAAATATTATATAAAATATTATATATATAAATAGCTTACTTTTATTTTAATTATTAAAGTTAGTTATTAGTAAAGTAATTGTAATATTATGGTTAATAAGTATTTAATTAAATTATTTTTATGTTTATAAGTTAAATTTATTATATTATAAGGTTATATTAAAGGTTATTTTTATTTTATAAGCGATAATTTAATTAATAGATTAGGCTTAAATGATTTATATTTTAAGGCTTTTAAATAATATTAATTATTAACTTTATTATTAGGCTTTATAAAGTATTAATTAATTCTTTTATAATTATTTAAATATATATTAAATTATATATTTTTTGATTATTTTATATTATATAATTAATAGTTATAATGATATTAAAATATTATATAATTTTTATATTATTTCTTATTGGTTAAAAGTGTAAGTTATTCCTTTGGTGTTTTAATGTGTATTATTTAATCTATCTTAGCTTTAAACTATTATTAAGTTTTTATGTTTTTAATAATAATGGCATAAATTATATTATAATATATTATATTTATTATATTATAATTAATAATATATGGGTTAAGAGTAAAGGAAGGAAATTAATTTAAAAAGAGATAGATATTTTTTTATTAAAATTATTTTAAGTGATGTTTATTATAATTTTTAAGGATAATATCTTATAAGTAAAGCGATATTTTTTTCACGTTTTTAGTTATTAAGATAATAAATACCTATATTAAATTATTTTATTAATTTTTATATTATTAATTATTTTATAAAACCATATTTTATTATTTTAAATTTTAACTAATAGATATTTTTAACAATAATATTATTATTTTAATAATTTTTACTATAATATAATAAGGATAATAAGGATAATAAGGAAGATAATAATAATAATAAATTTAATAATAAAAAAATTAATAATATAAATATAAATAAGGATATAGGTAAAAGTAGTGTTTAAGTTAAGGGGAAGGATTAAAAAGAAAATGTGGTTAGGGGTGATGTTAAAGATAAGGATAAAAAAGGCGAAAAGGCTAAAGTTAATAATTAACATAAGCTTAAAAATCCTTTAAATAATAACTTAAATAATAACCTAAGTAGTAACTTAAATAATTATCTTATTTAAGATAAATCTTTTATTATTATAATATTTAATAAGCTTTATTATATTATTAGGATTTATATTAGGATTAATTTTACTTATATTATCCTTATAATATATAAGAAATAATTTATAGTTAATTATATGTGTAAATATGTTTTAACTAATATAATATATAATAACCTTTTAAATAATATTTTTAATTTAATATCTTTTAATATAAAATTTCATTATTTCCTTAATTATAATAATATAACTATAGTTTTAAAGCTTAATACTTTTATATATTATAAAGTTTACCAATTTTATTTAATATTTACCCATATATTCTAATCATTTAATAAATTAATAAATATAAATCTTAAAATAATTATTTCCTATTATAATTTTTTATATTTTCTTATACTAAGGATTCTTATTTAATATTTATTTACTCATTTTATTTAATCTCTTTTTAATAATATTATTATATTAATATTTAATAATAAGAGTGTAAATGATATTGGCTTTTAGTTTTAGCTTGCTTAGGATAATTTTAATGGTAATTTTAAAAATATTAAGAGATTTTATAAAAAAATATTTCCTAAATTATAATTTAGGATTTGTAATAAATCTAGTAGTAAAAATGTTATAATTAGTATATCGTTAGAAAAGGATAATTATAATGCCTTATTTATGGATATTTTTAAATTTATCTTTTATAATATATTTTTTAAGGATATATATAGTTACTATAATTCCAATATTAATCCTAATAAGTTATTAATTAATAAGCCAAAATAATAAGTTTAATTTCCTAATTATAATAGAAGCAATAATTATTATAAATCTATATTATTATAATTTAAAAAGCATATTAATATAAATAATAAATTAATAATAGATTTGTTTTTTATATCCTTATCACTTAAAAGTATAAAAAATTAAAAGGGGTATGGGAATAGGAATAAGTATAAAGTTTAAAAAATAGGGATTATAAATATTATATAGGTAATAAAGGTAATATAACCACTTATATTTAAGGCAAAAATAATCTTTAAAAATGAGGTTAAATATAATAAGGCTAAATAATAAAGCTAATGAAAGTAAATTTATAAAATATATTTTAATTATATAATATTTTATTTTTATTTAATTTTATTTTTAAAAAAAGTTATATATAATTATAAATAATTTTAGCAATATATAATATATAAGTTAGGAGAATATCCCTATTTGGCTAAGATATAATTTAAAAAAGGTTTTAAATTTATTATTATGCTTAAAGATATTATGTAATATATATTATTTTAATTTTAAAATAAAGTTATTATAATAACTATTATAATTTAATTAGTTTAATTTAGTTAATTTAATTTGGTTAATATAATTTAGTTAATTTAATTTAATTAGTTTAATTTAATTAATTTAATTTAATTAATTAAATTTAATCAATTTAATTTAATTAATTAAATTTAATCATTTTATACATACATATATATATATATATATATATAGTGATTAAGTTAAGAGCCTTATATTAATATAAAGCTTTAACTACTATATACATTTTAACCAAATTTTTATATTTAAAAGAAGATATATTAGGATAGTTTTTATATTATTAAAATTATTTTAATTAATTCTTTTAAAAAATATAAATATTAATAAAATATATTACGTATTGTTAAAGTTATTTACATTTATTTATAATAATAATAGATTTATATATAATTAGTAATAATTACCTACCACTTTTTAAGTTTAATAATGTGGAATATTATTAAAATATATTAGGTTATTATGAAAATGCTATTATAAAAATAAATTATTATTATTATAATATTAGGGGTAAATATAATATTAAATATTATTATAAATTATTAAATATTTTTATTTATTCTTATAAATATCCATTATAATATAAATACCTATCTTAATTATTATTTAAATAATTATATTATAATATGTTAATATTCCTTAAATATTATAAATATTAGCTTTTAATACCTAAGCCCCTTAGGGCTAATGGCCATGACTTATTAGATAGAATTAATAAAAGTGGCCATAGCTAAATATGAAAACGCTTTAATATTTTACCTTTTGTCATTTATGTTATTATTAAGCTTATTATTAACCTTTATTATTAACCCTATTAAAGTTAATTTAGGGATTATTCTTAAGTTATTAAAAATCCCTAAAATGTTTAAATCCTCCTCCCTTATTTGTAAAATAATTTAAATTTAAAATAATGGAATTAAAATTATTAAAATAATCTAAAAAAATAAAGATTATAATAATTAATATATGATTTAAAGTCTAAATATTAAATATTTATTCTAAGAAGATTTTTTATAATTTAATACTTTATCTTAAATAAAAAATACTTCACTTATACTACTTTCCCTAAAACTTTATAAGTAATTATTTACTACTTATTAAATAATGTTATTATTATTTAAAATACACTATTACTAATAATTATAATACTTTACCAAGTATATATATACCAAATATATAAGCATTATTTTTATTAATTTTATCTTTAAATATAAGTTTTTCTTTAATAGAAGCTAACCTTTTTAATTTTTAAGTAAATTTATCAATAAAAGGATAAAGGGATTAAAAGTTAAATTATTAAAAATATAATAATAAAAGATAAGCCTTATCATATAAAATTAACTATTTATTTTAAATTATTATTTAGGAATATTATTAAACTTAATCACTACTTATTTAAATATTTATTATTAAGATTATAAAAAATAATATAAGCTATATAATATATTAAAAATGATATAATTATTTCATTAACTTATATTTTAAATTAAAATTAACTTATAAGGCTTTAAAAGTTTTACTTAAAAAGGTATATGGTAATTATTTATTAGTTTCCTTTTCCATTTAATATTTCCCTTTATTATTAAAGATATTACTTATATTATTAAATAATTTAATCTTTTAAGTTTATAGCTTATTTAAATATTATTTATCAATAATAAAAGAAAAATAAATTAATTCATTCCCTGCTTTATATAAATCTTTAAAGCTTAACCTCATTATATATAAAATGATTATTTATTAATTCTTTAATATTAGGTTATATTTTATTATTATGATCTTTTTATATATCCTTATTAGATATGAAAAGAAGAAAATATATTTATTAAATAAGATAAAAAAAAATTAATTTATATAATTTAAATTTATTTTAACATTATAACCTAATATTAAAATATTTATTTAAGAATTATTTATTTAAGTAATATTTATTTAAGAACCACTTACTTAAAAATCATTTACTTAAGAATTACTTACTTAAAAACCACTTATTTAAGAATTATTTACTTAAGTAATACTTATTTAAGAATTACTTACTTAAGAATTACTTACTTAAAAATTACTCATTTAAAACTCTTTTATAAAAAAATTTATAAATATTATTATATTTAAATATTAAAATTTAAATAAAGTTTGACAATGATTAATAAAATGATAAATAGGGGAGCTTAATGGTTTCTATAATAGCTATTGTATTAATAGCTAAAGCAATATTATTATATATAATATTACCTTTTAATCACTTATAAGAATATACCTAACTAATATTATCTTAAATATTAAAGATCTTTATTTAAAAGGATAAGCTTAATAAAACCTAGGTATTTAATAAGAGATATATATAAGGTATTTAAAACGATATATTTATAATTTTTTTTTTAATATTAAAAAATAAAGCTTATAAGCTTAAATTAATTTTAAATACCATTAAGAAAAGTAATTAGGATAATATGTATTTATATAGGATTAAATAAAGTATATGATATTTTTTGCTAGTTAAAAAGGCAACTTAATAATATATAATTATAAATTACCTTAATATATATTTAATATTTAATTAATAAAATATCATTATTTATGAAAATTGTTAAATAAATATGCCTTAATTTAAAGTTATAAAAGATAATATATCTTATAATAATACTATTAATTTAATAAATAATTGGGTTAATAATGTTACTTTTTTAATAATAAATATAATTTCTTATTAATAAGTTGCCATTTATTAAATAATAGCTTTTAAATATAATATCTTTTATTCCCTTATGATGTTTTTTACCTTTTTTATAATTAATAATATTGTAGTTTTATACTTAAGATAGTTAAACATTTAAAACATTAAGGGATAAAGATATAAATTAAATAAGATTAAATATTCTTATAAATTTAACTACTTAGGTAATTTATTAGAAGCATTATTAATTACAAAGGTAAATCTTATAAGTATGGCATACTTCTTATTTTAGCCTTTATATAAAAGGTTTAAATTTAAAATAAAAAAAATTTAAAACTGTAATAATATTAATACTTATATTATTAGATAAATAAGATATGAAATAATTATTAATAGATTATTTAGGAATAAAATAAAGTCCTTATCTTTTACCTTTTTCTTTCTTATTTTTCACTTTCTTTTATAAATTTGTATATAAGTATTTAAATTATATATATATATTTTTAATAAGTAAGTAAAATCTCAATATAACTATTATAATTACTAATTTTATTTAAGATTTATAATTATTTAACTTATAAAACCAACCTCTTAATTAAATCTTATACTTATAAATACATAATTATTGCTTTTAAATATATTAATATTTAAAATTAAAACATTACTTATATAAATTTATTATTTTATTATATTTTGGAATAAGTTTAATTAATCTCATTTTAATATTATATAAGTAAACACCTATCCTTATTATAATTATATTATATTAAATTACATTTTTATATTAATTTTTATTAAGTTTATATATATTAATAAATTATTTTAAAGCATTTATATAATAGAATTAAATATTTTATATAAGTATAAATATTAAAAAAGTTCCATTTAAGGTTAATTTAACTTTTATTAAATAATTATAAAATTAGGTATTTAATTTATTTAAGTTAGTAATTGTAATATATTGTTAAATATTTTTATCCTTATTCCCTTCTCTTATTTTTATTTTTATTTTTATTTTTTTTAATTAATAATAAATATTTAATTATATCCTTTTTAGGAGTTTTAAGCTTATTAAATCATATATTATTAAATTTTCTTTATTATATAAACTTTATTATACTTGCTTTAAGAACATATTTAAAAAGATTAAATTAACATAAGATTAATTCAATATAAAAAACTTACCCCTAAAAGTAAAAAATAAATATCTTTAAATAATAAGATAAGTTTATAAGTTTAATGGAATCTAATTTAATAACTCTTAGTATTTTTAACAAAAGGTTAAGCCTTAATTGGGGTTAGATAAAGGCTTTTAATTAAAATTTAAATAAAGAGGAATATTTTTTAATCCTTTTTATACCTTTAACTTATAAATCTTTTATTAGTGATAATAATAATTAACCAGAAATAACATATAATACTAATCTAATTAATTATATAACTTAAATCTTAATAAAAATGAAGAAGATGTTTATAAATAAAGCCATTACTTTTATAGTTAAAAATCTAAATATATAACTACTTTATTTAACCTTAATTATTTTCATTAAATAACTAATGATATTTATAACTTAAGCTTAAATAAATTATTTTTCTTAATAATATTAGCTTTTAAAGCCGTTGTTATTAAAAGCTTTAATTAATATAATATTAATTACCTATTATAAATTATAAAGATAAATTTTTATATTTCCCTTAATATATTATTCCTTTTAATACATCATTCCTTTTAATATATCATTTTTTTTAATATATCATTTTTTTTAATATATTATTTCTTTTAATATATTACTCCTCTTAATATTATTTCTTTTAATATTTTTTCTTTTAATATATTTTTCCTCTTAATCTCTTTTTCTTTTAAGTATTAATATTGTTTTTAATAGATTTAATTGCTTATGTAATAATAGTTAAAATTATTTTACCTTTAAAATATGTTTGTTTTAATTATAAAATAAAGTAAAGCCTTTTTTAATATTGTATTATCTTATTTAATTATCTTAATGGTGTTTATATTAGGTATTATTATAATGGTGGTGGTAGTAAATATTTATATTAACCTAATATATATTTATTTATATTGGTTAAATATGGTTATTATTTTAATTATATATAATAAATATAAGTAAACATACTAAGGTAATGGGCATATTTATAACTATCCCTACTTATTCCTTAAAATATATTAAGGCCAAATTATTATAATTAGCTTTAAATACCACTTTTAAGGCGATTAAAGACTTAAAAACTTAATTATTTAATATAATAAATCATATTAAAAAGCTTAAACATTAAGGGCTAATTATAAATTTTTAAGGATTAATAATATAATATTTTATTTTAGAAAGTTAAAGGAAAAATTCCTTAAAGTTATTTTATTAAAACTATTAAAATATATTTATATTATTAAACCTAAAAAGCAATAAGTTATTGCTATTAATTGTATATAAATCCTTAGCTATTATAATAAAATGTAAATAATTTTAGTAATAATAAATATATTTAATTAAAATATATATCTTTTAAAAGAGCTAATTAAGGCAAATTTAACGATATAAAGCTTATGTTAGTATATTATTTTTTTATAATAATAAAACCTATTATAATAAAATTATAAATAAAACTTATAATAAGGTAAGGATATTCTCTTTTAATTAATCAACTTTAAAAAGCCATAAGAAAGGTAGCCTAGGCAACTACTTAACTAGTGAAAAAAAAAAAAAAAAAAAAAAAAAGTAGCTTAAAACTACAATTACTTTTATTAAATAATATAAGGTATATAAGATATATTATTATAAAAAGGATTAGAAAAAACTTAAAATTAAGGAATTAAATATTATATTTAAATATATATATTCCCATTTTATAGTTATAATAATATAGGCGATATTAATTAAAATATAAGTTTAAAAAAGTTAATAAGACAAACCTTATAACTTAAATATTAACTTATTTTATTTTTAATTTTTTTCTTTATATAAATATAATTTTATATATTTTTTATTAAAACTTTTACCTAATATATTTATATTATTTATATTTTTAAGCTATATAGCTTAAAAAGGATTTAAAAGGTTTAATCTAATAAATTTAATAATTTTAATAAGTTTAATAAGCCTAATAAGCCTAATAAACTTAATGGCTTTAACAAACATAACTTTAATAACTTTAATAGATTTAATAAGCTTAATAAGTTTAATAATTTTAAAATTTAAAAAAGTTTTATAAATAATGTTTTCATTAACTTAACTAACTTAAATACCCTAGATTTTTTAAAACCCCTAAAATTCCCAAACACCTTAAATTTTTTAAAATCCCTAATATTTTTAAACTTCCCTATTTTACATACAATTTAACCTACCATATATATAATCTAATCTTAATCCATTATATATACAACTTAATTTAAACTAACCTTATATTTAAACTAACTTTAATTAACCATATATATAATTTAATCTTAACTAATCTAATATATTATTAAATTAACCTTAAAATAATATAATTAAAACCTATCTATAAAAACCATCCATCTTTTTTTAAGAAAATAATACCTAAAATTACTTACCAACTTTTTTTAATCTTCTTAAATATTAAGGTAATAATAATATAAAAGTATATCACCACTACTTATAATTATATAAATATCTAAATATAATTTTTTTATAGATGTTATATAAACTAAGCTAAACTTAATACCTTTTAAATTATATAAGGATAATATCTTCTTTTATAAATAAAATATTTTTTATCTTTAACAAAACTAAAAATTATATAAAACATTCTTATATAACCTATAATATTACTTATTTATTATTAGATAAATAAATTATTATTAATAAATATTAAATCTTACCATTCCCTTTTAAAAATTTGGCTTATATAATAATCTCCTTTTTTTCCTTTTAAAAGAATGGAAATATAAAAAAAATATTATAAAATATTTTTATAAATTATTAAATAAAAGAAAATTAAAGTTTATAAAATATTTCCTTATAAATATAACTTATAAATCCCATAAAAATTAACTTATTATAATTAAGCTTTTAAATTAAGATAAGACTTTTTAGTAAATATTAGGATATAATTTAACTAAACTATTATAAAAAAGTTATTATAGAATATAAATATAATAAAAAAATATAGGTTATATATATTTAAATAAAAGTCCTATTATAACATTATTATTTATGTTAAATAGATTAGATTAAGTGAAGTGATTAGGTAGGATTAAACAAGCTTTTTAAATTATTTATTATATAATATAAATTACTTTTTAAAGTTTTTACTAATTTAATTAAATTAATTAAAGATATAAAATTAGGAATAAACTTTTATTCAACTTTAAATTAATTTTAATAAAATAATTAATATATCCATATAATTGGATAAAATAGAAATTATAAACTTAAAAGCTAACTTTATTAAAACATATAAAATTTTAAAAGATTAAAATAATATAATTATTTTAGCTTTTTTTTAATTACCTTAACTTTTAATAAATTAAGGGTTAATTCTAAATTAATAAACATATTTATAAGGTTTTTATATATATTATAATACCTAATTTTTTATATTATAAATCTTTAAAGATTTATTGGTTTCTTAAATCAATTTATAATATAAACTATTTAATATAAAGGTTAGAAATATTTATTAATTTTATATTAATTTTTTTTATAAATTTAACCTTAAAGTTTACCTTATTTATTTTATAAAGATATTAATAAGCCATATTTTTTAGGTTTTAATTTAAAAATTAAGTAATATTATAATATAAATTTTTCTTTAAAGTAAGGTTAGGTATGTTTGAGTTTAATTATATTAATTAAATTAGTAAATATATTAACATATTAATTCCCCTAAAAAATCCTATTAAAAAGGAAAAAGTTTTATTTAAATATGTATATATTAATATAAATAAATATTAATGTTAATATAAATATAATTAAAAGTATATTTAAATTTTATTAGATATGACTTTTTAATTAAATTAAATTTGTTATTTTAGATAATATTTTAAGGTTATAATTAAAAAGGTTAAGTTATATGTACATAATATAAGCACCTTTAAAATAACTTATATCTTATTAAAAATAAAAAAATCTTATAAGTGGTTTTGTAATAAAACACCTTATTATAATATTATATATTTAATATTAGCAAAAAGAAAAATAACTTATTTATTTCTTAAACCTTATAAGTTTTAATGATTAAAAATATATAAGAAGTATTTATAATTAATTAGCTTTAATAAATATATAAAATAATCTTTATTATTATTATTAAAGCTATTTAATAATTTAAACATTAATAATTACTTATTATTAAATTAAAATATATTTATTTTAAATATTATTTATATTTATTTTAAACTAAGGTTTATATTTATTTTTATTTAACTTTATATCCTTTTAAGTAATATTTAACTTATCTATATCTTATTATATTTAATTAAAATTATATTAAAATTAATTAAATTCTTTATAATACCATCTAACTTTATCATAAAATATTTTATTTAATAATAATTTTAAACCTTTTCTTTTAATTTTATATTACCTTAAATAATCACTTAAGCTAATATAATTATTTCTATATAACTTAAAGTTATTATAACTAATAAACTATAATAAATATTATATAAATTATTTATTATATATTTGGCATATATTTGATATTAAAAAACTATTAAGGTTATATTTAATTAAAAATTCCCTAAGCTTATATACTAATTATATTAATTTAATATTTAACTTATTATAAATATCTATAATATAATTTTAAACATTAATATTACCTATATTTAATTATATATAATAAATATAATCTATTATAATATGATTTTTATTTAATTAAAATTTAATTTGGTAATTATTCCATTATTTTATAAATTAAATATATTCTTCCTTAATAATACTATCATATATAATATAAAACATTACTTAATCTATAATTTTATCTTTATTAAAAAGGCCTTATTTAACCAAAATTTTAAAATAACCTTATATTAATTATTAATTTAAATTTAAATTATTATAACTTATATACCTTTAAATAAATTTAAGTAACATATAATCTAATGTTTTATTATACTCTTTAATAATTATACCTATCACTATTTAATCTTTTTATTCTCCCTATTAATCCCCCATTTATAAGACTTTATAATATAATTACCTTAATGTTATTTAATTATTATATCATTTAAATTAATTATAATTACTTTTAACTTATTAAAATTAATTAGGTAGAATTGTATTTAAGTTATAAGAGGTATCTTAATTCTATAATTTATTTAAATTTAAAATGGTTAAAAGCCTAACTTAATAATAATAAAAAAATATTAATTTAATATATTAATAAATAAAAAGTTAAATCAATTAATATTAATCCATAATATCTTACAAAAATATATATTAATATTAACATAAATCTTAAAATTAATAAAATAAAGCTTTTAATACCTATTCATAAATTATATAAAATTTAAATTAAAAATTAAAAAGATTATATCCTATAAATCTTATTTAAATTACTTTCTTTTTTTACGTTATTATATAGTTTATAGGTATTATTGGTAATATTTTTTATAAACTATATCTTTTATAACATTTAACTTTAAATATTTTCAAATTAATCTATAAATCTAATCCTAATTTAAGTTTTTAAAAAGGCTTATTACTTTATTATATTACTTAAAGAAATGATATAATTAAATCTAAATATATATTTTTTTAATTAAACTTATTATCCTTTTTATTATACCATTTTTAAAATAAATTTAAATAATAAAAGAAATATTAATATTAAACCCTTATATATTATATAATTGTTTAAAGATTTTTTTATTATAAATATTTTAATAATATATAAAATATTATATATATTTTATAAGCTTAACTAAATAATTAATTAACTTATAATAACTTATTTACTATTATTATAACTTATATTTAAAAAATTATTATAAGATATTAATTTTAAGTTATTTTTTTTTTAAATATATAATAATATTAAAATATAATATCCTTATTTTAAAAAATTTAAAAATATTAATCTTAATAATATTAATATTTTATTCCTTTTAATATAACTTTTACTTTATTAAATATTATTAAAATATTTATTAATTAATATAGAAATTATATTTATTTTTAAACTTTTAAATAATTTTTATTTATAAGATTTAATTATTTAAATATTATTATATAATTTAATCTTTAAAAAATTTAAAGTTGGCTTAAATTAGTGGCATATTAACCTAATTAATAATTTATAATTAATAAGTAAAATTATTATTAAGAGATAAAAAAAAGCTATTTAAAAGTCATATAAGAAATGAAAATATAAGCTAATATCCTTCATATTAAGCTATATACATCATAATTAAAGGCTTTTATTTTATATAAATAACCAATTTTTATATATTTTAAATTATCTTTAACTTAACTTTTTTTTCATATAATTAAAATATTATTATTAACTAATCCAAAATTTATAAATGTTATAACTAAACCTTATAATATTAGCTACTTACTTTAATACTTTAATACCTTTAGCTTTTTTTAATATAAATAACTTATTAAACTACTTAACCTTTTTTTTAAAAGAGTTTTTTTAATAAAATCTTAAGATTTTACTTCCTTAAATAAAAGGATATCATTTATTTAAAATAAAGAAAAAAGAAGTAACTTTAATTGAATGTGTAGGATTAATTAAAGCTATACCTTATTTAATAACTTATTAACCCTAATCCTTAACTTAATTAAACTTAGCAATATAATTTAAAATTTATAAAATTAAATAAAGATATTTATAATAACTATTAAAAATATATTACCATTATTATTTTATAAGTTTATTTACTTATTCAAATATATACCTTAAAAGATTAAAGACTTTTTTAAATTAGGTTAAGGATTTTTCCATATATTTTCCAATTATAATAAAGTAATTATAATTATTTTTAAATTTTACTAAAAATTTAAATGGATTAAGTTTTTTTTTTAAAGACTTAATTAGCCACTTACTTTTTAAAAACTTAAATAAAGTAATTATTCCTAATCTTTTAAAATGTCTTATTTAAAATTTTTAAAGGGGCCTTTAAGCTAAAAAAGAAATATATAAAATATTATTTCCATCTATTACTAAAAGGTAAATATATCTTTTTTATTAAGAAATATTAAAAGGTAAATATATTTTTTCCATTAGAAAAGCTATTAATTAAAATTACTTCCTTTTAATAAAATATTTTAAAATTAACATTAAAAGTGAAGAAGTTTTAAGATATACTTATTATAATAGAAAGTTTATTACTTAATAAATTATTTAAATATTCTTATTTAAAGGATTTTAACATTTAAATAAAAAATTTGAACTTATAATAAAGGAGGTAGATTTATATATAATTGAAAAAGTTATTTAATATTATTAAAAAGATATTTACTTTAATATATATTAAAGCCTCTTAGATTAAAATAGGGAAAATAACGTTATTAATATGTATTATGATTTTTTTAATTATAGTTAAAGTAAAACCTATCATTATAATTAAAAAGGATAAATAGATTTAATATAATAACTTACTTTTCTTATAAACTTATTATAAAGATTTATTATATAATCCAACTAATCCATATTACATTTTAATAATTATTTTAATAGTAACGATTATATATATTAACTTCCTTAACTTAATAATATTTTAAAATAAATTTTATTATATATATATTTATTAACCTTAATGGCTTTTTTTTAATTTTAATGTTTAATTTTTTTAAATAATAAGCTATATAATAAAGGTTTTATTAAAATTATTCTAATATAATATATAACCTTTTTATTAATTAATTTGATTTAGGTTAATAAGATTTAACCCTTTAAGTATGTTTTTTAATATTAATTAGCTTTTTATATAAAGTATTATCAAATCTAATTAAATTTATTGGTTATTTACTCCTATATTAATTATATATATTCTTCATTAAAATATAAATAATTAACAATATTAGCTCTATAAGATGTTATATAATAAAGCAAAGGTGATAAATTAATTAGTAATTATGTTTAATAAAATCGCTAAAGATATATTTAATAATATCTACCTACTATTATATATATAATATTAATTTTAAAAAGGAATAAAAAGAATTAAGATTTTATCTTATAAGACTTAATATTTATTTTATTAATTCTTAATTAGCATAAGACTAATCTTAAAACTTTTAATATAAAGCTATCCTTTTTATTATTATTTAATTTAAGTTTTTAACCAATATTATTTAAATTAAATCTGCTTTTATTCTTTATTATTTACTATTTTAATTATTTAAGGATAGCTTACCATAATATATATAAAGAAGATAATAAATGGGTATTATTTAATATATATAAAGTTAAAAATAATTTATTTTATAAAAGAATTATTTAGTTTAATAATAAAATAAATTATATTATTTGCTCTTTTTATTATTTATCTTTTTATATAATTATTATAAATAAATAAAAAGAGGAATATAATAATGTAAATAATTTATAATATTCCTAAAAACCTTTAATCTATCTTTAAAAGCTTTTATAACCTCCTCTTAAGCTTTTTCTTACCATATATTATAATATAGGTATTATTTATTATATAAGTTAAGATGGGTTTTAATATATATAGCCT
The DNA here is from genome assembly GCA_002120305.1 of Hypoxylon sp. CO27-5. Classification (NCBI taxonomy): domain Eukaryota; kingdom Fungi; phylum Ascomycota; class Sordariomycetes; order Xylariales; family Hypoxylaceae; genus Hypoxylon; species Hypoxylon sp. CO27-5. The sequence goes on along the minus strand of KZ112425.1, from coordinate 30,808 downwards.
TTTATTAACTTTATTAAAGATAATAAAGTTAAATATATATTATTATTTATGTTTAATAACATTTTATTAGCTAATACTAATACTATTACCAACGATATATTATCTAGCTATAAAAAGGTAAAAAAGATAAATATTAAATAATAGGTAATAAAATCTTTATATTACACATAAAATAATATAATAATTAAGCTATAAATTAATATATATTTTTATTAATATTATATTAATGGAAAAGGTGTTAAGGCTATATTAATATTAATAATTAAGCTTATATAATATAAGTTTAATTAAGGCTTAATTTAAGAATTAATTTAATAACTATATTTTAAAGGTTATTAATATTTTTATCCCTTATATAATAGAAAATACCTCCTACTCTTTATAAAATTAGCTTATTTAAAATATTATTTTAAAATATAAATCTAATAAGCTAATATCTTATATTAAAGCTAACTTTAATATAAAATTTATTTTTTATTTAAAGGTAATTTAAATGTTTAAAATTAATATGGTATAGTTTAAAAATTATAATAGTATAATGATAAGATCTTTATTTAATAAGGATATAATATTTTAAAAACTTGTTAAAAATATTATTAAAAAAAGGATTTATAATGTTTATATTATTATATATTAAAAGCAAATTTTACCTCTAGTTAAATAATTTAAGGTTAAACCTATCCTTATTTTAATTATGTTAGTAAAATTATAAGATAAAGAAGGTAATAATAATTCCCCATTTATTAATAAAAATAAGCGATAATATCTAAAAAAGATTTATCATAAATATAATTTTTAATTACCTTATCTTATTATATTAGATAAGAATTAAATTAAAGAAAAAGATAATTTATTTATAGATAATGGTAAGAAAAAGTAATTGGTATAAGTTTAAGTTAAGAAAATATTCCATTACTCTTCTCCACCTATTCTAAATATATTAATATATAAGTAGGTAAAGGAATTAAATAATGATTTATTTATTAATAATAATAAATAAGAGTATATAATATAACACCAATCTAAAGCAATACCTACCACATTTTCTTCTAATTTAGCCATATTAGCAAAAAAATAGGTTATAAAAGTAAATAATAACTTAGGTTATATATTATAAAATTATACCTAAGCATATGATAAAATAATAAACTTTATTTAAAACTATATTATTAACTTAATTATTAATATTTAATAAAAGAAAGTAAATTTTAAAGCATATATTTTATTAAGGAAGATTATTAATCTTAATTTAAATTTAAATAAGTTTTTAAATATTTAAATTATTATTAAAATAAAAAAGTAGAATTCCCCATCTTATAAGCCTAAATAATTAATAAATAATAATCTTATAATATTAATATAAGAAAAAGATTAAGATATAATTATTAAGAAAGAATTAACTTTAACTTATAATTTAAGGCTAATAATATGGAAAGAAGGTTTTTTTATACCTTTTAATAATTAAAATAAGATTAAAAAGATTAAAAAAAACATATAAGGAAAGCTATTTATTATCCCATTTAAAATTAAGAAGGAAAATATATTAGTATTTAATACCATAAATATATCTTTTATAAGGTAAAGTGATATTTCTTTATAAGCATGTAACCTTTTTAACATATAAAGATATTATATAAGTAAGCCTTTTTTATATATTAACATTAATGATTTTTTAATACTTATTTTAGTGTTTAATAATAATATTATCTTAATAATATTAAATAACCTATTTCCTATATTACCTCTTATTAAATATTTATTATTGCTTAATACATTTAAGAAATGGAAAGTTAACCAATTATTTATTAAGTTAATAGGTAGGAATGGGCTTATAATTTATTAAAAAACCTAAGATTTATAAATAACTAATATAACCACTAATAAAAAATCTTATATTAATTTATAAGAAAATCAAAGGATTAAAATATTTTAAATTTTTAAAAGAATATTAAATCATATATATAATATTTATTAACAATTATTATATTAACATCCTTATTATATATCCTTTCTTATCCTTTTAAATATATATAATTTAATAAGGGTTTTACTAAAAATTAGATTAAAGATAATATTATCTTTACTTAATAATATCTTATTACTATGGTATTAAATATAAGCTTACCTAAAAAAATCCATAAAAATAATTAAAATATTATCATATATATTTTTAGATTAAAATTCCAAGATACACCTAATACCTTTTCTTTATAATTTTAAAGTAATAAAATAGGGATAGCTTTAATTAGGTTAAAAGTAAAATAATTAATAATGGCTTCTACTTAAGTAATAATCTTTAAAATATTTATAATAATAATTAAAAGGATAATATAATCTAATAAGGACTTATATATTAATATAAATAAATATATTTTAATTATAAATAATTATTTAAAATAAATATTAATTATATCTTAGCCTAAATATATTAATATTTATATCTTTATTTAAGGAGTTTTTTACCCTCTTTTATTTATATTTTATTACCTTTTTAAAATCCTTTAATATATGAAGATATTATTATTAAAATATCTATTTTAATAATTTTAAGATTATATAACTAAATATAGGCTTTTCAAAATTTACTTATAACCAAAAAAATTTATTACTAATAAGATTATTTTTAATACCTAAGTATTTACAATAATAAAAGAAATAATTAAAATTATTAATTTTAAGATAATTAAGGAAAGATATTATTATACACATTAATAATATAATTATTTTATTTATTTTTAAAAGAAAAGGGGAAAAAATATCATGTTATATTAAAAATAAATATTTAAGGAAATTTATTTTAATATTTATATAATATATTTGATATTTTTTATTATTTTTAAAACTAATAGAAGATAACATAATTGGTAATAGAATAGCTTTTAATAATTGTTAATTATATCCTTTTGCCTTTATTTAAGTGATGACTTTAAGATTATTAATTAATTGTAATAATTTTAATAATAAATATTAAATATATAATAAAGGAAGTTGTTAAAATTTTTTTTTATCTTTAATTAGAAAATATTTATTTCTTTTATATAGTAGAATGTTGGTAGTTATAAGTTATTAGTGTTTAATATAAATTATGTAATGAAAAACTTTATAAAATAATTATTAAATATAAGATTAAAGATAATGTTCTTTTATTATAAGTGATTATTGTTTAAATTTATAAATATAGAGGTATTATTAGCAAATTAATTTATTATATCTATTATATTACTTAATATATATTTAATTTTTATGAGTAAATAAGGTAGTATTAAGCCTTTATAATTAATTATTAAGTTATCTTAATTATTAATAAAATCTGCTATGATAATTAGTATATAATATTTATTAAACACCTTAATATTATATTTAAAAGTTTTATTAGGTTTAAAAACTTTTAACCTTATAAAGGATTTATAAAGGTAATATTTAAAGAATTTATTTTTACTATATTTTAGGAGTAGATTAGGTTTGGAGAAATTAAGCTTAAAATGATAGGTTATAATAGCCTTTAAGATATCTTTACCTAGGAATTTAAAGTTTTTTTTGCTTATAAAGGTATTAAACTTATTCTTTAATTATTCTTTAATAAATAACTTTTTATTATATATTATAAATATTAAGTCTTTTAATATAAGGGGATTAATTAATTAAATCTAAGTTATAAATGTAATTATTTAATTTAAAATTTAGATTATAAAAGGGTTATTAAAATTTATAATAAAAATACTTATTATATTAAGATAACTCCAATATTCTTATAATTTAATATTAATTTTCTTTAATATTTTAAACTTCTTTAATATTTTAGACTTATAAAAATTTATTTTATTAAATAAGATTAGATTTAATTTGATTAAAATTTTTAAAGATTTTAAAGGTATTTTAAAATCTAACTAATTTAAATTAAAAGATTAAAGCCATATAATAATAAAGTTAAAAAGAAAATTATAAGGAATGAATTTTTTAATAATTAGATTAGAATAATTAAAAGATAATATAAAATAGTTATTTATAAGAAAAGATAATAATATAAAATTAATTATTATAAGATTAACCTTAAAATAGGGAATATTTTTTTAAGAAATTAATATAATAGATATTATTAAAAGAGTATTATTTTTAAAGGGGCTTGTTTAAGAAGTGATTAATTTATAAGGTATTAATAAAGGTGGATATATTTAATAAAAAGCTTATATTAGAAAAGGAATTAATTTAGGAATATTTATTATTAGACTTAAATCCTAATATTATTAATATATTTATTCCCTATTATTTTATTAATATAATAATTAAATATATATATTTAATATTAAATAAATCTTAAAAAACTATTATTTTTTATTAAATTTAATATTATTATATTAAGAATATGCCTTTTTTATATATTATGGATTATTATTTATTATTATTCTAAATTATTAGTCCTAATCTTATTTAAGAGCCAACTTTAAGAATAAGGACTTATATATTAATTATTACTTATTATATTTTAATTTATTATTATAAAAATAAAAAGAAATAGATGAATTAATTAATAAATAAAATAAATAACGTTAAAAATATAAAACATTTTTACAATTTTAGAGGCTAAAATTCATAATGATAATAAGTTAATTATTTAAGTAATAGGATAAGGTAATTATAATATTTTCTTTTTTTATTAAGGTTTTTAAGAAATAAATAAGTAAGAACTTAATAATTTTATTAAAATAATTATATTTTATAATAAAATTAGATATTAATTTAATCTTAATTAATATAAAATGATAAAAATAAGATGGTATAAGGAAAAAATCTTAAAAATGCCTTAATATAAAAGAAATTTAAAAAATAAATATATATATATAGGGAATTTAAATATTATTTTATTTTAGCAATGATATATGTTTTTTATAATTATTAAAAATAAGATATAACTTTAATTAATTATAACTTTATAAAATTAATATATAATTTTTTAAAAAATATAATATTTAATAACCTTTTCAAAACTACTTATAATATTTTAATTATATATTTCTATGATTATTATTATATAAAATTATCTAAATATAAAGTAAAAAAATATTTAAAAATAATAATTTATTATGTTATATAATATTTATTTTTAAAAAATAGCTTTAATACTAATAATATAAAATTATATCGCTATATTATTATTAATAAATATATAATAATAGGAAGTATAATAATAAAGAAAAATTTAATTTAAGTTATTAATTATTTATTAAAGTAATAAAAATAAATTATTATATTATATATTCTTATAAATATTGCTTAATACCTTTTCTTTATAATTTTAAAATAAATAATTAAAAATAACTTTATATGTTATATATCTTTAAAAGGGTTTATAAAGGTTGGCCTTTCCCCTTACCTTAGCTTTAAATATAATAATAATAATAATAATAATAATAATAATATCTTTATTATTATATGGAAATAAAATTAGGAAGAAGTTATATATCTTTTTATTATTATAATAATAAGCTTTAATAAATAATATAAGCTTATTAAGATTTCTATTTTAATATTTAATTAAGGGAAGAAATACTACCTTTATTACCTTTTTTTCAATTTAAAATAGAAACTTAGGGAATCTTAAATTTAAATTTATACTTAAATTAATCCTTTTATTTAGAAAATAATTAATTTTTAGTAAAAATAGATTTATTTTTATTAAACCTTAACTACAACCATAACTATAAACAATAAGACTTTATAACATTATCTTCACTTATTAATAAAGATTAAGACTTTTTATAAGGGGGGTTTAAGTTATTTAAAAGGTTGTTAAAAAGGTTATAGGAGGAATATAAATTAAAATTATAGTTTCTAAACTTAATATTATTATTAAAATATTTTATTTAACTTATATAAATTAAATAAATAAAGTTGATAATATTATTTTTATTAATATTAAACTTATTAACATTAATATTACTAATATTAAACTTATTAATATTAGGGATATTTTTATTATTATCACTAATATTAAAGGTAGTATTATTTATATTTAAGATTTTAGTGTTTTAAACAACTTTTAAATCCTAGTGGTTATATTTCTTACCCATAATACTCTTAATCTAGCCATTAGTTACTTTATTAAATAATTAAGGAAAGGATTGGAGTGGGAGCATTTATTTAATTATTTTATTTTTTTTATATTTTAAAAAAGTATAAAATATTTAGATTTGCTATTATTATTTATAAAAAACATAATAACAATATTAATGAATAAAAACTAATTAAATTAAGCAAAAAGAAATTTAAAAAAATATTTAATTAATAAGATAAGAATATTATAATATAATAAATAAATTTCTATATTAAAGTTAATAAACTTATTTAAGGGGTTTAAGATGTAATAAATTAGGTATAAATATTCCTTATTTTTAAAGTTAGGCTTAAGGATAAAAATAATAATATTTAAATCTTAAAAAGTATAAATATTCTTATAAAAGAAAATATGGTTTTAAGGATATAAATATATAGCTATACTTTTATTTAATAAAGTAATAAATTATTATATATTATTTATTTTAATAAAGATTTTTATTATTTAAGGGAGGATATAATTAGATTTAAGGATATTAATTTAACTTATAAGAAGATAAAGGATATAGTTGGAGTTATATATTAATAAAACTTAAGCGGTTATTATAATAATAAATACCTTAATAATATTAGATATAGAAATATTAATTATGGGTATATTAGGATATAAATCTTTTTAGGATTTTAATAATATATTTAGAAATCTTTAATAGTTGAAATGAGGCATAATAGGATATAACTTTCTTATTAATAAATATTAATAGTTTAATAAAATGGATAAAATATTTAATTTACTTTTCTTATAACTAAGATAGTAAAAATAATAAATCTTAACTAAGATTATATGATTTTTAGGTATATAATATTTATCTTTTAAATTAGGTAATATAGATAAGAATAATTTATTATAATCTAAAATATTATAACCTTTATTATTTATTTATATATTATTAAGGATAATATAATAGATAATATAAACTATGTTATATAAAAATACACTATTATTAAAAGCTTAAAGAATGATTAATAAAGCTGGTGGGGTATAATTAAGATAATAGATTTTAATTAATAATTAAAGATATATCTTTTAAAAATTATTAAGAAGTTAAATATAATGAGGAATATTTTTAAGCCTTATTTTCATAATAGATTTAATAACGATATTAATTGATAATAAGCTTTAATAATAATATTTAAATATGTTTAAAATTGGTAGTAATATTTTTAAATAAGAATTATATAATTATAACATTAAACCTAAATTGGCTATTATAATAACATTTATCCTATATTATTTTAAAAAAATAATTAAAATTAAATAATCTTATAATATATATAATTAATTAAAATTAATTATTTTATAAAGTTATATCATTATTAATATAAAGTTATATTATTATTTCCATTAACAAATATATAATATTAGGAAACATTATAATAAAGAAAAATTCAATTTAAGTTATTAATTATTTATTAAAGTAATAAAATCTTTAATATTATTATATTATATATTTTTATAAGTATTACTATGATTTAATTTATATATATTAAATTTATAACTAATAACCACCTCTTTAATAAACATATTTATTAAAATTAAATAAATAAAAATAATTATAAGATATTTTCTTAATTATAGGAATTATTAAAATTAATAATAAAGGTTTAAATTAACCTTAATCATTATAATTAAAACTTTTATTACTACTAACCAAATTCCTTATAAAGCTTAAAAGCTTTAATATAATATATTATAAAAAATATTTAAATTTTTAATCATAATTATTAAAAGAGTAATTAACATCATCTAAACAATAATTATTTAATCCATTATAATTACCAAACTTAAATTCATTATTATTTAATTCTTATTTAATCTTTTTTATATAATATAAATAATAAAGCTTTTATTATTTTCTAATAATAAAATTAACTCCAATAATATAATTATTATTTTATTTCTATCCTTTTTTATTAATAACTTTAATAAATAATTTATTAATCTTATTATTAAAAGCCATCTTATACTAATATATTCTTAAATTATCTTCATTTATAATCATATAATAGATAAAATATTAATTATTAATATTATTACTATTTATTATATTAATAATATAATAAGTGAAGATAACCTAAATAAAACAAATAAAAAAAAACTTTATTAATATATATATAATTAAATAATAGGGATGGTTTTAATAAAAAAAAAATACTTATATATTTAAATCTTCTAACTTATTTGGTAGATTTCATATATACACACTAAGATAATATTTACCTTTATATATTAAATTAGATTTTAAAACCATAATAATATAATTTTCATTATAAAAAATATAAATATTATTATAAAGGAAAATTATATTATATAAATAATTAATAAACCTTTTATATTTAATATTATCTTTAAGCTTAAATCTAATTATATTATTAATGATTACCTAATTTTAATAAGTTTTTAATATAATATAACCTTCTATTATAAATATAAAATCATAGGTTATAAGATATGGGCTCCTATTATTATTATAATTACTTAAGCTTTAAAGGATAAGAAAAATAAAGCTATTAATATATAAATAAGAATTATTAATATTTGGATTATTAATACTTAACATACTAATGCTTAAGGCTTTATAATAAATAATAATAGCTAAAATATATTTGATTTTTAAAACTTCTTATAATATAAATATTTCCTTTAAGTAAATTTAATTATAGAAATTAAATATAATTAAATAAGATTCATCTATAACACAAAATTAATACAACTTAAAAAAATTAAAAAAAAAGCCTAATTATTAATAAATAAAAGAATATAAAAATAATACCATTTAATAAGGATAAGATTATTAATAAATATTATTTTTTCTAATCTAATATATTTAAACAAAAAAAAAGGATTTTTATCTTATACCCTTTAACCTTTACTAAGCTTTTAAATATTACCTATAATAATATAATAAATATAATAAATAATTCCATAATTTAAAAAATTATAATTTAAAATATAAAAAGTTAATAATTTAATAGGTGGGGTATAGCTTAGGTAATAAATTATAATCTTTTTTTTTAATTACTATTATTTTATCCCTTTTAGTATTAATAATATTAAAATATAAAATGGCTAATACCTTATTATAAATATGAAAAATTAAGTTTAATATATAATATATATTAATAAAATAAATATAAATAGCTGGAGATATTAAAATATTATTTTTTTAGTAGCTTTTTTTTGGATTTTTGATTTCCTTATAATTAATTAATGTTAATATATTTTTAAAAAGAAATTATATAAATAATCCTAATTAAAGGTTTTATATATATATTTTAATTAGAAATATTTTAGCCTTTTTAATATAATATAAGTATGTAGTTTAAAAAGCCACTCTTAATAATCATATAACTTTTTAAGCTATATCATTTAAATATAATGTTATTATAAAAATATATGCCTTTTATTAAAATCTTTTATTTTATTTATCCTTATAAATATAAGCCATTACTAAAGTTCCTTATATTAAATAATAACAATATATATTATAACTTAACCTATTATATTAATTATATATTAATTAAAAATATTTAAATTAAGGAGGAATTAACTAAACCTTTTTTTTTATTACTTTTTATTATTAATACCATTAATTATCATATCCTTTAATTAGTAAATGGCATTTTATTTATAAATAATTACTATTTTTATAATTTCATATATAACTTAAATAATAAATGCTTTATAATTACCTCTTTTATATTATTATTTTAATTATACCTTATAAAATTATATCTTATTATTTTAAACTTTACCTATTAATAATTCCTACATAATAACTTATTAAAGCTATGATATAATATTTATATTATTAAAATACCCCAATTAAAAGCTTAAGGCTTATATATTTTAAATTAATTTATAATAATATTATAAAACAAATATTATTACTTAATAAAGATTATAATTAATATGGAAAGGGCTTATATTATTCCTTTAATTAAAAAATCTTAATTTAACATAAATAATATAAATTAATATATTTAAATATAAAATAACTTTTATAAAATATATAATTTTAATAATACCTTTTTTCTTTATATTAATATATATAAGATATTTAATAATAAAATATTTACTATTTTTTTTAAGTTATATAATGATTAACATATATTAATTACACATATATTACATTAAATACTTATAATACTTTATAAATTAAAAGATATATTTTAAAATTATTTATTATATCAGCTATATGGTATATTTTCTAAATACCTTTTCGCCTATTTTATTTAAAATATCTTAAATAATATTATAATTTAATTTTTCTTTATTTTAAAACTATATAACATTATTATATACATTTATGAAAATATGTTAAATAGGTAATTTACAAACTTTTATATAATATTTATATTTTTAATAAATAATATACCCTTTATTAAAGCTTCTACTTATTTATCTTTACCTTTTAATAAACATTTTCAATTTAATTATAAAAAGGCTATTAAAAATATATATCATTTTAATAATATAAATATATAAGATTTTATTGTTAGTAAAAAGGTTATTAATTATAATAATAATAATGTTAATATTAATTTAAAATTTAAAGATTATAGCTATTTATTTAAAAGGATTAAAGATAATTATAATAGTAATAATAAAATTAGTATTAATTTTAAATTTAAAGATTTTAATTATATATTTAAAAGGATTAGGGATAACTATAATAATAATAATAAAATTAATATTAATTTTAAATTTAAAAATTTTAATTATATATGTAGCTATAAGATTTAAAAAGATTACTTTTTAATTAAGCCTTAATTACCTTTTATGGTTAGTTTATTTAAATTAAGTTTAATAATTAATTTTATAATTACTTTTTTAAGCTAAAATAATATAGGTTTAATAATATTTAAGGTTAATTTATTTGTTAACTTAAAAAAATTAAAATTAAATTTTAATTTTATAAAGATTATTTTTTTAAAACTAATAAATTAAAATATTATTATTATTTTACATAAATAGATTAGTTTTAATAACTTAGGTATTTAAGGCTTAGGTTTTAAATAAGATAATATTAATATTATTATTTAATATATTATTTAGGTTTAAATAAATTTAGCTTTAATATTTTAAATTAGGTAATATTAAATTTTATTTTTTTATTAAATTAATATTTAAATTTAGGTTAATTTAATTTTAATATTTGGTTTAAATAATATTAAATATTACTTATTTATTAATATTAATTAATATTATTGTTAATGTATTATAATAATATATTATTTATTAAATATTTAATTTAAGCTTAATTAATTAATATTTTTAATAGTTATGGATTTTATTTTTAATTGGAATATTACCTTTTTTACCTATTTTTTTTTAATTATTATTAATATTATTTTTAAGAATTTTAATTATAAATAATACCTTCGAAACTTTAATTATTAATAGTGTTTATAGTTTTATAAACTTTATTTTTTATAAGGAAAAATTAATTAAAGTTAAAGGTTTTATATTAATAAATTTAATTATTATGATTAAAATATTTTAATTTTTATATATATTTATTAAATTATTATATATATTATATATAAAGATATCTTATATATATATATAATTCCTTATATGGTTTAAATATATAATTAAAATGATTTGGCAGTTTGGCGGATTCTTTGATTTTGTCTATGGTAGTTATCGATACTGAGCCGGGACCCGAAGGTTGCTGACGCCCGACTTTGTTTAATTGAATGGGACCTTCATCATAATCATCAGCGTCAAGGCACTTCGGATGCACAGAGTTGTGACTTTTACTTCTACAGCTTAGATTGGGCTCAATTCACTTTAGAGGCGTTCAATGGACTAGTCTTTTTTCTGCCTCAAAAAACCACAAGTCACTACGGCGCTTTCCCATATCCCATATCCCACATCCCACTACATTCGCAAATGCCGTGACCCTTTCCCTCTTACGCCCGTTCCTAGTAGTCTCGTCTACAAATGCGATACCTAACAGTCAACTCGTTTCGAGGGACATAGGACCACAGGGGTATGATACCCATCTAACTTCATGCAACCCTCCGATTATGATTCACCGCCTGGGGGTGGATCACTCCCTACATCCCCCGTAGCGGCTCCCGCCTTGAAGGTCCAAAAGAGTCGTCACACCCTCAACGATGTCCCACCTCTCTACCAGTCCGAAGCCAGCCTCCCATACCGAAGGTCACATCCTTCTGCCGCCTCTCTCTATGCCTCGACTCTATCCCCACCCGGTTCTCGCTCCCAATCACCTATTGGTCGTCCAGCATCCCGAATAGCTTCGGGTTCTGTCTTTGGCGCCGGATCAAATAACGCACTCGCTCTCGCTGCTGGCGCCGGTGACAGTCCGGGCGACCCGCTCAACCTCATCCTCAGGGCATTCGTACCGCACGTCGCAGTATACACTTCCGAAGATACCGATATCCTACTGAAAGAGAAGGGCTTCAACCGGGGCCTGTGGGAACTACTTCGACCTTTTGGGGAACGCGTCCAGGGTAAGGTCATAATACGAGATAGCAATGGGTCTAGCAGAACATACGAGGACTATTCGATACACTTAACGCGATTCGGAGAGGGTGTCGTACACCCAGAACCCGTAACAGCCAGCTTGAGGTCTTCGCAAGTACCGAGAACTAATGGAGTTTCGGAAAAGTCGGGCGAGCCTGGAAGGGGACAGCCCAGACAAGGCATTGCAATTCCGGATGTCGAGGCTGTCGTGGACCGGCACCTGAGATATGCTGAAGAATCATTCTTCAGTTTACCTCAGAGCCCTACCAGTCATGGTCTCGATATCGATGTTCCGTCACCATACTATGCATTGTATCTGCGGAGGTTACTTTCGGGCTTGCCCTTAACGCCACACGAAACATTTGCCCATCCAGTTGCCTGTGTCATTGCGATAAGCTCGCGGAACCAAACTCCAATCGAGACACTTCGGCGATTATACACTGAATCACATACAGGAGACAAGCGATTACCCAATTGGGTTGACCCTGAGTTCTTGCGATACTATGTCCTAGTTCACGAGGAGGAGAGAGATGATATAACGAGGTCTATGTCTCTCTTCGATCAGATGAAGCGAAATTTTGGCCTTCACTGTCACTTACTCCGGATAAGGGGAACCCAAAGCGTCGCTACGGACGATGATAGCATACCACTTCCTCGAAGCGAGTGGATGTCAGCCTCAGAGGAGTTAGTCGATATTCGGAGGAGCGACGAAGACCAGGAGGACTTTGAGGATCCGACGAGATATATTTTCGAGTCGGACGCAACAGCAATACGTACTTTCATTCGCGAGATGGTGACTCAATCCATAATACCTACGATGGAGCGCCATGTATCAGTATGGAACGATCAAGTAGCCTCGCGGCGAAGAGGATTAGCCGGCCGGTTCGTCGGTTTGACCAAAAAATGGGGTTTCGGTAGCGGCTCCAGGACCTCATTTGCAGGTCCGAGCTCGAATAGTAATTATGATACTCTCGGATTCTATCGTCATGATGCTCCTGAAGCCATAATGCGAAAGCTAGCAGACTACGCCTTCATGCTGCGGGACTGGAAACTGGCGCATTCTACATACGAACTCTTAAGAAGCGACTTCAATAATGATAAAGCGTGGAAATATCACGCCGCAGCGAATGAGATGGCTGCCATTAGTCTTCTCATCATGCCTCAGAATCTCTCAGCTAAATCACGAGCAGAAACGATTGATACCGCATTCGAAGCAGCATTCTATTCATACATAACGCGTTGCAGCGCACCATACGGAGCACTCCGATGCCTTTCCCTCGGCCTAGAACTTCTACGTCTACGTGGCGGCTCAAGTATTGACGAAGCAGCGAAGTGGGGAATTCGACTCCTGGAAAGCAAGATCATAGGCCCAGTAGGAGATGCCCTAATCAAAGAGCGTCTAGCCGTCTGCTATGCCTCTAAGCAAGGCATGGGGACGCGGCTGTGGGGTGGCAGACGAAGGAAATCGGCGCTGTGGAGCGTGCTCGGCGCCGAAGCCTGGGTCGCGCAGTCAAAATACATACAGGCCCAGCGGTGCCTCAACGAGGCTCGTAAGACGTACTCGGAGCTACCCAGCGGCAACGGCATTGACAAGTTTAACTACGCGAACGCCTTCATGCTCGGCATCGGGAACCGCCTGAACCAGAACCTCGAAGCGGGCGAGCTGGACGACGACTCGGATTCCGGTGACCAAAGTGACGAGGTGGATGAGGAGAGCGAGGCTCTGGATATGAGGGGCAGACGCATTAGCACGCTAGGCATGCCGGGAGGCACCGCGGGAGCGGGCTTGGAGACGGCGCCGCTAAAGGCACAGCTTGATAAATCAGAGGAGGAGGAAAGGGGGAAACAGGATAAGGGCGAAGCTAAGGACGATTTTGGTTAGGGATGTTTAAAGGGTAGATGGTAGATCGGACGGCGTAACTCGGCCTGTTTTGTACTGACGATAATTACCTGCCTCCTAACTGAGAGGAATGAAATGGCTACATTTTTCGTGTAAAGCAACGTAGTAAGGGTTCTCGGGCTAGAGATCCTTGAGGTTTACTTTGATTGTGCTTCTTGATTCACACTCTCGTGATGTGGTGCGCCATATCTGGATTATATACATTGATGGGTATCCTTGAAAGCCGCCCCAAACTCCAATATTAGCACAGGAAAAAGTGTGGCATATTCTATGTCTCCCATGATTTAGAATGCTCCCACTGCCCTATTCCCATATAGTCAGTATAAAATCTCTAAGGTGTAAGTGTCTAAATGTCTTACCATTTTAACGAATTATCAATTTCGTTGTCGATCTCAACATGACTCACTCATTCACCTAAGCCCCTGGCGGCCGGTCATGTTTGGGAAGTCAAGTGTCGTGAAATTACATACCTATTTAAGCCTTATAAGACCGCAAAGTGGATTGTTTTGCGAGAGGGAAATTAGTGAGGTGACTCTTAAGTGTTAACAAACCTCGTACATGATCACTAGTTCTTTTCGCTCCGCGGCGCCAAAGCCCTTTCCTGTTAGCCAACGTTGTTCTTGTGATTTCGCGGGGCCTTTTCTCTTCGTCCCAGGCATTTTCTTGATATTGTTTTGGAGGTTTCCTGATTTTCACTTCAACTTCGAGGACCGTCGTATTCAAGAATGTCGCTAATTCGGTATTGACCTCGACTTGAATTTGGTTGGTGCCGGGCTCGCCAATGGTCTCGGAGCATATACGGGTTGCTTGGAGGTCAACTTGTGGGATTCTTATATCCCTTAACGCATCCATGACATCCTTGACTGTGCAAGCAAGGGACGGATGTGAACATCTCCGAAGCTGAAGGAAGAGGTCTTGTAGAGAAACTACGCTACAACGGATGCTCAAGTAATGACCCCAGATTACAAAGAAAGCCGATGACGCGTTTTCGAAAGCCACGACGTATGTTTCGGAGGGTGGTAGGGTACAGGCTTGGCGGTCGATCCATCGCGGTATCGAGTCTATGATGCTGTATTGGTCGTCGTCGTGGCGTTGACTTACTGGCATGATCCGTGACTGTACGCTCCACCAAAATGGACTGAAACTAGCCGGATACCAAGTTGTATCAGAGACATCTTCAATGATGCTAATGCTCGCCATTGCAATCTTGTCAAGTCTAACTTCTGAAAAGACCAAGTTAGCTGGGAACCTACGAACTTGTGTGTTCTGGCTTACCTGTACGAAAACCAGAGCCGAATAAATATACTTCGAATATGCCCGCCTGGCGAGTAGGCCTGACTACATAAACTATATGATTTTGGACTCGACGAAACAGTAATCCATTGCCAGTAGGTATTTTCTCCAAGACAAGCGCAGGTCTAGACTTCAAATCGCTTCCTATGATACAGTCTAGAATCGCAATATGCAACTCAGTCTCATCCCCAATTACAGGAAGAAGACATATGAGTGTCGTTAGGGCCAATCTTCCAGGTATTATCTCCATCTTGCTTGTGAAATTTTCGTCAGGTTTCGTTGCTATACCAGATAGCCACTTCTGTTGAACATAAAAACCGCCTAATTGAAATTGCCTTGGATGAACAGCCAGAAATGTGCTGCGGGAAGCGGCTACTTCAGTATCGTTCTTATCTGCGCGCCAGGCTAAGATGGATTGATCGTTTGAACGCTTCAAAATCTCCTCTTGCAGTCGGCGAAAGGCTTCTAAGCCCTCTCCGTATATCGATGGCATGTTAACCCCGAAAATTCCAAGAAGACAGTAGGCTATGTCCTCTACTCGAGTGGTCTCTCTCTTAGCAACCCAGTTCATCTTCTCCGCTGCACAGAAACGTCTGAGTATAGCGTTGACGGTTATTAGAAGACAATGACAACTTTTGCAATATTTTGGGTAATCGTTGTGATCTTGCAAGCTCTCTGCGTTAACAGCGCGACTGTGAGATTCCCAAGGCTCACTATTAATAACATGACCGCGTGTAAGCAAGTCTAGCCCAATCCCAGTTAGGCCTTTATGGTGGAAGTTAGCAAATCCAATTCAATGATTGTAGAAAGGAAACGTTTGGAAAGGGGTAGAGGCGTGTGTAGAAGGCGAAGAGATTCTATCACATGGAATCCAAAATACTAACCTGCAATTTCAGGGGAAAGCCCAAAGCGATCCCCAAGAAGGCTCCAGTTCCAGTTATAGAAACGGACATCCTCTGGGGCAATGAGTTCTTGCAATGTCCAGCCCCTAGTGAACCAACGGCTCGCAGATAGGTCTGCCAATACCTCAACATCGTCGAGGTAGGCATAACAGACAGCGGAATCCTTGTACCATACGAACATAGAGTTGATTGCCTCGGACAGTTCTGCGCTGCTGGTCTTGTCTATACAGCAGGAGTCGATCCAAATGTATTCATACCCATCTAAAAGAGCTTGGCGGCAACTACCCTTGACCTTCTCGAATCCTGCTTTAGATCTCCATTCTAAGTCCTACAGGCCAAGCAGAGTGAGTAAATATAGGGTGTAGAGTACTCATATTTACCTTACCTGTTGATTTTGTATGTCTTGGAACAAGACCTCTTCATCGCCCCAGGTATGAGAGAGAATGGCATATTCGGGCTTGTATTTACCTACAAATTCATAGAGGCACAATGAAGTAGTATGCAAGAGTCGCATAGTGGCCACTAGCAATGGTTTGTGGAAGTCCCTGGGTTGACGAAGGGGTGGAGAAAGAGAGATGCTTAAGCGCAGGTCTATATATGAATAATAAAATCCTATAGGGGGGCTGTGTAACTGCCTAGGTAGGCTGACATGACAGACTGCTTACCTACCCAATTAATTGAATCCTACGGTTCACAGCCTGAGAGAATTCGAAAGACTCTATTTGGCAAGGCTATATATAAGGTAGACAATAATACCCAAGTTTCACTTAATGGGTTTATTACGCCGAAAATATTCATGCGGGATCTTTTGAAGGGAATTAAACAAAAAGGAGTAGTTGAATAATGATTCCAAAACGTCATAAATCAAACTTGAAAGCTACGGGCCGAAAAAAAAAATTTCCTTGGGGGCCCCAACAATTTAACCTGTCATATAGCCTACAGCCTCCTCGACAGATGACACCCAAGCCAGAGAGGGAATGACCGTGTCGATAAGGCCGCGATGTACCTGCTCGTTCGGATCCCAACATGCATCTTCGACAACAGAGACAACGAAGTTTATATCGGTACCGTGCGACATGGTCCCCATGATGGCGCCGCTGGTCGCGATGCCGCCAAGAATGAGATGGGTTACACCAAGCTCGTCGCGCAGGTACGGCACGATACCCTCGCTTTCGAGGCAAGACCGAATGCCTGGAGCTCTCTTGAAAATGGTTTCGCGGTCAGTGCTGAGGTGGTTTGGAGTAAAACTGGCGAATATAGCCCCCTGTTGAGGGTCGGCGGAGAGGGCGGGCTTATACTGGGTGACCCAAGTCTCGTTGACCTTGTTGGTGGCGGCGGGGTCCAAGTTCGTGTCAATGATGCAGTGGAGGATGGCGACGTTATTCTTACGTGCCGCGGCTAGGAGATTTTCAGCCGAATGAATCAGCTTCTCCTTAGCTGGGCTTGGAACCATGTTGACTAGAATGTTCTGGTAGTCGAGGAATAAGAGTGCAGTCTTAGACGGCGGGTAAGCCGACGGCTTGTAAAGGTCGTTGCTGCTCATGGTGAAGTTACGGCGTGGTCTTGCACTTCCACGCAGACTATTAGCTGGAGAATAGGGAACAAGTATGTTAGAATCATATTGAAAGACAACGAGTCTGAGATATATTATAGTAGGTAAGTTATGTAAGGGATACAGAAAGGCTTTCTAAGTATGTAGGGTTTGGCTTGGAAGGCCATAGGGTTAACATCATGCCAAGGTTCATAGCCTGGAATGCTCTAATTCACAAGGCTGGTATGATGAACAATACTTAGTATTAGAGATACGTGTGGCTTGAATTAATATCACTTGATACCAATGTGAATAGAGACAGGAGGAATAATAAACATCTCCCATTGATGTTGAGTAGAAGTATGTTAAGGGCTTAAGTTAACCAGAAACCTTATGAAGTGTATAGGTAAAGTTGCATATGCACATACCTGAATGTATTGCGGGGTTATATGCAATTAGAGTATATAGTACCTTAATCAATTGCACTTAATTAATCGCAAATTGACCGCCAAAAAGTTTGGGAATTCTGCCACTTTTCTCCAGATCATCTTCGCGACAACCTTCAGAACAATCGCAGCCATGGCCGAAAGTGGCATGCTTCTGAACTTTGAAATTGGCGATGCGCCACTCAAGAAGCCGGTCAAATTCACAGGTGGACGCTGGAGAGATCGACTTCATGCTCAGCGCAGTGTCAAAAAGGGCCGAGATGCGCGAGCAAGTTCAGCCAATTCCACCCCGCTGTCTACCCACCGACAAGATCGTCAAGTCGCAGAGTCTCAACACGGCCATGACGAGAGACCGGCAAAGCGCCAAAGAACCTTTGGCAACTCAAATGGTGGAATAGAACATGCTAGATATGAGACGTCAGGTGCTGGCAATAAGTCGGGGAACGGACCTACGAAGCCCGGCGGTGTTACTTCGAGGCTGTTTACGTCCAACCCAACGCCGAGAACTGTCTTCGAGGACCCAGTGGAGGAGACTGAACCAACGAAACCGTCAAATGCGCCATTATCAGACGAAGCAGAAAATTTCCACGCCCTCGGATTGTCCCCGCGCATTGCGCAACACCTATCGTCTAAGCTCGAGATGAAAGCCCCAACTTCCATACAGAAGAATACCATCCCGCAATTAATAAAGGACGACAGCGATGCCTTCTTACAAGCCGAGACGGGATCTGGGAAGACCCTTGCCTATTTATTACCCATTGTGCAACGAATCGTAGCCTTAAGTCACCATGGGGACGGAAGTAGCACAGGAACCAAGATACATCGCGATTCAGGCTTATTTGCTATCATCCTCGCGCCGACGAGAGAATTATGCAAGCAGATCGCTACCGTGCTGGAGAAGGTGCTGCGCTGCGCCCCATGGATCGTCAGTACGACTGTGATAGGCGGAGAAAGCAAAAAATCCGAAAAAGCCCGGCTGAGGAAAGGCGTTAATATATTGATCGCTACACCCGGCCGTCTTGCTGACCATCTGGACAATACGAAGGTCCTTGACGTCGGCACTGTGAGATGGCTTGTTCTTGATGAAGGCGATAGGCTGATGGAAATGGGATTCGAAGAAGAGTTGAAGAGCATCGTAGGGAAAATTCGTCAGGAGAAACTGAAAGAAACGAATAAAGAGGGTGTAACCCTTACTTCCTTGCCGCAACGGCGTGTCACTATTCTCTGTTCAGCAACGATGAAGATGAACGTGCAGAGGCTGGGTGAGATCAGTTTACAAGACGCGGTCCACATCACAGCTTCTAAATCAGAGGACGATGCAACGGCCGAGACCAACGATGCTGTATTTAGTGCACCGTCTCAGCTCAAGCAGTCTTATATCGTCGTACCAGCTAAACTACGGTTGGTTACGTTGATAGCCCTTCTCAAATCCTCCTTTGCTCGAAAAGGGTCGGTCATGAAAGCTATCATTTTTATCTCCTGCGCTGACTCGGTTAATTTCCACTTCGATTTACTTCGCTCCACACCATCTCCATCTTCTTCAACCAACGACACATCCCCCACAAAGGACACTGTCGCCGAAGCTGCCTACATCACATCCCCAGCAAACCCCGACATCACTCTCCTGAAACTCCACGGCTCCCTCCAACAACCCGTCCGTACATCTACACTCGCCTCCTTCCACAAATCCAAGAATCCAGCCGTGCTCATCACCACAGACATCGCGTCCCGTGGTCTCGACGTTCCAGCGGTAGACCTCGTCATCGAGTACGACCCCGCCTTCAGCGTCGACGACCACGTCCACCGCATCGGACGAACCGCACGAGCAGGCCGACCCGGAAAGGCAACACTGTTCCTACAGCCAGGCTGCGAAGAGGGCTACGTCGAACTCCTCAAATCCGCCACGCCACTCGCGCCCCAGTCATACGAGTCCACGCTCCAAAAGGGCTTCGTAACGCCCATAACCCTACCCAAATCGGACAAGACCTC
Organism: Hypoxylon sp. CO27-5; assembly: GCA_002120305.1. NCBI lineage: Eukaryota > Fungi > Ascomycota > Sordariomycetes > Xylariales > Hypoxylaceae > Hypoxylon > Hypoxylon sp. CO27-5. The sequence goes on along the minus strand of KZ112425.1, from coordinate 10,140 downwards.
CGAACCCCAGACCCTCGTCTCAGAACGACAGACGCCGAACTCTCGCGCGGAAGCGCTGCAGCTGCACCTAGAGCAGCGCCTCCTCGCCTCTGACAAGGAAGCCTCGAATTCCAAGCTCCTGGATTCGGCGCGCCAAGCCTTCCGCTCGCATATCCGCGCCTACGCCACGCACGTGCGCGACGAGCGCGTGTATTTCGACATCACGCAGTTGCACCTGGGCCATACGGCGAAGAGCTTTGCGCTGCGCGAAGCGCCGGGTGGGATTGGTGGCGGTCCGTCTAGACGCACGTTCAAGGCTGGACAGCCGAAGAATGGCGGTAGTGGAAAGGGGGATAAGAGTGGTGCGAAGGGCGGTGATGATAGTGATGGGGAGGCTGGAGCGGCTGACGAGGACGCGGCGAGGAGGATGAGAATGAAGATTAAGGAGGTTATGAGCGCGGCTGGGGAGTTTAATATCGGGTGAGCTTGGGGTGATGGGTGTGTGCTTACATTGCGCTTCGTGGGCGCTTATGGAGATTTCGGTGGGGTTGGTTGGTAAAAGGGATATAGATACATAAAATCACAGGCAGATGACAAGTATAACAAAAGAATTTCTGCATGAGAATTAGAACTACTTAGATGTGTAGGTATCTAGTTATATAGACCTCACATGCTGGGAACTCGGTATAGAGTTAAGTTCTGATCAGAAGTTGTATTTACCTCATAAGATTTACCCAAAATTCCAGGTCGAGATCCATATGTCAATATTTACAGCTATTAGAAACAACACTCACTAGAGGCTGTTATTATTATCAACCAACTACGAATAGCCCTTACGAATAGGGTAGGGAAATGCAATGTCAGATCACAATATAACAATACGGACACAAACGATTAGAACAACTTCCGTGGTATTGATTCTATCATACAAGGCAACGCAAAGCCACCCGTAGCGCTACGCCTGCACTAGGCATAAGCGCTCTCATGTACCATATATGCCAGCCGTATATGTATGTACCATGAGTGCATTGCCATCCATTAACTGTTCCAAACGCCGCTATCTTCTCCTGTATTTTATGGGCGTCATAACCGTCGCCCACCACAGGGTCCCCCTTATTGGTCCCCTGATAACTCATTGCCCGTAGATCTTATGGAAGTTTCTTTCGCAGTATATGCAAAGTGGAGATTGTCTATAAACCAGCGTGCCAGCCGATGCCCTTTTCCCAGTGTTGTCTGGTAGCCGTAACCCTTTTTAATATGCAATCCAAAGAACGCCTGGCCCGACATAAAACTATGCTGCCCTTCGCTTCAACCGACCACCCCGGTATAAAATCATCAACCTCTTGCAATACAACACGGGGTATCGCGTTAAAAGCAAAGAACAAAGGAAATGGAAGGAAATGGAAACGGATCAAAATAAAGCTAAAGCCGGTCGTGCGGCTATCTTTCACGCGGCAACGGCCTCTTCGCTGTTACCGCCGCCGAGGAGCTCCAGGACCTTGTTGACAACGGCACTGGGGTAACCTCTTGAAAGCATCTCGCCCACAACCAACTTGGCACGTTCACGATCCTCAACAGCAAGATAGGCGCGGGTCATAGCCTCGTATGTACTAGGCTCACGCTTCTCGTGACCAACGCTGTTGTAGATTGAGGTGGCCTTATCGATATTCTTCTCGGCAGCCCAGCCATGGATAAGAGTATTGGCAATGTAGGGTGTAAGCTCAACATGCTTCTGCTTCATGGTGGACAGGACTGCCTCAGTATCAGCGACCTGGTGGTTAGCAACCATAGCCTCGAACAACGCCTGGAAGAGACAGGCATTGGGGCGAATGCTCGGATCACTCATAACGGAATCGAAGATTTTCCTCGCGCCCGACATGTCGTGGAGAACACAGCCACGGGCATGGATCAAAGAAGCGTAATGTACTGGTTCGGGATGTTGGCCAGAAGCACGAATCATGTCCAAGACAACTTCGGCAGCGGTCATGTTCACAGGTTCGAGTGTCGCATGAGTATCGACAAGAAGCTTGTAAGTATGAGCAGTCGGTGCAATTCCCTTAGCTTGCATTCGGTCGTAGTAGGCAAGGACCTTGGTCTTGTCACGCTTCGTGGTGAGGAAGAATTGCATCATACTATTGTACGGGGCTGGACGGGCTTTGTAGTTGGGCATGGACTCCATCTCATCGAAAAGCTCTTCAGCGAACTTCTCATCGCTAACACGACATAGAGCGTTGACAATCGTTCCGTAGGTAACGCTGGTTGGCTTGATACCTAGGGCGCGCATCTCGGCGAAGTAGAAGAGACAGTCATCAATACGTCGGGCCTTGCCAAGCTTGCCAATCAGAGCATTGTACAAGAATGACGAAGGCTCGACACCCTCAGCCTTGGCTCGGTGGAAGATTTTAACAGCTTCGGAAGCTTCGTCAAAGGTCTTAGTCGATTCCTTAAGGGTGGTGATATAGAGACCAAACGTATTCGCCGAGGGAGCAGCTCCCATCTCAAGGAGTTCAAGATGGTACTGCTCCGCCAAGACACGATCGCCAAGTGTCAAGCAGGCCCCAACCATTGCATCAAGAATAGAAGACCAACCGTAACGAACTACGGAGTACTGCGGGAGGAAAGGTACATCAGTCCGTGCCATAGCCAGAATGTCGTGGCATAGATCCATCTTGCTCTCTCGGGCAGCAGCAGAGATCATCTTGGCATAGGTGATATATCGTGGATGACGTCCAGCACGTCGCATGTTGCGGAAACGTGTCAGTGCCTCATTAAGTCGTGGTCCTTTACGTCCATGTGCACCCTCAAGTTCGTCTGAAATAATAGACGAGCCCTTGAAGTCGGTGTTGTGAGCGTAAGGGTCGAAGTTGTCCTCGTAGCTAGATACAGTGGGTGTCGATGAATAAGGCGAGGCCGAAAACGTTTGCTGACTGAAGCTATTTTGGGAAGCAATCTCACGCGGATCCGCAATGCCACGAGCAGCCATGAATCTTGAGATAAACTCCATACCTTCCTCTAGCTCTTCGGCGAGATGAGCCCTGGTTTCGTTCTCAGCAGCTCGAATTCGCTGAAACATCATTTCGGACTCGGCCAGCCCTTCGGCAACCTGACCAGAGCCAATCATCGCAACAGCATACATAGCCGTCGGCTCGATGAAAGATGAGTCAACCTTTGTTTCGGGGCTGCTCAACACATGCCAGTATCTAGCAGCAGCAGGAACATCGCCTTCCCGAACACTAAGAGCTAATAAAGCCATTGCTGGAGTTGCAATGCCCTGAAACCCAGAGGGCAGGTTGGCGAAAGCAGCAACCGCAGTATGCCTGTCTCCAGAATCGGCCGCAGCAGCCGCGACATCTGCCATTGCATTCAGGCGGATATTGTTCTCAATGGCGTGGGCCCATTGAAGGGCTTCGTGGTAGATTCCCCTTGCGGTGAAACCTTTCACAAATCCTCCACTGATGATAGCGTCCTGGATATCGACAGCAGTTACACCATAGGAGCTCACAATCTTCTCATAGAACTTCATGGCACCATCCAGTTTATCGTTGATGACGTAGGCGTTGATTACCGAGGCATAGACTTGAGAGTCTAGTCGATCATTGAGGGTATATTGGCCATTGTCATGAGCGATGGCAAGCTCCTTGTATTCGTTGTAACACTCAACGGCACTTGCTAAATCACCCGTATTGGCGAATGCGGTAATCATAGATGGAAAAGTGGCCGCGAAGGGGACAGCGCCACTCAATTCCATATGTTCGAATAGGTGGAGCATGTCCGAAACACGGCCAGCCTGGGCACATGCTGAGATGAGCTGGTGGTAAGTCTCCGATGAGTAGTTCGCTCTACCTGTCAGGACGGAGGTCTCGAACAGCTTCACGGCGAGATCAAGTCTGTCGTCCTCGGAAAGAATGGCGTGTTCCAGCTCATTCGATGCGAACATGAACTTTCCAGGCTCATCCATACCACCAAAACGGAGACGCTTGTCTTCGAGACCTTTCTTGAGGGAAGACACTTCCAGACACCGAGCAGCTAACAGACCAACCAGGATATTGTAGGTATCGCTATCCGGCACGATCTTCCGTCGCATCATATCGGCATAGACATCTAGAGCCTTTGAGACCACTTCGATCTTTTCTGTAGGGATGTGAATAGCAGCCACTAGCAGAGCGTTGTAGGCAGCGGCAATTGGCTTGATGTCGGCAACAAGCATCGCCTCAAAGACGGCGGGAATCTCAGCATAGCGGCCATCTTCAGAAAGCTTAGTGAGATGGTCCGCGTAACTCTGAGACTGGGGATCAACCGGTGGAGTTGCGGTACGAGCAATGCTAGCAGGAGTCGCCGACCTTTCGATAACGGGAGTCTGGGCTTGGGACTGGATACCACTCGCGACAGATGGGGTTCGCGCCCTCGGAGAATGCGTGGAGCTTTCCTCTAGAGCTTCTCGCAACTCGCGGACTTCGATCTCTTTTTCGATAGCGGCATCGATGTGCGCCAACGCCGCTTCCACATTGACGGGAACGGGTCGGTTCTCATCTCCATTATGGCTAGCTTCAACAGCCTCAGTAGCATCAACGTTGGGTGTCTTGGACTCGGGACCCTCAAGGACGGATGAAGCATTCGGCTTCCACTCTATAGACTTGAGAAATTGAAATTGTGTCCATTCTTTCTCAACATCGCCAGTATCCTGCTGTTTCCTCAAAGCCTCGAAGTAGGCATCTAGGTTTCCATAGTTGGCATGTCTCTCGTGGCGGAGGTCATGCTGGACATTCGCGGAGTTATGGAAAGCGCTCTGAAGCTGGAGACCGGCAAGGCGTCCGACGCGCTGACTATTACGTCGAGCAAACGACGGACGGTTCTGTGGGTTTAGAACATGAGGATGAGTTGCAGCTACGACAGATTGCGCGTAGCCGTGAGTGAAAGATTTCGCGAATCCTTGACGGATGAAATTCTGGTACAAGGACGAGTAGATGGTGGGCATTTAGATGACACCAGGAGGGGAAGGAGACTGAATAGAGAATGACAGATGAACTAGTTAGCATAATTTCGACAAAAAAATTGGGTTGAAGGGCGAAGTGGGAGGAGAGAAATTTTATGTCTTGTTTGCGCGCGTAACTCGATCTAGCGAGTTCACCGCCCGAGTACGAAAAGAAAAAGATTGTTCTGAGTCGCAAGCGCGAAAGCGGGAGGCAAGGCCCAGAGTAATGACTACATGTACTTACATAGAGAAATGATAAAATGGGTAGTTGCAGGTTCATTTGACAGCACCACAGCCGCCAAACAAACGCGCGAATTCTATAATTAAGGAAAAATTGTGTTGGTTGTAAAGAAGAAAATAGAGAGGAAAGAGAGGAATCTCATCAGAGGGAGTAGGACGGTGCAGAGATGGGATTTGGTGGATGATATTGGATTTGGAGATGCAATTAAAAATTGACGGGTCGTATTTTTCGAACTTTTGCAGGGCCTCAGTGGCAGAGTGGAAGAAGGGGGGGTTGAAGGTCCAGGGTATGCTGCGTGCATTAGCCCTAGGTATACTACTGTACGTACTAATTAATGTACTAATGTCTCCCGGGTCTTTCTTGCTTTCCACTTGCTGCTGACAGTTTCCAGTTGGGTTTTGAGGTTACATTTCCACGAACTTCCAATGCGAACAGTGGAGTCCGGGGCTAAAATGGAAGGACCCGGGAAGTCTATTAGGGTCGTTACCGGTTAGTAAATCCAGTCTAATGTCTAGTATTAGCGGGCTTTGCAATTCCCTCAGGGTGCTATACTAGGTAGATTAATGGCTGGAAATGTAAGTCCTGTGGCCACCAGCCCCTCCACCCCGCCAACTTTTTTTTTTTTCCGTCTTGAATTTTGTGACTCAGATTTTAGGTCACACACGACGTAACTTGAGGCAGGCTGCAAGTATTGATATTGCGGTTCTTTCTGATATCATTGGCACTCATTGTATGTATGTATTGCCGTTTAGATAGGCAGCAAGGACTACGACATCAATATCTAACTGTGCTATACCTGCAAAATAGTAAGCCCTAGAAACAGCAATTAAAAATCGGCTTAAATCTGTCCACGTGCGGATACTGGAGAGGCGGTATTTTTACTAGAGCAACAATAAACGACTAAAACAATCTCGAAATCGTCATTCATTTTTGGAACAATCCTAATTCGCTACCGTACATATTCCACTGTGAACTATCCCCTCACCCTGTTAGAGGCCAGATCGTCACTCTAATTCATAGGCTCCGATGACGAAACAATGTTACTGCCTGGAAGTCAAGGATGAACAGTTATGGCCTGCAGGCTACTAGTGTACAGCTGAGAATAGCACGGACGAGAGAGAGCTAGCGAGCGGCGCGGGACCTTCGGATGCAATTTTTTCGTCAAGCCAAGAAGAGAAACCGGGAGGATTAGGACGCGTGTAGGACACCAGGTCTATGGCGATCAACTCTGATTCGTCCGACTCTGGCCGAGATTCCCAATAAGGAAACGTCATCATCCTAGAGGGTGGGTGAAGTCGGAATCTCAATCCCAGTCTGTCGGGATTTGACGACACCCGTGCTCACTCGTTCAGGTGCATCATCAACCTCCAACTTTGTAACACGGCAAGCTTGAATGCCAGCGCGGAGAAGAACCCATGATGTTGGCTTGATTTCCCCAGATTTCTTCTTCAAGGGAACGGCATTGCAACTTGGCAGTGGCAAAAGAGACAGGTCCCTTCTCGATCAAAGCTCGGCTTATTGCTTCTTAGTGCACACATACAGTACCGAAACCTCCAAGCCGCTAGCTGAGATCCTGGTATTGAGAGATAAAGGCAATCTCGTTGAGATTCATGCTGTAGCAAGCCAAACCAATAAGGGATCTTGTTACTCATAGCAAAATAGAGAGAGAGAAAAAAAAAGCGGGCACCCCGTGGGCGCCACAATAACCCGAGTTTAGGAGAGGTCTTAGGTATTAGGTCTTAGGTTTTAAAGTTGTAAAATTATTCGTTAATTTTTTAAGTTTAAATATTTTTTTAAAATTAAATAAAATTAAATAAATTAAATAAAAATTATATTTAAATAATATAATTATTAATAATATTAAATATAAAAATTTATTACGTAATATTATTTTATTTTATTTAATTTTTTATATTTTAAACTTTAATAATTATTTTTAAAAGTGATAAAAAATTTAAATAAAATTAAAAACATTATAAATTATAAAATATAAATTTATAATTAATTAATATTAAATTTAAACTATTTAAATAAAATTTTATTAACTTTATTAAAATGTAATTATATAATATTAAGTTATATAATACGTTTTATACTTTAAATAAAAATAAAGTTAAAATAATATATTTTATAAAGTTATTTTTACATTTAAACTTAAATATTATTTAATTAATTTAAAACTAATTTTACTTATAATTAATTATATAATTATTTATATTTTATTATATACGTAATAAACTTTATTTATTTAATAAATTTTAATTTATTTTAATTATATTTAATTTTAAATATATTAAATTAAATTATTTTTATTTTTTAAAAAAATAATTAAAAAAAATTAAAACGTTTTAAAAGTAATATTTATAATATAAAAGCTTAAGTGTTATAAATGTTATTATTATTACGTAAAAAAATTATAATATATATATATAATTTTACTTATTTATATATAAGGTTAATTTTTATTATTAGTAAAATTTAACCGCTTTATACATCGCTTATTATTACGTGGTATTAATAACTTATATAATATAAATATATATAAAAATACTTTTTATAATTTTTACTTAATTTAAATTAAATAATATATTTATAAAGTTTATAAAAATAATATTATTATAAATAAATAATTTATAACGTTTTATTTATAATATAAAATATTAAAAGTTAAATATAAAAAGTTTATTTAAAAAGGTTATTAAAGTTATTAAAGCTTAAAAGTTTTTATATATATATAAATATATAATTTAATATTTTTATTAGTTTTTTATTTAAAAATTTTAAAAAATATATACGAAAATAAAAATTAAAAATAAAGTTTTAAAATTAAAAAATATATAATTATAATTATATATAAATTTTATTACATAATTATAATAACGTAGTAATAATAATTGTAAAATTAAAGTTTAAGTTTAAATTTTATATAAAATAAAAAATTTTAAAAATTTTTTTAAAAAAATAAAAAAATAAATAAACATATAAATAAACAAATAAATAAATAAATAAATAAATAAATAAATAAAAAAATAAATAAACATATAAATAAACAAATAAATAAATAAATAAATAAATAAATAAATAAATAAATAAATAAATAAATAAATAAATAAATAAATAAATAAATAAATAAATAAATAAATAAA